>CM067327.1:35187500-35787500 GCA_034376525.1 Nicotiana benthamiana
GACGAAGTCGGTTTTTTGTATAACTATGTATAATCTTGTATAATAGTGTATATGAGTATAGGAACATACCTTACACACTATTATACATCTTTATACAAACGTCTGTTGACGAACTTCTTTCACGATTTTTGGTTACAATTTTTGTTCAAAACCACTCCAAATCTCCATTAAATGACTTCAAATGTTATATACAACATCTTTATATTTTTTCTAACAGGTCTAGATAATACCCACTCTAAAATTCTCACAAAATCAAATTCGAAATTTAAACCCACATTTTTAAGCTTGTTAAAAATTTAATTTTCACCACCCAAATGAATTTGATTTGTTAAACTAATATTTGAGTCACAGTTACTGATTCAAAAATTATATTTTATTATAAGTGTGAAGACTTTTTAGGTGAAGTTAATTTACAAATTTATCCATAAAAAATTGAGTGAAAATTTCACCCTTCAATCTAACATTACTCAAGTAACTTATTCTAACAAAGATGTAAAACTACATTCTAATAAAAATAACAAAATATGAAAAGTTAAACTAAAACCAGATTAATGTGGGACATTAAAATGACTAAGTTTACCAAGACTTATGTTTTTCCCGAAATAATGTATTTAAGCTTAGAGTAATCATGATAATATTATTAAAATTTTGAATTTTAATACAAATATAGAACTTATTGTTCAATTTCGTCAGTTGGTCTGCTGAGCCAAACAAGGATTACTTGGTTCATTGAATTAATAGCAATGTGAGGAGTTCGGAATAAATTTTATATTACAAATAGTTCACCAAGAATCTTCACCCAATCTACTTCCGTTCCCTTACAAAATTGAGAAACATATTCCAAAAATAGTACTTGCAATTTAGTATATAATCTTGAGATCAAAAGAGTCCATGGCGAACTAGACTTTTCATTTATCTCATGTGATTTTTAGAGAGAAAAGATGGGGTAATGAACTCAAATCGAATTAAAAAAATTGAAATACATGAATGGAATAAAGTATTTTTTGGGACAATTTTCTGGTATATTAATTCAAAGGGGAAAAACTAGCTATTACAATTGAATGAGAAATGATGCCTTTTAACTAGACTTCATAGCTACTGTACCTATAGAGAGTAAAGAAGAGATTTGTTAGGGAGAATAAGAAGAAGAGAAGAAGGAAAGAGGAGAGAGTCGAAGAAAGAGAGAAGGGATTACTTCTGTGAACGATGACTTCTCTCTCAGATTCAGTTGGTTATAACAACCTCCGACTGACGTGGCTCAATCTGGGCCCTTGCAGCTCATTAACTTTAAAATAATCTCGACCATTTATTCAAAATTTTGTTAACTCCCTTCATATTTTCTATTATAGCTACTTTCAGCTTCTTACTTCGAATCCCTCTAACAGCAATAGTATTTAGGGAATTTTTTTGATGGATCATTACATACCCTCCCTCTTCAAGGAATCCTTGTCCTCAAGGATTGTAGTCAAAGTCTGGAAACTTGGTCTTGATGAACTGATAATCCTCCCATGTAGCATCTTCTGGTGGTAGGTTCGACCATTGTACTAATACTCGTACCACAATAACATTGTTCCTCTTAATTAGTTGCCTTTGTAAGATTGCCACTAGCTTGACTAAGAATTGGCCATTCTCACCAGTAATAGGCAGAGTGGTCTGCACTACTACCCTATCTCCCATCTTTTTCTTCAATAAAGAGACATGGAACACAGGATGGACCTTGAATTCAGGAGGAAGGTCTAACTTGTAAGCCATCATATCCACTCTAGCCAGAACTTTATAGGGACCATATTACTTAGAGCTTAGCTTCAGATTCTTTCTCAATGCAAGGGAGTTTTGCCTACAAGGCTGCAGCTTCAAATAGACCATGTCCCACACTTGAAATTCCTTGTCCATCCTTCTATTGTCAGCATAGTACTTCATTCTTTCTTGGGCCTTATTGAGGTTGTCCTTCAACAACTGTTGCATTTGTTGCCTTCTCAAAACTTTGTCTTCAGTAGCTAGAACTACTGTCTCTAATAAAGGCCCTAAAGATAACTGAGGGGGAGTGTAACCATATAACGCTTCCTATGGGGTATAATGCAGACTGGTGTGGAAGTTGGTGTTATACCACCACTCTATAGCAGTCAACCATTGTTCCCATTGTGTTGGTCTATTAGCTGTCATGCACCTGAGGTAGTTCTCTAGACATTTATTAACTCTTTCAGTCTGGCAATCACTTTGAAGATGGTAAGCAGTGCTGTAATGCAATTGAGTTCCCAAAAGCTTAAATAATGACTGCCAAAAGTTACTTAGGAATACATTGTCTCTATTAGTGACTATGGACTCAAGAGTGCCATGTAAACAATATATCCTTTTCTAGAACACATCTGCTACTGTTGCTACTGTACAGGGGTGAGCAAGGGCTATAAAATGGGCATACTTGGTCATTCGATCAACCACTACAAGGATCACTTCTTTGTTGTGGGACTTTGATAAACCCTATATGAAATCCATACTGATGTGGCTCCAAGCTTGGTTAGGAATGCGTAGTGGCTGCAGCAACCTTGGGTAGGCCATGTTATCGTCCTTGTTTTTAGGCAAATATCACAACTGGCCACATAGTCAATGACCATCTGCCTTATTCTAGGCCAATAGAACATCTGTGATAACCTTTTTAGAGTTCCCAGTTGTCATGAATGTCCACCTACAGGAGAATCATGAAATGTGGAGATCAACTGAGTTCTGAGAGTACCATTAGCACCAATGTAGATCTTTCCCTTCCTTCTAAGTATGCTGGAAGTATAGTACCATATGTTTGTCCTTGTAGAGTCACTGCTTCCTTACTAATCACCTCTGAAGTTGTAGGGTCCCTTTCATAACATTGATTGCCTGCAATGTTCCTTGAGTGTGGCCTATGTGGTGTTCTGAATCTTCATGTTGCCTAGATAAGGCATCAGCTACCCTATTTTTAGCCCATCTCTTGTATTGTACTTCATAGTCTAGCCCAAGTAACTTGGTTAGGCCTTTTTGTTGTATAGCTGAGGTGACTCTTTGCTCCAAAAGTTACTTCAAACTTGGTGGTCAGTTTCTAACTACAAAATGCCTATACTGCAAATAGTGCCTCCACTTATCAACTGCATTCAACAAAGCCATATACTCCTTCTCATAGATTGACTTACCTATGTGCTTGTGAGCCAAAACCTTGCTGAAGTAGGCTATTGGTCGACCTTCTTGCATAAGGAAAGCTCCAATGCCACTGTGACTGGCATTTGTTTCCACTATGAATTCTTTAGTGTAGTTAGGTAGGGCTAACACTGGTGTAAAGGTCATATCCCTTTTGAGGGATGTAAAGGCTAACTCGGCTTCATCATTCACTTAGAAGAATCCTTTTTAAGTAGATCAGTTAAGGTTCTGCAAATGACTCTATAATTAGCAACATACTTCACATAATATCCGGTTAACCCCAAGAATCCCCTAAGTGCCTTCACTGAGTTTGGTCTAGGCCAGTCTATCATGGCTAGTATTTTGGAAGGGTCAGTGGACACCCCTTTTGCAGTTACGATGTGCCCTAAGTACTCAGCCTTAGACTTACCAAATGAGCATTTAGATTTTTTAGCAAATAGGGAGTGTTTCCTCAATGTATCAAAGACAGCAACTAGGTGAGTCACATGATCTCTTTCAGATAGGCTCTAAATAAAGATGTCATCAAAGAAGACTAACACAAATTTTCGTATAAAAGGTTGAAATACCTGGTTCATCAAGGCTTGAAGGGTAGTTGGTGCATTGGTTAGTCCAAATGGCAGCACCTTGAACTCATAATGACCTAGATGAGTCCTGAAAGCTATTTTATACACATCTTCTAACTTCATCCTGATCTGGTGATAACCTGCTCTTAGGTCTATCTTTGAAAAGATCACAGATCCACTTAATTCATCCAAGAGGCCATCCACAATTGGTATAGGGTATTTGTCTTTTACTATGATGTCATTCAACCCTCTATAATCCACACAAAATCTTCAAGTCCCATCCTTCTTTTTGAAAAGCAATGTTGGTGATGAGAAGGGTGATTGATTGTGCTGAATTATGCCATTATTGAGCATCTCATTAACCTTCTTTTCCAATTCATCCTTCTGGCAGTAATTGTACCTATAAGGCCTCAAGCTGACTGGCATGGCCCCAAGCTTGAGAGGAATGTTGTGATCTAAAGTCCTTATAGGAGGTAAGGTCTTAGGTTATGCAAACACATCAGGGTACTGCTGCAACACTTCTGTAATAGCTTCACTTACTGGCTCTTATTCTTCTGCCCTTAGGGAGTTCATCATGAACAGATGGGCTATGAGAGCTTGCCCTTTCTTCAACATTTTCCCCATTGTTCTACTAGATATTATGCTCAACTTCCCCTCTTCAGAGATAGCATGTAATACCAGTTTGTTGCCTTTCTTACCAATGGTAACACACATCTTCTCATGATCAAACTTGGTGGGATTATGCTTCTTCATCCAATCATTTCCCATCACCATATCACAACCTCCAAGTGGAATGATTAGAAAGTTCTCCTAGAAGGGTCTGCCTTGCATTTTCCATTGGTATCCAGTGCAAATGGAGGTGCACATGACATTATTTCCATCAGCTACAGTGAATCTAACTGGTGGACAATGCGTAGCTTGGTAGCATGTCTCCTTAACTGAGGTGACATCACTGAAAATGTGAGTGCTGGTAGAATCAATCAACACTGTGAGCTTCATGTTCCTTATGGTGCCCCTAACTAAAATGGTGCTGACTCCCTTTTTGTCACTTGATAAGGCATTATATACATACAGTTTCCATCACCTCCTGCTCCTATTCTCCTTCAGTAACCAAATATGTGTTGGGTTGTTCCTATACTACCTCAAGGTTTTAAGGAGAATCTTCTACTGCTCCCACTATGCAATTCAATTGCTTCTTCTTACACTGATGACCTTGAGTGTATTTTTCACCACACTTGTAACATAAGTGGTTGCTCTTCCTGTATTGATAAACTTCTGAACTAAGCCAGAAGGAGTTTGGTTTGACGGGTGTTGTAGCTGGCAATCTGGAGCTAGTAGGATTGCTAACCACCAGAGTGTTTGGTCATGGCTTTAATCCTCTTGTGCGCAGCTTCTATGGCCTTCTCCTATAGTCTAGCCTGTTCCACAGCAAACCTTAGAGTCTTAAGTTTGAACAACTTCACCCCGAACCTAATTTATTCCTTATGAGCTCCAATGAAGCAGGAGATGAAATTTGATTCATCCAAGTGTAGGTTCCTTATTAACATTTGAGCCTTATCGTCAAATTTGCCTAAAAATTCATCAACTGACCCTACTTGATTCAACTTGTTAAATTCTTCTACTATGTCTCCCATCAGCTCCTCCCAAATATAATAAGCAACTCCTCCTTAAATTCAGCCCAACTCACTTCACCCTTACTTAGAATCAAGGAATCGTACCAAATATCAGCTAACTCATTCAAATAAAGTGCAGCAGCTTCTAGCTTCAGGTCGTCTGGAATCTTATACAGGTTGAAGTACCTTTTACACTTTCGAATCCACACCTTGGGCTCATGACCTTCAAAGTAAGGTAGTTCCCATTTAGGAGTGGGGGTCTACGCAACAGGAGGTCTATTCTGCCTCAACTGTGGACCTGGTATTGGCAACTGTCCATCCCCTTGAGGCCTGTCAGCCTGAGCTCTTTGGGGAACCCTTTTCCAAATTTGTCAACCTTTCTAAGATCATCTCTGAGGTACTTTGTATCCCAGTTTGAGTACTGCGCAGTTCCTCTTGCGTGGCCGTAACTTCACTCAAAATCTCATCGTGCCTCACCAGTTTGTCCTCCATAACTTTCAGCCTCGTTCCTTCAACCATTACCCCTCTCACAATTGTAGAGTCCAGGCTCTGATACCAATTGTAATGAACTCAAATCAAATTAAAGAAATTGAAATACAGGAATGGAAATAGAGTGTTTTTTGGTACAATTTTCTGGTATATTAATCCAAAGGGAAAAAACTAGTTATTACAACTGAATGAAAAATGATGCCTTCTAACTAAACTCCATAGCTACTGTACCTGTAGAGAGTAAAGAAGAGATTTGTTAGGGAGAAGAAGAAGAAGAGAAGAAGGAAAGAGAAGAGCGAATCAAAGGAAGAGATATGCTTTACTAACTAATCTTTTGTATAAGCGTATTCAGAATTTTAAGAGTATGGGTGCACCACTACTTTTAATATAAATGTTGAGTTGATTATATAAATATTTTAACAATAACGACAAGTTAACAAGCAAACAATAATTAATAATTATTATATAGTATTATGTATGTCCTAGATTATTTTACAACTTTGCATACGCGAAAACCATCAATAATTGCATAATTGGTTATAATTTTAATTACCTTATATTTATACATCTAGTTAAAAGTCACTTATAAAGAAACATTTTATTTAAAGCTTTCCTTTTAAAGAATGACCAGAGAAGTTTAACCATGAAAGAAAAAGTAACAATAAACAAATGTAAGTATCTTTAAATTTAAAATATCAAAGAGTTACAATCAGGAATCAAACTCTTGGCCTTAAAGGCAAAGGGCACTCCGCTATCATTTATGGATTCACACATATTTATTTATATATTTATTTCGAAAAATACTAATGTTGTACATAGTAGAAGGAGGAGAGCGCAAATTCACGAGAACTCACTCTTTACTATATAACCCCCCCCCCCCCCCCCCCCGCCATATTTGTATTATGCTTTAACCATTGGTGGTAATCAAAAGCCACATTTTATATAAAGGGAATTCTCCAGTATTTTTAACAACAAATCATTAGGCCACTTCTTCGACGTTGAAGAAGTATGTTATTTCTCTTTGTTTATTTTTTTCCTCTAATTTTAGAACTCCTTCTCTTTTATTTACTTTTTTTATGTATAATTATTTACTCAAATATTTATTAATAATATTAATATTATTTTATAAAATCATGACTATACAATTTGGTATACACGTGCAATGAACGTGCAGAGTGACTAGTTAATTTAAAAGCTTGAGGAATATTTTTTCAAATTAAATAGTAATTTTGAGAATCTATTGGAGTTGGATGTTGAATCTTAGCCTATTATTTTTGGGCTAGTTAGTTGTAAATTGAAATATGAACTATAAAATAAAAAAGTAAGGAACCCAATTATTCTAATGTGAAATTTTCCCTAGATAATCATTAGAAATTAATAAAGAAATATTACATACAAAAAAAACTTATCCTTTTTTCATATTTTTCTGTTGATATCGAATTAATCTAAATAGGTACTCACCTAATTGCTTATACTTAAACATAAATTAAAAAAAAAACCTTCATAAATCCAATGATCAAAATTAATATTTTTCAACGAAAAAAATTATATTTTTTAGTAATGAATATGATTCTAATATCATTTATACCGTATCATTATGGTAAATCTTAGGAAATTCCATCATATGAGCTAGACAACTTTCTTAACTTTAAAAGCTTTAGTTTTCAATTCAAACTTATAGCTAAAATTTAGATGATATTCTTTTTAATTTTAAATATTTATTTTTGACTTCAAATTAAATACTATTACATCTCATAGTAACTATATCTTCAAATTATATTTTTTTTAACAATGTATATGATTCTAATATTATTTATACAGTATCATTATAATAAATTTTAATATTATAATAATGATCTCCATTAGTTTATGATGTTTATATTAAATTGTACTATATCAGTTTATTCTAATTAAGTGATATAACGAAAAAAACAAATTATATTAGTTGATTATAGTCCAATGATAAAACTGAATGTGGTAAAACATGACATCTATCTACAATAACAACAATCACTCAATATAGTCGCAATATGTATACAGCCTTACCCTACCCTATTAAGATTGATGGACTATTTCCGATAGATTCACCACTCCCGCAAAGCATAGTCATAGCCGTCTTAAAAAACAATAATAAAAAATTATAAAAGAGAAGTACTATCAACAACAAGAGAATAATAAAAGTCTAAAGGTGAGAAAATACGAGAATAATACTAAATGAGCATTTGGACATAAGAATCGTAAAATTAATAAAAAAAAGATTAAAAAAATGAAAATGATATTTCATATTTAGAATTGTGCTTGGATATGAATACAAGGGTTGTTTTTGACTTTTTTTGTGAGTATCTCAGTAAAAATTTTAAAAAATAGCTTCTTGAAGTTTTTAAAATTTTTGAAAAATTCTAAAATTCATCTTCAAGTGAAAATTGAAAATTTATAGTCAAACACTTGTTTCGAGAAAAAATAAAAAAATTTCGGAAAAAAGTTAAAAGAATTCGTTACCAAATGGAATATAAAGCTACTGGTAGGACAAAGAGAAACGCTCGACTACCTACTAGCCTTTGACTCTATTCCTCACCCTCCACACCTTCTATCAAGGGTCATCCTCCCTAAGCTGGAGTTGTGTCATATCATACCTAATCACATCTTCGCAATACTTTTAGGTCTACATCTACCTCTCCTTGGAACCACCAAGCCAACCTCTCGAACCTCTTAGGGCATCTGTGCATCTCCTATTCACATATCTGAACCATCTCAATCCCTGTATCTTATCCACCATGGATGTCAATCCTGCTTTGTCCCAAATATTTTCATTCCTAATATCGTCTGTCTTAGTATATCGCACATGATTTACATCTATTGATCTATGTAAATCATATTTTTGTCTTAATCCTCGTTCGTTCTTCTTTTTTTAAGATGAATTTTAGGATATTCTATACCTTACACATTTGGGTCCATAAAATTATGAGACTAAAAAAAAATACATACAATTAGTATTAGTTGTATGAGATAAAAAATAAAAAATTTCAATTTTAAGGTATTCTTCTATGGTCAGGGTATTCAAGACTATATGGAATTTAACAAGCTTTATATTAGAAAATCAAACACTAATAAAATATGAGAGATTAGCTAGCAAGAACTTTGTCAAATATTTGAAAATCAGAAATCTCATTTTTTTAACTTTAAATCTCCTTATCTACGGGGAAATTTGGGTCGCAGCCTCCAAACAACCAAACCTAACTCCTTGAAGTAATCACGACTTAGCATTCTTTAATCTCAATTTCCACAAAAATTATTGCTTAGCAATCACACCACTTTCCAATAATAGTAATTGTTTCAATATCTTAAGTACATACACTCATAAAACAAGTATTTCCTAATAATCTTTCCGAATTCAATAAGTACTCCCTTTGTTTCACTTTATATTACTCAATTTAGAGCAGTGTTTTTAAAAGGTGTTAGCGGAAATGTAAAATAAGAACACAAGATTTAACGTGATTTGGATTAAAATAATTCTACGTCCACAAGAGAACAATTGTTTTTTATTATTAACAAAGGAAGGGGAGATTTTCGAATTACACTTAAGAGAATTTCTCTCTTAACTCTCTACTCACTACAATGTATTGTATTATTTTTGAGATGATCTCTACAAATGAAGGAGTGCATCTATTTATAGAGGTAAAGACCTCCTGTTCATGTCATTAGCGACATCAAGCTACCTCTTCTTGATGTCATTGGTGACATCAAAGGAGGAAGCTTCCTCCTAGCATTCATACCAACTCTTTCCATCACTTCTTCCAATTGGCATGCCATTGTTGACTAAACATAAACCAACATTTTCAGTCTCCACCTTGGTTTACATTTCAAGCGTGCGTGTGAACAACTCCAGCCAAAAATTCTAAGCTTACTGGGCAATCCCATTATAAGAAATAAGAAGAATCAAATCATGGTTGAACATACCACCTCCATGTAACAACTGTTCTCTTCGAAGTTGCATCAGTTAATGCACACCCCCGCCAAGTCCTTGCAGCGTGCAAACTTAGCAAGAGAGACTATCTTGGTCAACATGTCTGTAGCATTATCGTCTGTAATAACCTTCACGACCTTGATAGTTCTCTCTTCAACAGAATCTCAAATAAAATAAAATCTGATATCCATGTATTTAATGCGCTCATGAAATCTCTAATTTTTCATTAGATGAATATCACTCTGACTATCACATCTAAGAGTTGATTCCGGCTGAACTAAACTCAATTCTACTACTAAACCTTTCAACCAGATAGCTTCCTTCATCGCCTCCGTTGCTGCAATATATTCTGCTTCTATCGTAGACAAAGGAACAATCGACTGCAGAGTCGACTTCAAACTAACGGCACTGCCAACGAAGGTAAAAATGTATCTATTTGTGGACATTCTTATGTCAAGATCTCCTATATAGTCAGAATCCATATAACCGAAAATTGAAATACCTCCACCATTTTTTTGAAAGGTTAAACCAACACGGGAAGCTCCTTTGAGATATCTCAATATCCACTTCACAGGTTCCCAATGCCTCTTTCCTGGGCTGGACATGTACCTACTTACCGCACTTACAGATGGAGAATTATCTAGACGTGTGCATACCATAGCATACCTAACGCTACCAACTGCACTGGCATAAAGAATCTTTGACATATGCTCCACTTCATCCTCGGACTGAGGCATTTATAACTCTGAAAGTTTAAAATGAGGAGTTAATGGTGTACTTACTGGCTTGCACATATGCATATTAAATCTCTCGAGAATCCTTTCAATATACCTCTTCTGAGAAAGATGTACAACATTGTCTTCTCTTAACATCTCCATACCAAGGATTTTCTTCGCAGCTCCTAAATCGTTCATGTCAAATTCCTTACATAATAGTTTCTTCAAAGAATTTATCTCTATAATGTTGTTAGCAGCAATAAGCATATCATCAACATACAACAGTAAATAAATCATTGAGTTACCATACCTCTTCTTTTGATACACACAGCTATCAAATGCACTCCTTGAGAATTCATGTGTAGTCATGAATGAGTCAAACCTCTTGTACCACTATCCAGGGGATTGCTTCAAATCATATAAAGACTTCTTTAGTTGGCATACGTGATCTTCTTTTCCTTCAGCTAGGAAACCTTCAGGTTGATCCATATGGATTGTCTCTTCTAGATCACCATGTAAGAAAACAATTTTGACATCAAGCTATTGAAGCTCCAAGTCAAATTGTGCAACCAATGCTAGTAGCACGCGAATAGAGCTATGCTTCATGGCTGGAGAGAAAATCTCATTGTAATCAATTACCTCCTTCTGGCTGAAACCATTTGCAACCAATCTTTCCTTGAACCTAGCATCTTCCACTTTAGGAATTCCCTCTTTCTTTCTGCAGACTCACTTGCATCCAACTGTCCTCTTCCCCTTTTGTCTTTTTACTAAGACCCATGTCTGATTCTTGTGAAGAGAATCCATCTCTTCAGTCATAGCTAACCGCCATTGTACAGCATCCTTGCAGGAAGATGCTTCAATATACAATGAGGGATCCAGATCATTAATCTCTTCTTGTACAGCTATGAACACATATGCAATCAAGTTTGCTTGATCTATAAGGCATTTCGATTCTCGTGTCTGCCTCTCCTCCCTCCCCTTCGCAATTGTGTATTGTTCATTAGCAACAAGTTCTTCAAGGTCTACATCTTCTGACTTATCTTTAACCTCACTCTCTTGATCCTTTTCATTGTCAAGATCCACCTGCTTATTGTTCTCGTTTCCTGAAAACTCCATAGAAACTTTATGGGGATCAAGTATAGAGGATTCATCAAAGGTGACATCTCTACTAACTATAAATTTGAGTAAAGACAAACACCAAAGTTTGTACCCTTTTACTCCATCCACATACCTTACGAATATGGCCTTCTTAGCCCTTGGTTCAAGCTTTCCTTCTTTAACTTGATAATAAGCTAGACACCCAAATACTCATAAGTATGAATAGTTAGAGGGTTCACCTGACCATACCTCATTCGGAGTATTAAAGTCAATTGTCGATGCTGGAGATTGATTGACAATAAGAGCAGTAGTGTGAACTGCTTCAGCCCAAAATACTTTGGACATTTTGGCTTCTATGAGCATACAATAAGCCTGTTCAGGAAGAGTTATGTTCATTCTCTATACAACTCCATTCTATTGTGGGGTATGCCTAACAGTCCTATGTCTTGAGATCCCATAAACTATGCAGAATTTATTAAACTCTTCATTGAAAAACTCCAAGCCTATGTCTGTGCGAAGATACTTGATTTTCCACTCCATTTTATTTTCAACCAAAATCTTCCACTCTTTAAATGCTTCAAAATCATCACTTTTTGCCTTCAAAAAATGCACCCAAACCTTTCGTGAGAAATCATCAATAAAAGTGAGAAGATACCTCTTTTCGCCCTTCGACGGGAAGTTAGAGAGACCCCATAAATCTAAATGGATATAATCTAGCACTCTTCTTGTCTTCTATTTGCCAGTGTTGAAGCTGATCGTCTTCTATTTCCCTAGAAAGCAGTGCTCATAGAAGTAAAGTATGCTGATCTTCTCACTTTCCAAAAGGTTATGATTGCTCAACATCTCCAGTCCACGTGCACTCATATGACCCAGTCTCATGTGCCATAGTATTGCCTTGTAATTATCAGATAACTGCACTGTAGATGCATTTGCAGAGTCAACAATGGTGCTTCCGGCCAATGTGTAAGGTTGTTCTCCAGCTTGCCTTTCAGCATGACTAGAGAACCTTTAGTTACCTTTATAGCTCCTGCTTCGCTCATGTACCTATAGCCTTGTTCATCCAGAGTACCCCAAGGAGATCAAATTCTTCTTCGGATCAGGAACATGACAGACTTGCGTAATAGTCCTCACAACTCCATCATGGTAGTGAACTCGAATTGAGCCATGACAACTATTGCACAAGTTGCATTATTGCCCATTACTACGGTTCCTCCACTTTTCTCATAGTTGCTAAACCAATATTTTTGGAACGACATATGTAGAGTACAAACAAGGTATAACACCCATTTTTTTTCCATAACTGCTATTATTACATGATGTTTTTAGTACATAATCATTATCAAAATCATGTACTCACTCAACTGTAGATGCACTCACCTTTTCCTTGGACTTTGACATTGGCAATCTCGTTCAAAGTGCTCATTCTTGCCACAACCCCAACACTCTATATTATTCTTGTTCACACGAGACTTTTGATCTATGCTTTGATTTGCTCTTTCCATGTTGGCTAGTGCGGCTTCTCACAAAGAGATCACTTGCCTGGTCATCTCTGTCTCCTTCAATGTGCCTTCGCACAGCATAAGAGATAAGTGCCTGCTACACCTTCTCAAGCTTGATAGGCTCCTTGCTATATATCATTGAATTCTAAATATCACATATCTTGAAGTTAATGAAAATAGAAAAGCACATGCAAGCGTCTCCTCCTCCCTTTTAATTCCTACAATCTGTAAGTCCATGACAAGTTTATTGAACGCATATAAATGATCTTGTAACGAAGTACCTGACCCTATATTAAATGTGTGACGACGATGTTGTAACAACATCCGTGTTGTCACTGATTGGTCTTGGTAAATCCCTTCTAGCTTTTCCCATAAATGTTTGTCCGTCTCTTTGCTACCCGTACTCACTTCACAAAGCACGTTAGGTGAAAGGGATAGTTGGATTGCACTCAATGCATCCCCTTCAATTTTCTACTTGTCGGGAGCTAATATATCCTTAGGATACTTTCCGTCAATAACATGGATTGAACCTTCCCTGTGCAAGAACGCCATCATCTGGATCTTCCAGATATTGAAGTTGTTGCGTCCACTGAATATATCGATTTCAAACTTCATAGAACTCATCTTTGCTTGTTCTTCCTCCTTGGATTGTTAAGGAATCCTGTTAATCTAATACCAATTTTTAGTGGAAACATAAAACAAAGAATACAAGATTTAACGTGGTTCAGATCAAAATAATCCTACGTCCACCATAGAATAATTGCCTTTTTATTATTAACAAAGGAAGAAGAGCTTTCCCAATTACACTTAAAAGAATTTCTCTCTTAAATATCTACTCACTATAATGTATTGTATTATTTATGGGATGATCTATACAAATGAAGGAGTGCATATATTTATAGAGGTAAATACCTCCTCTTGATGTCATTGGTGACATCAAACTACCTCCTCTTGATATTATGGCTAACATCAAAGGAGGAAGCTTCCTCCTAGCATTCATACCAACTCTTTCTATCAACTCTTCCAATTGGCATGCCATTGTTTACTAAACATAAACCAACATTTTCAAAAGGCTTTTATGGGACTCTCTTCGGGGCTTGCCCCGGGGTGAGGCACTATCAAAATGTCTTGAGACTCATGTGTGGTTCTTAGTTCTATGAGCCTTACGCCTCCAAACACCCCAACTGTGCACTCTAAAAACGCCTAACGCTCGCGACTCGCACAACTATTCCTATGCAATTCATGAGTTGAATTCACTAATTTGCACTGTTGAGTCTAAAAATTCTTTAATAAATGAATGATTAAAGTTCTTTTTATCTATAGAAATATAAAAATTATAAATAACTCAAATGATGAACTCTAGTATTGCATATTTACTAATTGAGAACATCGTGAAAGTAACTATCACTTGAATATGTCTTCTAAAAATAGATAACCAAAAGATATATCTTTATTTTATAGATCTTTGTGTCTTAGTTCTATGCCTCGCAAAATTATCATATATTTCTTATTACTATTTAAAAATTATTTTATCTTTACTCATGAAGGAGCAATTTCAAATGACAGTGTTAATAACATTTACTAAGTATTTACCTTTAAAGAAGTAAAATATGCTGTTTGATAATATTTTTCAAGAAATTATAATATTAATTGTTTGAAAGTAAAGAAGTTGTAGTTAATTTATAGTCGTGGTAACTTTAGCAGTATTGTACTATTTATACTTCTAAAACATGCTAAATATTTTATTTTATATGAGTTTCTTTAATTCTTTTTAGTTTTCTTGAACTTATAATGTATCTTTTATACTTTTGTTATGTTATAATGCTATATTATTAATTCATAAATTTAAAAATTAGAAATCCATAGGGCTTACACACTCTGTAACGACTCGACTAGTCGTTTTGAGCTCTAGCCTATCGTTCGACAGTTTGAGGCCATGAGAAGCTTTGCTTCAAGTATTATGACTTGTACGCAAGGTCAGAATCAAATTCCGAGAAGTTTGGAGTTGGTTTGGAAAGTGAATTCTCATTTCAGAAGCTTTAAGTTGAAAGAATTGACTAAGATTGAATTTTTGAGTAAACGACCTTGGAATCCGGATTTGAAGATTTCATCAGGTTTGTATGATGACTTCGGACTTATGCATATATTTGGATCGGATTTTGGATGAAACCGGGATTATTTCAGTACTTATTATGGAAGTTAGCATTTTAGAAGAATTTCATAAATTTAGGTTGAAGTGCATTTCAATGCAATTGATGTCCATTAGGGATTCTATGTCTGGGAATAGCTCTGTGTGGTGATTCTAGTGTTAGGAGCGCAATCAGAAGTGGATTTAGAGGTTCACATGTCATTTTGGAGTCATTTGGCGAAAGTAAGAAATTTGAAGATTTTTGAGAAGTTTGACCGAGAGCGTACTTTTGTATATCGGGGTCGGATCCCGATTTCTAAAGTTGGAGTAGGTCCATAATATCGAATGTGACTTTCGTGCAAAATCTGAAGTTATTCCGAATTGATTTGGTATATTTCGGCGCAAAATATAAAAGTTGGAAGATTTGAAAACTCATAATCCGATTCGATGCACGATTCGTAGTTTTGACGTTGTTTGACGTGGTTTGAAGACTTGATTAAGTTCGCACTATATTTTGGGACATGTTGATATAATTGGTTAAGGTTCCGAGGGCCTTGGATAGATTTCGGAAGGTTAACAGAATGGATTTCGTACAATAGGAGATGCTGCATTTTTCTGCTGCAGAAGCTGTTTTTGGACAGCATTGGTGCAATCACAGAGCTGATTTTGGGAGCTTATATCTTGAAATCTATAAGGAATCTAAAAACTTGTAAAATAATAAAGTTGTAGATCTTGGTATGTAGTTTTCAAAACATTAAACCATTTAGCATTTGGAGTTTTGCACAAAACATTATGGTCATTATACTAGAGACTGTCTGAGAAGAGTTTCGAAAAAGATTTTTGGGAATTTTCTTCTATGCGAACGCAATGGATGTCTCGTGAATGCAAAAAAGAGACGCCTGGGCAAGGTATAAGAATAAAGAAATGAGTTTGACTCATTTAATCTCATTTCCTCCATGGGAACCAACCTAGGAGCGATTTTGGAGCTCTATTTTCATCATCCATGTCAAGGTAAGTGATTCCCATCTATTGCAAGTTAATTTACTTGGATTATATCTAGATTTTAACATGGAAAATTATGTAATTAGTAGAAATTCTGGGATTTAGAAGAAAACGTATGAAATTTGTATTCTTGGATTTTACCACGATTTTGGACAAGAAATTGAGAGCCAATTATATATTTTAGTTCGTGAGGTTGAGGGTAAACTTTATCTTCTAAAAATTTCAGAATCTAGGCATGCGGTCCCGAGGGAATTTTTGTCAACTTTTTGATAGGGGTTAGAGATTGCTACAAATTAGACTATTATGAGTAATTGAGCATGTACTAATGTGTTTACATAATTATTGGCTAGTTTTGGAATGCTGTGTATCAATTTGAGTCTTCAAATGGGCATGGAATGTCAGTTATGAAAACTCGGAGCAAATTAAGTCTCCTTTCTAATATTGTAAGAGGGAATTGTCCCAATAGGTAAAATAATTTGTTATATGCTCCTGTTTATGGGGCCTATGTACGTACGAGGCGACGAGAGTCCGTGCGTAGCTGCTATTATATTTAAGTCCGGGTAGTCTAGGACCAAAAAAATATGTTATACCTTAAATATTTCTAATCTTATTGACAACTGAAATTGCCTAAATTATATCGAATTGGTAAAAAATTTCTAAAATAGGGTTGAACCTCATTTTCTTAAATTGTTAAAAGAGAATTGCCTTTTCCTTAGATAAAACGTTTCTTGATGAATTCTTAAAGGACTGTTTGGATGTGTGTATCTATGAGTACCTGTGTCGCATGTATGATTCATGAGTGGAGTAAATCCATTATTTATATTTGACCGCATCGCACGTATGATTCGTGAGCGGGGTAATTGTAACGACCGACTGGTTGTTTTGCATTTTTGTGCTTTGATCGCCAGTTCTCGGGCACAAATTGCCTCGTGTAATGTATTATGGCTGATATAGATCGTTGGTTTTGATTTCAGGAAAATTTGGAATGAATTTAAAAGAACAGTTTCAGTTGAAAGCTTGGAATTTGAAAGGTTTGACCAAGAATTGACTTATTTATATATGAGTTCGGATCGGAACTTTTATGATTTGGTTAGCTTTGTTGGGTGATTTGTGACTTAGGAGAGTGATCGAAATTGGTTTTGGAGGTCCGGTGTGGAATTTGGGTCGAATTGATGAAGTTAGTATTTTGGCGATTTCCGGGTGATAGGTGAGATTTTGATCCAAGGTTTAGAATGAAATTCTGAGAGTTGAAATAGCTTCTTTATGTCATTTGGGATGTGTTTACAAAATTTAGGTCATTAGGATGTTGTTTGGTTGGGTTTTTTTTTCGAAAGCGTATTTCAGAAGTTTATGGAAACTTAGGCTTGAATTCGATGAGTTTTGGGTGATTTGATGTCAATTGAGGTGCTTTGATGATTGGAATAAGTTTGAATGAGGTTTCAGGATATGTTGGTACTTTTGGTTGAGGTCCCGAGGGCCTGAGGTGAGTTTCGGATGGTCAACCGGACCATTTTTGGTAATTTGAAGTTGTAGATTTTCTGAAGTTCCTCGCGATCGCCTAGGAGGAAATTGGGTAGGCCAGCTTTTGCTCTTCACGTACGCGTCCATAGGATCGCGTTCGCATAAATTGGAAAAGGAAAGGCTTCGCGTTCGCATGGGTGTATTCATATACGCATCAGAGGAATTGGGTCAGGTGGATTGGAAGTGAAATTTGTGCATCGCGTTCGCAGGAGTGGGGTCGCGTTCACAGAGGATTTCCTGAGTAAAGATACGCGTTCGCGAGGTTGTTTTCGCATTTGCGTTGGAGAATTTTGGCCAATGGAATTGTTGTGCTTCGCGAACACGAGGCTTTGACCGCGTTAGTGCTAGACAGAAGGGATATAAACATCTCATCCGCGGGTTGGAGCTCATTTTCACTCCATTGTTGGCAATTTTTGAGAGCTTTTGAAGGAAATTGAAGAGATATTCGAGGGCAATTGATTGGAGGTAAGATTTATGAGCTTAAAACTCATGTTTATTGTAAAATCCACCTAGAAATTCATGGATACTAAGCCTAAAATAGGAGAACTAGGGCTTGGGATTTTGAGATTTTAAATTGGAATTTAAGGGGTCATTTGGACTCCGATTTGGTGTTCTTTATATGCATAGACTCATAGCGAGATAAGGAATCCGTTGATGTAAAAATTTCTGAGTTTTAAAAAGTGGGCCCGGGCCTTTGGTTTTGGTAATTTTGGGATTTATGCATGTTATTGATTATTTTTGCTTGGGTTTTGTACCCTTAACATATTGTGACGTATTCGTTCCGATTTTGGATAGATTCGACATGCATGGAGGCCAATTTGAGGGGCAAAGGCGTCATGAGCTAGAGATTTTGCCGGTTCAAGGTGAGTAATGAGCGTAAATGATGTTCTGAGGGTGTAAGACCGCGGATTGCACATCGTAGTGCTATATTGAGGTGACTTGCACGCCAGATAATGAGAGTGGGGTAGAGTACCGTTAGGGATTGCGACTTAGTCAGTCCCGATTGATGATTTTACCGCGTATTTGACTTGAACTTAATTGTTATCATCATGACATAGGCGGATTGCCATATTTGGGCTTCGTGCCAATTATCTGAACCCATTCGGGGATGATTGTTGATATTTCCTCACTATTTTAGTTTTATACTTGAACTCAGTCATGTATTTTCCATTATTTTTAAAAACTCAGCCAAATTTACTCTGCTTAAGCACTTAAAATGATATTTCCAACAATATTTTCGGTTGAGCATCATGTTTATTGTTGCCCGAGTGGCTTACGTGAATAAGGTCAATGGCCTATATTGTGAGGTACTTTTGGATCGGGCTGCATGCTGCAGTAGTGTTATACTGATACTGATATGATGCCGAGGGCCTAGATTTGATGCCACGAGATGGCTTGATATTCCGCTCGGGCCGTAAGGGGCCCCTCCAAAAGTGTGCACACCCCCAGTGAGCGTCGTCAACGATAAATGGATCGGGTTAAACGCCGCAGTGGTATATGGACCGGGCTGCATACCGCAGCGGTGCTGGTACTGTTTTATGTGTTTACTTGTTTATATGTCTGCCATTACCTGTTGTTGTGCTATTTCATGTGATATCTACTTGTTTGCCTGTCATTTTCTGTTGAGTGAGTGTTGCGCCCAAGGGGTGGATTTCTATGCTTATCTGCACTAGTTGTTTGCATTCGATTGCATTACTGTTGAAAAAGTCACTTTCAAAATAGTTTTAAACTGGGTTAAGATGTTTTCTAAAGATTTCACCGCTTCACTTTTTTCTCAAAGGGTTTTACACTGCTTTTATACAGTATGATGATATTCTTTATGTGATTTCTTACTACTCATTTGTTATTTACATTTATTACTCACTGAGATGGAGTACTCACTTTTCTCCATGCACCTCATGTGCAGATTCAGGTATTTGTCCACCCGGTAGCTGGTTTTGGGCTGATCAGATGCTGAGTTATCGGAGTTTAGCAAGGTGACTGCCAGCATTTGCAGTACCGCATCTCTTCCTTTGTTTATCAGCTCTGGTTTGTATATTCCAAACTCCGTAGTTGTATTCACATATTCATTGATGCTCGTGACTTGTGACACCCCGGTTTGGGCTGTGTTTGAGTTGTATTCCGCATTTAATAAAGAAATATTTTTCTTAAAATGTGTTATTTAATTATGCTAATACTATTTACAAATATTAACTATTCTGAAAAGGCAAAATGGGTTGTTGGTTGGCCTTGTCTTCACGAGAGGCGCCATCACGACCGGATCGAGGTTTGGGTCGTGACAATAATAGATGCATCTGTGGTTTGCACCATTCGATCCTCTGACATTGCACATTTTAAATATTTATTGGATCCGGTCTTACGACCTCGGCGTGATTTTCACATACTTGTAATGCTTGCTTGAGATGTACAAATTGATTTGTCTCCCTAGTCTGAGATAAATTGATAAATAATAGATTATAAATTTGGAGACTTCTAAATATAAAAGGAATGTTTACTTGTTTCTTGACTTACTTGAGTTTACTCTTGCTTTTAATAAATCTATGATTATTCGCATTATTAATATATTATTATTGAACCACTAGTAAGTATCGAAGTCGGCCTCTCGTCTCTACTTCTTCGGGTACGGGATACTTACTGGGTACGTGTTATTTTTGTACTCATACTACACTTGTTGTGCATTTTTGTTGCACATGCACATGTATGTCTAGTGGCCTAGTTAGACGCAACGACATGGTTGATACAGAGACTTAGGTGAGTTGCACCTCTCGAGACAACCCGCAGTCAGCAGAGTCTCCTTCAGAGTATTATACCGTATCTTCTTTTCTGTCCAATTTGTATTTCGGACAGTTGTTGTATTATATTATCTCCTAGAAACTGCTCATGCACTTATGACATCGAGTTCCGGGATGATTATGGGGTGTTCTGTATTAACTTCTAAACATTCTTTTATATATTTTGTAAAGATTATCTTTTACTAGCCAAATTGAAGGAAAATCATAGTTTTCACAATTATTTAAACATGAATTTAATTAAGTATTTATGGTTGGCTTGCCTGACAGTGGTGTCCGGTGCCTTCACGACTCATAGTGGATATTGGGTCATAATAACATGGTATCATAGCACTAGGTTTCCTTAGGTCTCACGAGTCATGAGCAAGCCTAGTAAAGTCATGCGGATCGGTACAACGACGTCTGTACTTATCTTCGAGAGGCTACTGAATTGTTAGGAGCACTCCCCTCCTTGATTTCTCATCATGCAGTTTGATTCCGTTGAGTCTTATGCCCTTGTTTCCTTTCTACTCAATCTTATGCGAAGCGCTTATTATAAATTGGGAATTGAGGAATTGAAATGGTATTGCAGATGTGGTTTGGGATGTTTCCTCCTGCGTATTTGACTGGGCAGGTATTAGTTTGATAGTTAAATAATAGTATATAACCCTAATCCCATATGTATTAGGAGTAGGACATGTGTATATATATATATATATATATATATATATATATGGCTCATTGTATCATTGTCAATTTTTTAAATCAATAATAGATTCTTCTCCCGTGTATTCTCACATGGTATCAGAGCTTCAGTGAGAAAATTATTGATGTGCGTCATTCCAGCGACTTGCGGAAAGAAATACCTCGTCGTTGTGCAATTTTCCGGCAACTTAAAAGGTTGTCCATAATAAAATCACTTTCCGTTGGTGTTATGCAAAAATCAACACCACCACAGGGTTCCCAATGCTTAGGCAACCAAACCTCACCAAAGATCTCCAGCAATCAATCTCTCACGCGCCCTCACACACGGATCTAAAGGCTATTTTTCTAGCGAGTTCTTCCCCACGCGCCAGCATGTATAGCCTTTTCCTGGCTAGATTTCAACGTTTTTCCTTTAGATAGCCTGTTCGCGTGGCCTTTCCGAGCCTACCTAACAAGTTTACATCAGATTCCTAATACTTTTTTTATTTTTCGGTAAGCTACAGTGTTTCTGGTGAACAGTAACAGTGAAACAATGATTTTCAAACAATTTTCTAACCTCTTCCGACGTAAACATTATGATGTCATTCTTATTAGAAGCCTTAGACTCACAATTCATTGGATCGAATGCATTAAATCCAATCCAGATGGTTTCTTCACCGGATTATATTAAGTTCCTTCAGTACAAAGCACGTAAACAGACATCATCAGGATAGCCTCTGTTGTTCCAACAAATAGTAGCATGATTGGTGTCTCCCAATCTTTACCTTATGAGTCTTGGGTCATTGATTCGGGTGCATCTAATCATATTTCTGGTAGCAAATCTCTTTTCACAAGTATCTCATATTCTCAATCTCTTCCAACAGTCACAATGGCCAATAGGTCTCAAGCCATGGCAACTGCAATAGGTCAAGCAAGTTTATTTCCTTCCTTACCTTTAAACTCAATTATTTATGTTCCTGGTAGTCCTTTTAATCTCATAGTCATTAGTCACTTAGCCAAATTACTTAAATTTGTTTTTATATTCCTTGATGGCCTTATTTTTATACAGGAATGCAGTACATGGAGGATCATTGGTACCAGACGTGAATCAGATGGACTTTATTACCTTTTCCTTGCAAAAGCACATGGACTCGCATCTTGTCTTCCTCCAACAACTTGTCCCGTTACTGATTCACCAGATTTATTACATAAAAGATTAGGACATCCCAGTTTGTCAAAACTTCAGAAAATAGTACCTGGTTTATCTCACTTGTCCACTCTAGAGTGTGAGTCGTATCATCTTGGTAAGCATACCCGCTCCCATTTCCCCCGTGTCTTGATAATCGAGTAGAATCACCTTTTACTTTAGGCCATTCAGATGTTTGGGGTCCTAGTCGGGTTAGTTCTATATTAGTATTCCGCTACTTTGTCAGTTTCATAAATGATTATTCCAGGTGCACTTGGATATTTTTGATGAAAAATCGATCTGAGTTGTTTTATAGTTTCCAGACCTTCCACACTAAAATTCAAAATCAAAATGGGGTTTCTATCCGCATGTTTCATAGTGATAATGCGCTAGAGTATTTGTCTTCCCCATTTCAGCAGTTTATGAACTCCTATGGGATTATTCATCAAACATCTTATATGTGCACATCCCAACAAAATGGGGTAGCTGAAAGAAAGAATAAACATCTTATTGAAACTGCTCGTACCCTACTCATACAATCCCATGTTCCGGTGCATTTTTTGGGGGGATGCAGTTCTTACATCTTGTTATCTTTTTAATCGTATGCCATCTTCAGCTATCCAAAATCAAGTTCCATTCTCCGTCTTGTTTCCCCCACTTACCTTTCTTCGATCTTCTACCCATGTCGTTCGAGTATGTGATTTGTTCATGACCTTACTCTAGGAAAAGATAAGTTAGCTTCTCGTGCTCTTAAGTGGATATTTCTTGGTTACTCGATAACGCAAAAGGGATATCGATGTTATCCCCCTAACCTTCAGCGATTTCTTATGTATGTCGATGTTACCTTTTTTGAAACCCAATCATACTTCACATATCCAGTTAATCACTTAGATATTTTTGAGGTGCTACCCATTCATTTTTTTGGAGATTCAGTACCTATCTCAAATTAATCTTCCTCCATAGCTCCACCGCCTACAATTCCAGTTGCAGTTCCACCAACTATAGCTCCAGTGCCACCACTTAGTCCAATTCCACCAACTATAGCTCTAGTTCTACCACCTAGTCCAATTCAACCTTCTACAGCTCCACCACTCCTGACTTATCATCGCCGTCCGCCCCCAGCATCAGACCCAACTGATTTATGTCCTGCACCTGACCCTGTTAATACTATGGACTTATCTCATCTTAATCAACCAATTGCACTACAAAAAGATATACGGTCTATACATAATCCTAATTCTCATTATATTGGTTTAAGATACCATTATCTCTCATCATCCCATTGTGCATTTGTGTCACTCTTTGTCTTCTTTTTTCCATCCCTAAGTCTATAGGTAAAGCACTGTCTCATCCCTGATGGTGACAGGCTATGATTGACGAGATGCCTGCTTTAGAAATGAGTGGTACTTGGGAGCTTGTTCCTCTTCCTTCGGGTAAATCGACTATTGGTTGTCATTAGGTGTATGCAGTCAGAGTTGGTCTAGATGGCTAGGTTGATCGACATAAAGCTCGTCTTGTTGCCATAGGATATACTTAGATATTTGGACTTGATTACAGTGACACTTTCTCTCCCATGGCTAAAATTGCATCAGCCCACCTTTTTCTATCCATGGGTGATGTACGCTATTAGCCTCTCTATCAGTTGGACATTAAGAATGTTTTTCTTTACGGTGGCCTTAAGGATGAGGTTTATATAGAGAAACCATCTGGTTTTATTACTCAGGAGGGGTCTAGTGGCGTTTTATGTCGGTTGCGCCAGTCTATCTATAGTCTAAAGCAGCCTCGAGCCTGGTTTGGTAAGTTCAGCACAGTTATTCAAGAGTTTGGCATGACTCGTAGTGAGGTTGATCACTCTGTATTTTATCAACATTCTGCTTCAAATCTTTGTATTTATGTGGTCGTTTATGTTGACGATATTGTTATTACCGGCAATGAACAGGATGGTATTAGTAAGTTGAAGCAACATCTCTTTCAGCACTTTCAGACTAAGGATCTGGGTATGAGGTCGCTCAGTCTAGCTCAGGTATTATGATCTCACAATGAAACTATGCCTTAGATATTCTTGAGGAGACATGAATGACAGGTTGTAGACTTGTTAACACTCTGGTGGATCTGAATTCTAAACTTCTTCTAGGACAGGGGGAGCCTTTTGGCGATCCTACAAGATATATGCGGTTGGTTGGTAAATTAAATTACCTCACAGTGACTAGACATGACATTTCCTTTCCTATGAGTGTTGTGAGTCATTTTATAGATTCTCTCTATGATAGTCATTGGGATGCAATTTTCCGCATTCTTTGATATATAAAATCAGCTCCAGGAAAAGGCTTATTGTTTAGAGATCGAGGCCATGAGTAGATCGTTGGATACTCAAATGCCAATTAGGCAGGATCACCTTCTGATAGACGTATGTCTAGATATTGTGTCTTAGTAAGAGGAAATTTGGTGTCTTGGAAGAGCAAGAAACAGAATGTGGTTGCTCGGTCTAGTGTAGAAATAGAATATCGAGCAATGGCCATGGCCACATGTGAGATGGATCACACAGCTGCTCAAGGAGTTAAAATTTGGTGATATTAGCCATGTGGGACTTGTTTGTGATAATCAAGCTGCTCTTCATATTACGTCAAGTGTTCCATGAGAGAACTAAACACATCGAGACTGTCACTTTGTTAGAGAAAAGATGCTCTCAGGAGATATTGCTACAAAATTTGTGAAGTCGAATGATCACCTTGATGAGATTTTCATCAAGTCCCTCACTGGTTCTCGTATTAGTTATATATGTAACAAGATTGGTACATATGATTTATATGCACCAGCTTGAGGGGGAGTGTTAGTTTGATAGTTAAATAATAGTATATAACCCTAATCATATATGTATTAGGTGTAGGACATTTTATATATATATATATATATATATATATATATATATATATATATATATATATATATATATATATATATATATATATATATATAATTATCAATTTTTAATCAATAATAGATTTTTCTCTCGTGCATTCTCACAGCAGTGAAGGATGAGGAAAGGCATGTGGGAAGTGCCTTGTGGTTATTAAACTCCTAGAAGGCCAAGTGTGGGAAACGTGAGTCGAGTAGTTGCTTCAAAGAGTGAGTTTGACCAAAGTGGGAGAGTGTCAGAGCAGCACAAGGGTTCTGTGGTAGGATGACACTCATTGAGAAAAGTTTAGAGTGATTTGGGATTCATGGTGGACAGCGACTAGGTCGACGAGCTTAATTTGAAATATTGGCTAGCATAACGGCGGGAGATTTGATATGGTGGAACGGAGCTACTTGATGTGAAAATGGATACAACATAACTTTGAATTGGAAGATATTGTCGCATATTTAGTTGATGTACACGAGGAGTGAATGGACTTGTGCAGCTGGTGAATGAGCACGGGCTCATGTAGGTTATCTCCTATGAGCAGGTCAGTGGTCGCGTGGTTAGTGAAGCTCATACAAAGGATTTTACTGGCTATTCGGTAAGAGGTCTAATATGTGAATGCTGCTAGAGATACATAGTGTTCATGAAATGCTAAATGAAGGATTTCGAGAAATTTGGCGGTTTACGCATGGTCATGTCAATAAGAGATAAAGAATCTTGGTGGATTCCAAAGTTGTGTAATAGTTGCTTCAAGCTAAGTGGGAGAGTCCCACCGCCTACAGTTGGATTTGCTTGGTCACCTATTTGTGAGAGTTCTAGTTATCGGCATATTGATGGGTTACTGCGACTAATGAAGGAGAATATTGATGGGTAATTTGAACAAAGGAATTGAAGAATGTGTTCCATAATTGGCATCATCGATTTATGTTCAGGCTTTAGGAAGATTTGGGGATTATGCTTCGCATAGAAGTGAGTAGCAAGGAATGTGATTAAATCGGGTGCTTCTTTGAGAGGGTGGTCATGTGGTAGCAGAGCCTTGCAATTGATTATATTCAGGACC
The DNA here is from genome assembly GCA_034376525.1 of Nicotiana benthamiana. Lineage (NCBI taxonomy): Eukaryota > Viridiplantae > Streptophyta > Magnoliopsida > Solanales > Solanaceae > Nicotiana > Nicotiana benthamiana. Next base: position 35,213,856 of record CM067327.1, read on the forward strand.
AAGTCAGCATGGGTGACTCTCAATAACAGTGATTTAACGGTTAAGATGCAGCGCCAAAGGGTTTCGAGTCCATAGTATGATTGAGTATAGAGCTTTTGAAGCAGTCTATAATAAGGAGCTTTGAATGTTCTGTGTAATATTCGGTCTACAATATAAATTAAGAAGAATGGGAGAAAATGACTTCAGATTCATAGAGGAATTATCAGAATGGGTGTACCAGTTGAGGATGTGAATATGCGCATAAGGAAGGTATGAGATGGTTCATGGGAATTGAGACAACATGGTCTCGTGAAGGATGAGTGCGGATTAGGGTTCGTGATGTTTCAATTAGGCTACTATTATTCCTAAGTCAAGCCCAGAGTAAATTGGAAGGAGTAAAATCAGTCAGCAATGGTTAAATTTGTATAATGATGGAAACGAATAGTTCCTTCAGCGTGTTAAGTTATAAACATGATTACAGTAATGCGTGCGAGCTTTGACGGTTGTCATAATTGATTTTATTTGGAGGCTTTCGTGTATTATGGCCTATTATGTGTAGATGGATCCCAGAAGAGTTATGGTGGTTTAAACCACTACTTAAGGTTGGTATTTTCTACGGTTATGAGAATTTAGTCACGGGTTGTAATGGTTCTCTTGAAATGAGTTAAGTAAAAGGCTTCTATATGATGAAGTATTTACCCTATTGGTGGTAGGAGTTATGATGAAATTCTTGCACTTTTGCGTATTATCATGATTAAGTGTCAGGAGTAGCATGAGATTTGGAAGTTGAGAATCAAGGTTGCGGTTCGGTGTTGACAAGGAGGTCACGGGCTCGGATAAGAAGGAAAAGAATTTAGACGTTTAGAGTAAGCTGGTATTATCCTCAACATCACCTGAGATTAGTGTCATGAGTAAGAGGTTTGTTTATTGACTTGCGGATCCTTGATTCTCTTTGCAGCATTTGTATGGCGGTGGTATGGATGTGAAGACATGTTACCTGGTGCAGAAGGCTATGAGAGCATATCCCACAGAAAGATTGTATAAGTGTGACGTGTAGTCACTTAATTGATTGAGGATTTAAACCAAGTAAGGAGAATGTGGTACTATCGCTAATTGAGAATTATGCCTGAAGGGCGCTCAGTTCATTTGATTATGGAATGTGGAAAATTGTTCCAGATTGGACGGTTGTTCTTGTGTGGTATGGTAAAAGAGGGCTATTATGGACCCAAGAAAAATTATTAGCGTAGTTCATTACGATCAAAATTGGCTTGAGGTCTGTGAATGGATTTAATTATGAATATGGACTCTATATCAGGTCAGATATGTTCATTTTAGCATAGCGCTCCTTATGGAGGAGTATTCGGACGTTGGATGTTATTTCGTCGTTGTCTATTTTATGTAATTCTATATTGTGCCGTGTGAGTTGTGAAATAGCTTGATAAATTTCTTGTGTATGGAGGTTCCGTGTAGTAATGGTGTTATGTGAGCAGGATGACTCTTGAGATTCAGATCATATATTGCACTTCAGTTGTGCTTGATTTTTGTAGCTTATGATGCTATCTATCTCCTCGGGGATGGTATTATGCACTTAGCGTGATTGTGGCCGATATTCGGTATTTTGTAGTAATGAGTAATTTTTCTCGGTGTGTATCTTCTTATGTGAATTTTATGTGTGGATCGGGTAGCACACCGTCAAGGGTATGTTGTTTGCATGGGGTTGCATGCCACGACAATGTGATGTTGAGTACAGTTTCCTATATCTATTTTGTGTGTGTTTTGTTTCCCATTTTCTGAGGAAAGTTCATATTAGTTGCGTGAATTGAGTAGTCCATTCCAAAGTTCGTTTTCCTTATGTATCACATTCGATCTTGTGGACTATTGGCGCGTTGTGGCATCATATGGAACTTTTGATCATGACCAGGATAACTTATTGCCTGAGCAGTTCGTACTAGGTTAGACGGGATTATTGGATCTAGGATCGGTGCAATCGAATTATATGAAGTATATTAAAGAGCAAAGATCATTATTTGGTTCAGATTGAGGTAATTATTCTTGTCAGGAGTATAAACTCAAGGATTTGTTGACATGGCAGTTGGTTATGAAATTCTACCAAACCTTCCATCATGGAGAGCATGCAAAGGTCGGGACAAGAGTTATATAGGTCATGAGATGCATTGGAGCATCAGATTCGTGGAATTTCAGCTATTAGGATCAGATAATGTTATTGTGGTTCTATGAATGATGTAGTGCAAGGTGAGAATTCAACAAAGGCATGCATTTATAGTATGGTACCTCGTGTAGTGATTGATATGATGTTCATATATTGGAAGCATGTCTGGCAGAGAATTTCGGATGTCAAAACTGGGCTCTAAGGCTCATTTGCCTAAAAAAAGGATATTTCATATTTGATCGAGCTAATGTGCTCGACTGAGTTGTGGTAGCACAGGTAGGTGCACAAGGTGTTAAACAGTAATTTCGGACAACTTCACTGCAATTCTCAGCACATTCGAGGACCAAATTATGTTTAAGTGGGAGAGAATATAATGACCTGATCGGTCATTTTGAGCTCTACCACGTAGTTTGGCAGTTTGAGGGCATGAGCAGCTTCACTTCAAGTATTATGACTTGTACACATGGTCGGAATCGAATTCCGGAAAGTTCAGAGTTGATTCTCATTTCGGAAGCTTTAAGTTGAAAGAATTGACTAAGATTGAATTTTTGAGTAAGCGACCTTGAAATCATATTTTGATGGTTCCAGCAAGTTTATGATGATTTCGACTTAGGCGTATGTTCGGATTGAGTTTTGGATGAACGGTGAGTGTTTCAGTGCTTATTGTGGAAGCTAGCATTTTAGAAGAATTTCATAAATTTGGGTTGAAGTAAATTTCAATGCTATCAATGTCCGTTGGGGATTACGAGTCTGGGAATAGCTCTATGTGGTGATTCTGGTATTGGGAGTGCGATCGGAAGAGGATTTGGAGGTCCGTAGGTCATTTTGGAGTCATTTTGCGAAAGTTAGAAATTTGAAGGTTTTTTAGAAGTTTGACCAAGAGTGAACTTTTTGATATCGGGTTCGGATTCGATTCCAAAAGTGGAGTAAGTCCGTAATGTCGAATGTGACTTGTGTGAAAAAATTGAAGTCATTCCTAATTGAATTGGTATGTTTCGGCGCAAAATATAAAAGCTGGAATATTTTAAAACTCATAATTTGATTTGATGCGCGATTCGTAGTTTTGACGTTGTTTGACGTGATTTGAAGACTCGATTAAATTCATATTGTATTTTGGGATATGTTGGTAACATTGGTTAAGGTACCGAGGGCCTCGGGTGAATTTTGGAAGGTTAACGGAATGGATTTCAGACAATAGGAGCTGCTGTATTTTTCTACTGCAGAAGTAGTTTTGGGACAACATTGGTGCTATCGCAAAGCTGATTTTGGGAGCTTATATCTTGCAGTCTATAAGTAATTTGAATATTTGTAAATATAAAAGTTGTAGATCTTGGTATTCAGTTTTCAAAACATTAAACCATTTAGCATTTAGTTTTGTACAAAATGTAATAACCATTATATTAGAACTTGTCTAAGAAGAGCTTGGAAAATAGTTTTTGGGAATTTCTTCTTCGCGAATGCGATGGGTGTCTCGCTAATGCAAAGAAGAGTATTTTGGGCAGTGTATTAGTGTAAAGAAATGGGTTTAGCTCATTTCATCTCATTTCCTTTATTGGAGCTAACCTAGGAGCGATTTTAAAGCTCCATTTTCATCATCCATATCAAGGTAAGTGATTCCCACCTATTGCAAGTGAATTACTCGGATCATATCTAGATTTTAACATGAAAAATCATGTAAATTAGTAAATATTTTGGGATTTAGAAGAAAACCTAGGAAATTTGTATTCTTAGATTTTACCACGATTCTGGACATGAAATTGAGATCCAATTATATATTTGAGTTCGTGAGATTGTGTGTAAACTTTATCTTCAAAAAATTTCAGAACTGGGTAAGTCGACCCGAGGGCATTTTTGTTAAATTTTTGATTGGGGTCAGGGATTGCTATAAATTAGATTATTATGAGTAATTTAGCATGTATTAATGACTTTACATAATTATTGGCTAGTTTTGGAACATTATGCATCAATTTGAGTCTTCGGATGTGCGTGGAACGCTGGTTATAGAACTTTGGAGCGAGGTAAGTCTTTTCTAACCTTGTAGGAGGAAATTGTCGCCGTAGGTGAAATAATTGATTATGTGCTCCTATTTGTGGGGGCTACGTAGGCACGAGGTTACGAGAATCCGTGCGTAGCTACTATTATATTTAAGTCTAGGTAGTCCAGGACGCAAAATCATGCTATACCTAAAATATTTGTTCTTATTGCCAATTAAAATTGCCTAAATCGTATCGAATTAGTAAAAGAATTTTTAAAAAAGGATTAAACCTTATTTTCTTATATCGTTAAAAGATAATTGACTTTTCCTTGGATAAATGTTTGTTTTATGAATTCTTAATTGATTGGTTGAATGTGTGTATCTATGAGTACCTTCGCTGCACGTATGATTCGCGATCATGGTAACTCTATTATATATATTTGACTGTGTCGCACGTATGATTCGCAAAGGGGGTTATAGATCTATCTATGGTTCGTGCCATTCGATCCTATGGCAGTACAATATTTAAATATTTATTGGATCGAGCCGTACGACCTTGGCATAATTTTCGCATGCTTGAGATGTACAAATTGATATTGCCTCCTTGGTCTGAGATAAACTGATAAATAATGGATTATGAATTTGGAGACTTCTAAATATAAAAAAGGAATATTTACTTGTTTTGACTTACTTGAGTTTACTATCGTTTTTAATAAATCTATGACTATTCGCATTATTAATATATTATTATTGGACCACTAGTAAGTGTCGAAATCGACCTATCGTCTCTACTTATTCAAGGTTAGACGGTATGCTTACTAGGTACACGTTATTTTTGTACTCATACTACACTTGCTGTGTATTTTTGTTGCACAGGCACTTGTATGTCTACTGGCCTAGCTGGGCGCAGCGGCATGGTTGATACGGAGACTTAGGTGAGTTGCACCTCTCGAGACGACCCGCAGCCAGCAAAGTCTCTTTCAGAGTATTATATTGTATCTTCTTTTCTGTCCAATTTGTATTCCGGACAGTCCTGGTCACCTAAATTGGGAAAGTAGAGAGAAATTTGTCTGAAAAAGCAGAGAAAGTGGTTAGGGAAAGTACATTATAATGACCATTTACATCTACTTTTTCTACGGTTCATACTTAATATATAGTATAGTACTACTATAATATAACCTGTAAGACCAGTTCAATTATTTTACTTGTAAAACAAGATCATTCATGCAATTATTTGATATGGTATCAAGTTGACTTAGCAATTTGTATCATTCTTATTCATTTTCTTTTTTTATTCTCTCTTTATCAAAATCAAACCAAAACAACCATGGCTGAAGTACTTGTTTCCATTGTCCTTGACCAATTAGCCAATTTCATTGTTGAACAAGTTAAAGGACAAGTTGATGAACTAAGAATGGCTATTGGGATCAAGAAAGAGATCCAAAATCTATCTATGAAGTTAAAAATGATAAAAGAAGCATTGGATGATGCTGAGAAAAGAAGGGTCAAAGACAACAATGTGAAACATTGGCTAGAAATTCTTGAAGATTTTTCATATGACACAGATAATGTGTTAGATGAATGGAAAACAAGAATTTTACAGCAAGAAACTGAAAGAAATGAGGCTGGTATTACTGCTGCTTCAATTCCTAGGAAGAAAGTAAGTTGCTTTTTTCTACCTTCTTGTTTTACTTTCAAGAAACTTGAGGTGAATCGCGATATTGTTCGAAAAATAAAGGAATTGGATGTGAAGTTAGAAATGATTGCGAGCGAAAAAGATCAGTTCAATTTTGTAGTTAATGCAAATGGTGTTGTTTCTGATCAAGATGTGTTTAAAAGAGTTATGACTACAGGCATTGTTGATGAATCAGAAGTACATGGTAGAGATTCTGATAAAGATGTTGTAATAAGTAAGTTGCTTGAGAATTGTGATCAAGAAAACGGTTTCCTTGTTGTATCTGTTGTGGGCACAGGTGGGATTGGAAAGACAACTCTTGCACAAATAGCCTATGGTGATGAGAAAGTAAAGGGTCATTTTGATGAAAGAATTTGGATTTGTGTATCGGACCCTTTCGATGAAGTAAAAGTTGCAAAAGCTATTCTTGAATCTCTTACTAAAAGCTCTCCGAATCTGTCTCAACTGCATATGCTGTTAGAAAGAATTGAAGAATGTGTCTCTAAGAAAAGGTTCTTTCTTGTGCTAGATGATGTATGGTCTGAAGATTATTCGAAATGGGAACCGTTGAAGAACTCTCTCAAGAATGGAGCTCGAGGAAGTAGAATCTTGGTTACATCTAGGAGTGAGAGGGTTGTCGGAGTGATGGGAAGTTCTTACATGCATCGGTTGGGACAAATCTCGGATTCAGATTGTTGGTCATTGTTTAGTCGGATAGCATTTTCAGGAAGGAATAAGAAGGATTTTGAGAGTTTAGAAGATATTGGGAAGAGAATTGTACGAAAGTGCAAAGGTTTGCCACTTGCTGCAAAGACTATGGGAAGTCTCTTGCGGTTTAAGGATACAGAAGAAGAGTGGCAAACTGTTTTGGACAGTGAAATATGGGAATTGGAGGAAGTGGCAGTAGACTTGTTTCCTCATTTGTACTTGAGCTACGACGATTTGCCCCCAATTTTGAAGCGTTGTTTCTCATATTGTGCCATTTTCCCTAAAGATGCTGTCATCAATGTAAACAGGTTGATCCGAATTTGGATGGCACAAGGTTATCTCAGCACAGTTGAAAATAACCAACAGGAAGTAAAAGGACGTGAGTATTTCATGAACTTAGCTACACGCTCTTTCTTTCACGAGCTGAAGAAAGATGATAAAAATGCAAGTGTTATAATATCCTGCAAAATGCATGATATAGTGCATGATTTTGCTAAGTTTCTTGCAAAAAATGACTGCTATAGCATCAAAGGAACCGAAGCAGCTGAAACCAAAGCAGACGTCCTTAGTGTTCGTCATCTATGCTGGGAGAGTACTGATAGTACAGTGAATCCTACTTCTATTTGTGATATTGGAAAGATTCGCAGTCTATTTGCTGAACACTTGCACGCAAAAGAGCTTCCTCGAGATCTACTTAAAGGTCTTAAATGCATAAGAGTTCTAAATTTACATGGATGTTTGATGCAAGAACTTCCTGAAGAAATAGGAAATCTATTTCATCTAAGGTGCATTGATTTAAGCAGCAGTCAAGTGAAAGACTTACCTGAAGCCATTTGCCGCTTGTGTAATCTGCAAACCTTAGATCTCCACGGTTGTAAGAATCTTTCAAGACTTCCTCAACAGATAGGAAAATTGTTAAACTTGAGACATCTCATTACTACTGACATGCCAAAGTTGGAATCTTTTCCTCAAGGAATTGGGAGGCTAACTCAACTAAGGACTTTGAGTGACTTTGTTGTTGGAAAAGGATCGAGCAAGTTGGGATATATCGGAAAATTGAACCAACTTCAAGGATATCTTTCAGTCCATGTGATTGACAATTTGAACTCTGCAGAAGATTTAGTTGAAGCAGAGAAGGCAGAACTCAGAAGCAAGAAGTACGTTAAAGAGCTACGTTTGAATTTCTATTGGACGAGCGAGGTGAAAATGGATGTGATGGAAGCTCTAATACCAACCCCAAACCTTAGATCTTTGACAATCAGTGGATACAGAGGTACTCAATTACCAACATGGATAACATTGTCACTTAGTAATCTTAGAGTTCTTACACTAAGTGAGTGCTTTAACTGCAACTTTCTGCCAGCTTTAGGTAAGTTACCATTTCTTGAAATTCTTTGGGTAAGGCTTATGGATGAGCTGAAACATGTTGGAAATGAATTCTTGGGATTGCCAGGAACCATTGCATCATTTCCAAAGCTAAAGAAGTTGACATTTTCATATTGTTCAGAGTGGGAAGAATGGACGGACTTAAAACCAGAAGTTGTTTGTTCAGTAATGCCTATTCTTAAGGAGTTAGAATTATATTGCTGTGAAAAGCTTAATAGCCTTCCATATTGTCTCTTGCAAAGGCTGTCATCAATAGAGTCTTTAAAGATCAAGATGTGTCCTTATCTTGAACTTGAATGGACTAAGATATCCCATATTCAGAATATTGAAACTGGTAATGGGATTTGAGGAATGTTGAATATTTTTGGTGGGGTAATTTTGATACAAGAGAAAAGGGAGCCATGGAGCAACGTAAAGTTGTCTCCGTGTGACCTATAGATCACAAGTTCGAGTCGTGGAATCAACAGTTGACCCTTGCATTTGGGTAGGCTGCCTACATCACACCCCCTTGAGATGCGACCCTTCCCCTGAATGTGAAATGTTTTGTGCACCGGATTGCCCGTAATTTTTATAAGAGAATAGAGTCTTCTTATCTGGGGAAGGACTTGTATCTACGTTATAAGATTATGATAATGTCTTTGTATTTTGCATGTTGAATTTTTATTACTCCCAGAATTAGAATTACAAAGTTCTCATAAAGCTTCATCTTCTGCTGTTAAGTGTTCCAAGTAATACTTCCCAAGCTAAATACTTTACACCAACCAAACAATTTAATTCGAGAAGTTACAAATTGAAGTGAAAATACATACCACGAGATTGTTGTTAACTAATAAGAGTTTATATACATGACATATGTTTTGATCAATTGGTTTGATACAAACATATAGTATAGACAAATGTTTCCATATCCTGCGAGTTGTGTGCAATGGTGGATAGAGTTTGTTTCCAGAACACAAGTAATCGAAGAACATATATTTGATCATTATATCACCGTTCAATTGTCTCAACAAAGTATACCTTAGAAAGTTGTTGTTGTTGATATAAATAGAAAATTTTGGCTATTTTCATTCTCTTTAAATTTATAACGGTACACAGAATTACAAGATAAGTTGCAAGTGGACAGACATATCTGCCCACGTCAACTGGAAAGAAGCCAGTTTCTTTCAACAACGTTAGCTTACTTTTATGCTGGCGTATTATAGCAAGTTGAAGTTGTAAAATGATTAGTCCAAAACTATAGTCTTTATTCTGCAAAATTGATTAGCAGCTCGATTTTATCGACTCGAAAGGGGCACATTCTGTTGATTGTTCCTCTTTCTTTCAGATACTTCCTCATGTGCCATAACAGTCCTTTCACGTCCCGAGGTTGGAGCAGATGCACTACACTGCACCGTTAACATTCTCAGATGCACTACACTGCACCGTTAACATTCTCGATATCGTCTTTTGTTAAATGCATCTTGCCTTTGTCTCGTCTAGGGTTTCTTCGTGTTTGATCTGGTTGCCCTCGCTACAGAACAAAAAGATTTTACCAACATCACAATCACTAGAGTCAATGCCATTGTCCATGCAAAGGCTCTTATCATAGGAGATTCCATATGAAATAATTAATATTGTGATTATAGTGTTTGACACATATTGGTGCCTAATGTGGTACCTAGACTATGACAGGGTTAAAGGGATAAGGGGTTCGTTCGACAGGGATATGCTTATTGTTTAAGAAACAATGGTAATATTTAAAACATGAACTAGGTATATTAGTACCTTTCTAAGAACAAATGCCAAATAAAGGTAGGCTACCTCCCATTCATCTGGTGATAGAGTACCTGTTATTAGCAATGTAAGTCAGAACAGAAGCTGGGGGGAAGCATATGAAATAACAACATACTTGGATGAAATATCAAAGCAGTAACATTCAGCAGCCAACATAAATAAACTTACTTTGGTCCTGGTTTCCATCACCTAACGCACCGAGCCTCCTCATTAGTTCAACGAACTCTGGTTTCTTCATGTATTCCTCCACAAATGCGTGGTTATTCTTCACAAACACTAGCTCAAAGTCATACTGCATTTAAAAAAGACAATGTTGTCAGAAAAAACTAAGGTGGCGAGAAACAACAGCATAATATTCTTGAATTCTATCTATGATATACCTTCCTCAGTGGCTATGTTATATCAGTATTTATGCCTCGTATACAAAACAGAAAATCTCTTTATTTTCTAGAAGAATTCATGTAGAGTGTAATATACTCTCATTTTGTGACACTCATAACTAGCATTCGCGAGCTCTCTATCAAGAAAAGCGCCTCCTCAAAATAAAAGAGAACCAACCAGGGTCTTCATTCAAAGAAAAAAGGATATAAGATCCAAAAATAAGGGAACATAAAAACCTAGGATTTCTCATTTTCAATCAAAGGAAAAAGGATATCTAAAGTCAAAGAACAAATAACTTGTAGGTTCGAAATGTATCCAACAACTAAAAACAGGAAGCACAGACACGCTAATACCTCTTCCGCCAATGCCTTGAAGACGTGGAAAGGGACAATCCACTCGGGACAGTCAACAGCATCCTACAATCCAAATCTTAATTGTTTATTTGTAGACAAGCTGAGAAGTCAAATATACTCGCACATAAGATGCAATCAAAGGATTTTAAATATCAGGATCCTAACTTGCTTGTTAGGATTTAATAGGAGGAAATAAGATCCCAAGCATAGTACATACAAAATTAGTAGGTTCTGATAACATAGCTACTCCTCACCTGTTATTATGTTCGCATTGATATTATCAAATTGAATATTAATGAATGAGTTTTGAGCACCAAAAGAAATATTTGTTTTCATTTGTAACACATGCAAATCCTCACAAGTAGAGTAAGAACATTCATTAGTCTGCTAGAACTTGCCGATATCGAGGCTAAATCAAAAAGACAAAATAAAAATCCTCCAATATGCATGATTCTAAATGCTTAAAGCAAAAATTGAAAAAAGATGCACGTATAAGTAGCTACAGAATAGGTAGATAAAAATCGTAGCATTGATTCCAAATGGAAGCGAATATTTTATGTTTTGCAACTAAATCAACAAAAGAACACGTGCTCTAAATTTTTAGCAATACGATTAAAGGACACAGCTAAGATACATAGAGGCACGAGGTGTACACACCTCCAGGTGGAACTTGTATTTGATGCCAAAAGGATTTGAAGATCTAAATTTCTGCAATAATAGGAGATCTTAATAAACATTAATATACATAGCTAGATTAGAAAGAAAAAACAGAAATTTCTGTAGAAAATTACTAGATAATGATAACATAAATTACCTTCTCTGAGAATTCTTCAACAAAATGTATCCAATACACACTATTACCAAAGGCTAGACCTTCAGCTGCAATTTCAGAGGAAAAGGGACCATAAATATATATTTTATATATATATCAAAAGATCGTTAAGACTGTATAAAAAGCTACTACATAACACATTGCACAAATATGCAAGGACACCATCATTCCACTAGTCCGAGAGATGGATACACAGTCATAAAAGAATGGATAATATTAGATATAATCACAGAGGCTTCCAGTGACATACATGAGAGTATAAAATGAGAAACTGTCACCTAAGATGGTGGAAACCGTGCTTGTAAGTGTGATACTATGATGATTGAAGGTGCTAAAAAGGGACGATGAATACCTACAATCATATGGAGGGAAATTGTCCCAAAAGACCTACAACCTCCCATAATCGGTGCAGACTTAACAAAGAAAGAATACAATAGAAGCAAAGGAACTACAAATGCCGATTAGTTGTATATGCTGTTCTTACATTAGGTATGGTGCTTGTTAGAAGTCTTTTTGGCTAGTTGAATCCTTGTATGCAAGTGTAGGAAAAAGCATTAGGTTTAGGGTGTTTGGTATGATGGGAAATGTTCTCCACGAAAAATACTTTTCTGGGAAACAAGTGATTTCTTACTTATTTTCTGGTGTTTGGTTACTAAAGAGAAAATATTGTGAGCGAGGGGCGTCAGGGAGGGGGTAGGATAGGGGTGAGCAGGGTGAGGTCGGGGTGCAAGGTGGTAGGTCGAGGTCTGGGGGTGGCGAGGGTGTGGATTGGGGGTGGCAGTAAGGTGGGGGAGGTTGAAAGTGAGTTTTGAAAGATATTTTCTCTCCTCTTGGTAGAGAAGCCAAATTTCTCCCATCGGGAACATTGAAAAAGATATTTTCCAAAAAGTATTTTCCTTCCTACCAAACACACCCTTAGATAACTCCTATTCATTTTTCCTTGGTACCAAACACACCCTTAGATAACTTCTATTATTAAGGGATCCTTAATGTGCCTTACAGGAAATTATTTGTCAAAACCAGAAGGAAATAGGCCCAAATAGAGGATATAAAGGATTTACATAGCCAACCCATCTAGTTTAAAGTTGAGACATAGTTGAATGACTGATAGAATCAGGCAACAACTCGTTTACATAGCCAACCCATCTAGTTTAAAGTTGAGACATAGTTGAATGACTGATAGAATCAGGCAACAACTCGTTTACAACCCCACTCACCCACACACAAAAAAAAAAAGGAATCAATAAATATAGAACGATCTTCTTGTTGAACTTCAGCTCCTAGATCTTTTTTATTGAAAATCTAGAGATGAGAGCGAACACACATCATAAAGATATCACAGACATGACATTTATAGTTTCAAGAGGAACAAGCAGAGCAGTGTAGAGAAGAAAATAAACCTTCTCTTAGCTTCTTGATTATGACATTGGCATCTGGCATTGTTCCAATAAATATTCCTCCAGGTCGAAGTAAAGCCGAGACATTGGCCAGCGCACGCCGTGCACGTGCCTCAGTAGACCACGAATAATGCATAGCAAACTGCAAAGTTCAAGTTTACAATCAACTACGAAAGTCCACCCAAGACAAGCATAATTTACTGGATAAAGGGCTGTCGCCTCTCCAGCTACTATGCAGAGGCATCTAATTAGGAGAATACCGTACATCCAATATTTCCTCAACCTTTACTTCCCCAAAGTTTTTCCTTTTCAAATTAAGGAAGATGTGGATTATACTCCTTTTTCAGTGAGCTTGTCGGGAAAAGCTTCTGAGCGCACCAAGTAATTTCAGTTTTCAATGGAAAAATAACAGGTAAAGATGTTCAACGACGATAGCAGGAAGGAAACATCTAAATAGCCAGGAAGCAGAGCATGAAAACTTGAGAAGAGATATTTACGAGGGCATCAACATATCCAAAACACCTCAAATTTTCCGGTAGTAAGAGAAGTTACCTTCTTCTTTTTTATAGTAAGAGAAGTTGTCTTATAAAGCAATTCAACTCATAGAAGCATGTATCTCTATCGGCTAAGCCAGAGGACAGCTAATTGGTACGGCAGATTTCTATGGAAAAATAATACTAATGGTCACCAAGAGTAAAATCTCAAACTAAGTTTTTGACATAAACCTATGAAGAACAAAGCCTGCTATTATAGAATATGAAATGCAGGAGAATGCATACCTGACAGCTACAAACATCAAAAGGTGCATCATCTGCTAACACCCTATCCAGACGAACCTGAAGTTCACCACACAAAATATATCAGTGGAGTCACTCCCCACGATTTTCAGTTAAAGCACAAAGCAGTTTGGGATATTAGTAGTTTAAAGCAAACACTGATCATCACAGCACATCAATCTAATGACATGCCATCTAAGGTCCTTGTATGTCTAGGAAATTTAAACATTCCTGATGTTTAAGACAAGAAAAAAAGCAATAAAAGCATAAACGAGATGAATTTTCAGTTCTATCTGCAAGAATGACAAAACTTGATCATGTGATCAGCTGATTTACCTCAAAACAATCTCCACACATAAGTCTGGCAGGAAATGAGAACTTTTTGCGGCGTTGATGATGATCTGCCTCACCATTATAACGGGTTCGGCAGTCTTCTATCTTTAGATAATACAACGGTAATATCAAAGTCAGGCTAGCATTCAACTACCATAGAAAATAAAACATGGACCTCAAAAACTAGAATCCGTCATAAATATATAGAGAAATATAACCTTCTAAAAGATGAATTTTTGTTCCAAAATAAAGGATAAACGTAGCATGTGAATCAACTAAATGGAAGACATTTAAGAAATGAAAGCATTTCATACATCTGACGCATTTAGGCCTGTGATGTCAACTGGGTACAATTTAAGGTTCTGTGACCTTCGCTTGATGCAAATCATCAACGCGAAACCTCCAGTTAAAAGGCTAAAACCACAACTTGATCAACATTTCCCTCAAGTAAAAATTGATTTTCTATTTCTATTTTGCTCGTCAATGCTACTAGTCAGCTACGAATTATTTAAATTTGACCAGCTAATATTGGTAAATTACGCGAGCAAAAATGATAGCATAACATGCAGATCAGGTACATGGCACCTCACCAATAAGCAAAAGTTGTCTATGATAACCCACTTTTTTCTTGGGATAAGTAAAGTTCTACGATGACCTAACCAGTGGCGGAGCTCGAAGCCGACCTACGGGTTCGGCCGAACCCAATAGCTTGAGTCCAAACTTTGTACTTGTATTAAATATTCACTAAATATGTATCAAAATTAAATGCAGAACGCAGTTACAAACACCTTATATCGCTATCCCATAATTTAGAACCCATAAAGTTCAAATCTTAGCTCCGCCTCTAAACCTAACACACAAAATAGAGATCCCCAATGTGTTACTCCACTTCTTATCGACAAACTTGAGTTGTTCCAACATTGTTCATGGAAAAGCCTAACCAAATCAAAGAGTTACTCCAATAATGAAGACTACCCCAATAATGAAGACTACTAAGAAATTAAGACAGGTGCACTCGGTACTTATGCAAATAGGATGCGCGCTCAGCAAGTTTAGTAAATTTTGAATCTTAAAAAGAATACTAGCAAAGTACTACTGACGATAAACAGAAACATGAACCTAATCTGACGGAATACATGCAATTTAGTGCTGAACAGCAGAACATCTAATAATGGTTAAAAACACCTTTCCACATTATAAGTCATCAAGTAACAGATGGCATGTCCTCTAGAAACTCACATAAATAGTTCAACAAAATAAATTAGCTTGCCGAAAGGAAGCTCTGACCTACAGCAGCAAGAGCAGAAAAGGCAACAAAAATATATTCATCCAGCATGAACTTACCGAACCATCCGCAATATCAATGCCAACATAATATCCAATCTTTGCTTTATCCCATTTAATAAGATCACCACCCTGGTTCAAACAGAAAGACATTGAAAATAAAATGCATGATGACTTGTTTATTACCACCTAGAAAAATTAACAGGTCAGACTGCCAGATAATTGAGATACAGTACAATAGGCAAGAAGTACCTTCCCGCAAGCAAGATCAAGAACTGCATCCCCTCTTTTGGCATAGAGTTGAATCAAGACACTCTTGATCTAACACACCAGAAAACCTTATTAGCAATGAACCATGCAGAATAACCTTGCCCACGAATAAACGAAGACATACCCAATTGTTAAGTTTCTTTAAATGAATTATAGGACTTGCTTCGCGCTCTTCAAGAGTTTGGTTGGTCCTCGCACTGTAATGATCAGCCACATTCCTGGCAAAGATTTTTGTACTCTCATCTTCAAGAAAATGAGTGTCGCCTGACACCAGTTCAAACTTTAAATCAAACCGCAATAGAAAACCAACTTCTGACTTCTTTTATCCAAAAGGATTACAACTTCCTAAAGTTTAGCATCACAAGTTCATTTTTTACGGCATAATACATTCGCCCCTAGCAGTTAAACAACTACCCTGCATAGTAAATAAGATTCTGATATTATACCAATTGTAGCAAAACACTTTAGCAGCTAAAATAACAGTAAAATTCTCTAACTTTCAGGGTACTAATACAACAACAAAAACAGATATTTTGTATCCATTCAATACAAATAAAATGCCAATAATCAAGTGAGACAAAAAGTACCTTCTTGATGTGCTTACACAAAAGTAAAGTTTCCAACTTTACGGGTATTAATGCAACACATAAACAAAAATAGGGGAAAATTACCTTCTGGGATTGAGCTAAAATAACAATAAAGTCTCTAACTTCATTGAGTATTAATGCAACAATGAACAAAAACTTTGTATCCATATTATACCAAGAATTCTGGGTAAATAAAAATCAAGTGGGATATTTCCTAAAAGAAAAAGAAAAAAATTACCTTCAGGGTTGTGCTTAAATTTGGATTGAGGAGGTCCATGAGAACTTGAAGATGGAGATTCCGAGTAACCTCGTTTCATAATTAGAATCGAGATTCGACAACACTGTCGATTATGACAAATCTGAAAACTACAGGCGTCTATAAAGAAAAATGTCTAAAATTAACCAATCTAGGAACTGTGAGAGACGGGGAATGAAGGGCAAGTGTTTGATTTTTCGTCTCAGACAGCTTTTGGACTTAACTTCTTTTAATTTGGATGTTTCTTTTTTCATATATACAGTGGGAATAAGGTTAGAAGGTATGAAACAGTGCCAGGAAAAGGAAGTAAAATTTAACACAATAAATCTAGTCCCTCAACTTTGTATTTTTCCCAATTCGGTCCACAATGTAAATCCCACTTAAATAGAAAGTTTAGTTATTCCTATTTAAATGCCATAAATACTTTATTTCCGGTTGTTGTTCGTTCTTTGCTAAAAGTTTGGCTTCTCATATTTCTCAACAAAAATATTAAACCTTACAAAGTTACTAATACTTCAATTTCAACTCTCTAAATAATACAAAGTGAAAAAAAAATGAGATAAAAAAGATGCATTGCAAAAAAATTGAGATGAAAAGATTATTACTATTATTATTGAAAAACTCCATGGCAATTAATATTGCAAAGGTGCACACACCTTGCAAATTCACTAGAATCCCATGAGAGTGGAATAACTTTTAGATGGACGAATTGATCACGAAATATATATGTAATTATTAGATTATAATACAGAACTTATTCATTATTGGATATTTGATATGTTATTAAAAGTTATTATACGAGGTAGACTTCAAAAATATAATTTTATTTTCTTTAATAAAAGACATAATAGTTCGGAACCCCTAAACTAGGCAGTTTTTGTTAGTTCTCTCTTAAAACTTGCGTGATTTTTACTATCCTCTAAACTTGAAAATTTGATAGTCTTGACAGTCCTAGATGCTAATGTGACAAAGATTGTGACTACAATAAAAATTAAGAATTCAGCTTCCAAGCTAGGTATTTTTTAAATGTAGTTGCTACATAATTAAATATAATGATTTATTTGTTCCAATTATATTTCTTGTTATTTTCTCTTAATATACATTGCATATTTTATCCCAATTGTATTTTTGTAGATACAATGAATATATGTTTTAATTATGTATTTCTTATCTTTTTACCGATCCAAATGTATATAAGTTAGTTGATACTTCATTTACTTTAGCCTAATAAAAAGAAGATTTAGCAAAACAATAAAGTTCAAAATGGTGTATTTTCTAGAAAAAGAAAAAAAATATTGTATATTTTTATTTTTATTTTCATGCAATGACTATTTATTTAAATTATTCATTTTTCTTTTTCGGGTAAATTCGCAAATATTTGGCCAAAATTTTACTATTTTCAGCTAAAATATTATTTAGCCAATATCAATGATAATTTATTCTAGCCGTGTATTTCTTCTTTTTCTAACCAAATATGTAAAAGTAACTTGATTAAAATATCTTTATCTTTAGCCAAATAAAAAGTTAGAGTCAAAATAACATTGTTTTAAGTTTTTTAGCAGATTTTGGCACAAAAAAATAATTTAAATAGTTCGTGGACTTAGAAAGATAAAAATATATATTTTATAGTAAAAATATATATAATATGGACAAAAATGGCAGCGTGTGTGCCACGCTCCCATGGATTATCAGCATCCAAGGGGATCGAGATTATAAAATTGCCAAGTTCAATGGGGGTATTATAGACCGCGTAAAGTTTAAAAGGAAACTAAGCTAGCATTTTGTCATAGATTCTCAAATTTGTTTTAAAAAATGTGTTTTGATTGAAGTTTGGTTTGAAGATGAAAATCTGTTTGGACATAATTTTTCAAAATATAATTCACTTTTTTTTTTGAAAAAAATATGAAATGTGACCTATATCTATAAGTTTTAAAAACTATAAAAATACCCAATATCTCTGGAAAAACCATACAAAACAAGCGAAATAAATTTGAAAAAATTCAAACAAAACAAGTGAAACAAATCTGAAGAAAATTTATACAAATATTAAAAAAATTTAGAATTACTTTGCGGTGGATTACCACTATTGGCACAACAACTTTGGCGAAAGTTTTTTCATGTTTATAGAGATGGGCGAAGTCACATGAGTTTGATGAAGAAAAAATGGGCAGACATGAATTAGTTGAGTCATAATAATAAAGTGAGTTTTTTTTATAAAATATAAAAGTTTTGGATAATTTTTAAAATTTTTTTAATGACCAAAAACAACTCTTGAATTAATTTTGGGATTGAGAATTTATCAAAATATGAATAAAATCTATAAATAAACAGTTATTTACCCAAAAAAAATTAGAAACATTTGGCGAAATCCATGATCAAACGAGGGCTAAATAAAAATTGCTACAAAAGCTACACTTGAACTGAGAGAGCTACACTGACCAAAAGATAGGCAACAAACGTTATGAGTGGAAGCATGTACAAATTGGCCCAATGCCATCACTATTGAAAAGCAAACAATTTTTTGAGGAGAGTATTTTATCCGTTACTCCAACCAAACACCACCTTAATATCTTGGCTGGAGCCGCCGCATGAGAAAACAAATTTTCATTGAAGGCCATGTATTAAAAAATAGTTGAGGGGGCCGAGAAAAATATTTATCATCTGACATTGTCGTATCTGCAGTCTCCTGTGTTTCATCGATATTTTCGAAGACTAAAAATCACCAGCAGGAGAAAATGGTCGGACCAACAAGTCGTCCACAGTTTGTGCTGTTTGGTTCATCCATAGTACAGTTCAGCTATAGTTATCAAGGATGGGGTGCAATTCTCGCTGACCTTTATGCTCGCAAGGTTCTTTCTTTTCATCCTTAGCATTTCCAAGATTGCTACTTTTTCCTCTTTTCTGTCCATTTTTTGGGCTCTATATCCCTTTTTTCTTCTGGGGTTTTGTTTTTGTACCTAAATATTGTTATGTTTAAGTAGATTTTCAATTTTCATGATATGCGTTTGTGTTATTACATGGATTTCTGTAATCAATGCTGTGAATCGTGAGGTAGTGGGTACCACTTTATTTTTGCACTTTTTATCATACTCAAATAGAATTAGTCAGAAGTGCATTTAACTGGTCTTAGAATAGATTACTTTTTCTACAGTGCATGTTCTGTTTTGGTCCTAATAACAGTTTCTTTAACACTACTTACTACAGTGGAATGTACCAATGCATGAGTGAACATGAATTTTAGTACAAGTTAGTTCTTCTTTTGTTGCTGGGAAAAAGCTTAGGATACCACAATTTTAATGTTACAAGATGATGTCAAGGCTAAGGCTGCAAATATTTCTTTCTTTTCCTCTGTGTACCTTTGAACAAAAGTGGATACAGAATTTAGATTTGATTGATTCAACCTTTAGTTCCTTCCATTGAAGATTATAATCCCAAACTCCAGTTGCATATTCCCCTGTTGGGATACCATTATCTAAGAAACTTCATATTTACTGAGATTATACTAATTTTTCACATCTATTTATACTTCATTTTGAAATTAGTGAATTCAACTGATCCCATTTAAAAAAAAAAGGTGCGCCTCTGCATGTGAACAAATGTTTTGTTTTGTCAGAAATCAGAGATTTGGAGAAAAAGTGTGTGAAAACATTAAAGCATTAAAATACATAGTGCCATCTCTTTTTCCAGTCTTCATATGAAGCAGCAATAACCTCTGTTAAATTGCTGACATTAACAAGCAGTGGTTATGATGTTGTTTAGACCTTTTTTTGACTCCATGATGAGCTGAATGGCCATTAAATTATCAGTGACTTTTGTAGTATATGACAGAAGAGGTAGAACGGACGAAGAGGAAAGTAAGTGTTGAATAGAGGGTGTGAGACTCAAATCCAGAACTGCTGCTTGTTGTCTACTTCAGTATCATGAATAATTAGGGCGATCAATGACGGATTAGATAGAATACATGAAACATGAGAAGTTTGATTATTCCCTCAATCTTGGTGGAGAATATATATTCATTACATAGATTATGACTTTGGTAATCGTGTGATTCTAGAAACAATACATATCTTAATCTAGGCACAGTTGCAACGATCAAAAACAAATCACATTAAACCTAATCAATCTAAATCAGTGCAAATCATGTAATAGTAACAGCAGTAAGAAAGAGAGGTTGACCAGCTCTAACAAGGGAGATAATATTAGTGGTTTGGCATGAATTGCCCAAAAGAATTTTTCTTTCAAACATTTAGTTTATAATTATTCCTTAGAACACGACAAGTAAAGTTTATTTGATTGAAAAATTTCTCCTTTTATAGCAAGTTTTCCAACAGCTAAATGATGCTTCTTTTGCGTCTTGAATCATGATTAGTAATGGGTCAATTGACAGCTTCAATTTTAAGTGCTAAATGATGTTATGGTAAAGATTTCTAGCGAGCCTTTAGTTGAGTTTGGACTTCAGTTCACCTATTTTATTGCCTTAAATGATTATTTCATCTTGCATTATGCGGTTACTTTATGCTCCCGGATGTGGTTAACTTATGAAAGCTTTTCAATGTATTGGTACTTATTCTTTCCTGTGTCAAAAAGTGAAATGATAATCGTTTAGTTTGAGTTGCACTTTTTTGTTCTACGAATAAGTGGTGTAATTACATGTTTTATTAAGGAAATCTGTTTAAAAAAGCATGTAATACTCGTAAGACTTGGTGAATTTCCTGCTTATTGTTTTTGTATGTGCTCAAGATTTTGTCCTAATTTTTCTGTCAATTGTTTGTACAAAAGTCTAAAAAGGGCAACCCGGTGCACTAAGCTCCCGCTATGTGCGGGGTCCGGGGAAGTGCCGGACCATAAGGGTTTATTATACGCGGCTTGCATTTCTGTAAGAGGTTGTTTCTACGGCACGAACTCGTGACCTCCTGGTCACATGGCAGCAACTTTACCAACTACACCAAGGCTCCTCTTCCGTTTGTACAAAAGTCTGGCAACTATAATTTAATCTTCTATGCTATTAAGGATTATACTTTTTTTTTTTGTTTATGCTATTGAAATAGGCAGATATAGTGCTGCGTGGATATGCTGGTTGGAATTCAAGGTGCGCTCTTCAAGTCTTGGATGAAGTTTTCCCCAAGGTAACTGGTAGATGGCCGAATCACGCTGTCCTTCCTAGTTCTTTATCCATGTTCCGAAACAATGTACCATTTGCCAGACAACGGCAAGGAAATTATTGAATTTCATGCAGACTAATGTTCTTTTGCGGGCCTCTAGGCTCATTAATCCCTCTGTCCTTATCATATTTGATGTGGTTGGCTCATGTGTTTTAAACTTAGGATGCAGCTGTGCAGCCTTCTCTGGTCATAGTTTATTTTGGAGGGAATGATTCCGTGGAGCCTCACCCAAGTGGCCTGAGTGCTCATGTTCCTCTTCCTGAATATGTAGAGAACATGAGGAAGATCGCAATTCATCTGAAGGTAATATTTCTAAAAAATTGAGTTGCACTTCTTTCATGAATATATTCTAATGTGGTGAGGATTAACATTAGACAAGAAAATTATCCTTTTTTTTCTCCTCGCAAATGCCTGGATGTGCAGAGATAATCTATTGTTGTTTCCAATTGATAGTATATATTTCAACTTTTTATTTTGGTGACACTTCATTCATCCTAGATTAACTCAATCAAATTGATCAGGATGCAACAGTAAATTTGGCCCACTTACTTTTCAAGGATGAATTTCACCAAAATAAAAAATTAAATGAATGTTAACTAAAAATTCTTATAAAATCTAGTTAGCACTTCAGCGTTCAATCCTTTTTTCTCCATACAATAATTTTGTATGTATTGCTAACATACATCTGTTTCACTACCAGAGCCTCTCTGATAAGACACATATAATCCTTCTAAGTGCTCCTGCTGTGAATGAGGCACAAATCACAGAAGTGTTCGGGTAATAAATGTTAAACATGGAGTTTTATTTTCATGGTTTCTTGAAGTTATATTGTTAGAATAGTAATACATGTTTCTCATTACTGCACACAACCAGTAACGGCCTGGGTCGATCAAATGGCTCCTGTCGGAAATATTCAGAAGCTTGTATACAATTGGGACAAGAACTGGGTGTGAAGGTTATTGATCTTTGGACAACACTTCAGCAAAGGGATGATTGGTTGACTGCTTGCTTTACGTAAGTTTTTTTCGTACAAGACCTATTTATGACTTTTTTGTGCTTTCTTATGCTAAACATGTAGTAAAAAGAATAACTGTGGCGTCGGTGATACAAAATCCAGCTTAAAATATTTGTCAATCTATCAACTATGGACTTGCCCCTCTTCAAGTCTCCTACTTTAAAGAGTTAACTAGTTCAAGCCCAAATTCCTGACAGATCACTCCTTTTTGCTATAACCTATAGTAATAAACCAAAATGGTACCATGTTAATCAGTAGGGACTGAAATTGCTTTTAGCGCTTCTGTAGAACCTGAAAATGCTAGGAGATAAGCAAAGCATTTATATATGGCTTAACTTTTTCTCTCCTTTTGCTCATCTAATCTATAGACCACCTCAACATATTGTCGAGCATACCATATATTTCTTGATTTTTGCCAGTGGTTGTGATTATGGATCTAACTGGATGATACATTATCTCTGGTTTCTTGTAATATTACGTCTTCTTAGCACATATTCTATATCTTTTGTTTTCTCATTTGCATGGTTGGTTGTGTTTGAGCTTTGAAGGGATGGGATACATTTATCTTCTGAAGGCAGCAAGCTTGTTGCCAAGGAAATCTTAAAAGTTCTCAAAGAGGCAGAGTGGGAACCAAACCTGCATTGGAGATCATTGCCTATAGAATTCCCTGAAATCTCTCCATATATCTTTGTTGATCCCAAGGGTGAGACCGCTGTGAACGTTTCACAATTGGATCTTGAATGGCAGACTCAGTGGCACTAAAATTCAGACTATGATTGTTCGTAAGTTCATGGTAGCAAGATTTCTCATCAATTACACCTCAATCCCAAATTCCCAAATTAGTTGTGGTTCGCTATATGCTTCTCTATGTTTGTTGTGTGCTGTTCTGGTCCATTTCAGTCCAAACAATGTCTCGATGCAACTCGTTACTATGTTGATTCATCATAACTTGAATACTTTTACATTGCTCGTGAACCTACCACAATTGTCCTCCTTCATTTGAACGTGGGATTGACTATGCTCATCAATATCAAATTTGTTGAATAATTTAACTCTTACCCTTTACTAGTATACGCGGAATGTTTTAGAATTGAAATCATCTTTTAAAATAGGAAAAATTTAAGCAATGGCCTATAAAAGGGATATTTGCATAAATCAGCCGAAGTCAAGACAGTTATTTTGCAAAATAAAATTCACAAATATGATGCTTTTTGGGGTAATCTCTAACTTTTGATCGTTGCTTGCCATGGCATAGCTTCTAAGGTCAGAAGTTAAAAGTATTTCCCATAGGAGAAGCGAGTAACAACACTTGCCAAACTTCTGGCCCGATTGCTCTACCCCTACTCATTTTAAGCATAGCCTTCACAACCTCCTCAACCTCGATACACCTATATCGTCCGACGTCTCGGTGATTCTCGGAATGCTCCAATTCGTCTAGTACAATATCTCAATCCCCTTTTTCATTCAGAAGTTTATGGAAGTAAATCTGTCATCTCCTCTTAATCTGGGCATCTTCCATCGGTATCCTACCACGTCGTCCTTGATACATCTCAACAACAACAACAACAACAACTACCCAGTATATTCCCACCAGGTGGGGTCTGGGGAGGGTAATATGTAGACGAGCCTTACCCCTACCCGAAAGGGCAGAGAGGCTGTTTCCAATCGACCCTCGGCGCATAGGCTAAAATGAAAAGCTGCATCAAAACAAAGACAAATTAAAGACAAAAGCAAGACAAAACAAAATAATAAAGCATAAGTAATCCCGCAGAAATAACGTAAATAATTATGAAAACATAGGAAACATAAATACAGTCGCATGCAATAATAACAAGCAGTAACTACCATACTAACAACCATAAGGGGACATAAGCTAAAACACTAATCATCTATGGGTAACCCTACTATCCCACACCCAGCCCCGAGAGAGGCGTACGAAGAACTCTATGAGCCCTTAGCCTCCAACCCTGGTACTAGACCTCCAGACTCCCCTATCAAGGGTCATGTCCTCGATAACCTGCATTCTAGTCATGTCCTGCCTAATCACCTCTCCCCAATGCTTCTTAGGCCTCCCTCTCCCACGCCGACCACCAACAATCTCCAGCCGCTCGCAGCTCCTCACCGGGACATCGAGACCCGAGCCTTCCTTTCTCGCAACTTGGCCAGCCAGAATAACTTCTTCTCCCTGCCCTTTTCCCCTGGTTCCTTGTATATACGACCATAAGCCGCAGTCTTAGCCTCCGTGACTGACAGTTTAGCTTCCTTCCTAGCTACCTTATATCTCTCGATGCACACTCGCCTCTCCTCCTCATCTATGCTCCCCACTAACTTCATGTATGCTGCCTTCTTCGCTTCCACTTAACCTTGGACCACTTCATTCCACCACCAATCTCTTTTATGCCTACCAGAGACATCGGTCGAGACCCCTAATACCTCTCTCGCACACGCCCTTATACAGTCTGATGTTGCTTACCACATAGTGTTCGCGTCCCCACTGCTCCTCCAAGCACCCATAGCCGACAGCCGCCGCTCCAACATTTGGGCTTTATCCTTAGTAAAGGCTCCCCACCTGATTCTCAGTGTTCCCCGAGCAGTCTGTTTCCTCCTCTTTAACCTAATGCCAACGTCTATCACCAAGAGTATATGTTGCGTCACAAGTATCTCCCTAGGAATCACCTTGCAGTCCTTGCACAAAAATTCAAAAACAACCCAAAATTGTATTCATATTCAACACAACTATAATTTTCAAATACCATTTTCATTTGAAAAATAAGTTTACCTTTTTTGTTAAGAATAGAATTCTATTTGGAGTGAATGTCTATCTTGTGGAGACATTTTTCTTCCTATAAATAGAGGGGTCTTACCCCATTGTAAATCACCCCAAAATTCAATAAGAATTCTTTCTCTTTCTCTGCAATATTGTTCTTCTTCTTTTATTGTTTCATAACACGTTATCAGCACGAGACTCTACCGTCTCAAGAAGCTCTTTGAGAAGAGTAAGGTAATTTTTCTCCTCTTTTTAATTATGACTGACATTATGAAAAGAAAGTTTGTTGCCCTTGAAATTTCGGGCAAGAACTATATGACATGGGTGTTGGATGCTGAAAGCCATTTAGATGCAATGGGTCTTGGAGACGCCATTAAAAACAGAAATAAAGCATCCACCCAAGACTGTGCTAAGGCCTTGATTTTCATGCGCCATCACCTTGATGAAGGGTTGAAAATTGAATATCTCATAGTCAAAGATCCACTTATTTTGTGGAATGGCTTAAAAGAAAGATATGACAACTTAAAGTTTGTCACTCTGCCACAAGCACGATATGATTGGGCTCACCTGAGGCTCCAAGACTTAAGTCTGTTTCTGAATATAATTCTGCGATGTTCAGAATTACTTCTTAATTGAGACTCTGTGGAGATACTATTACTGATTATGATATGCTTGAAAAAACATTTACAACGTTTCATGCCTCCAATATGGTTCTGCAAGAGCAGTATAGAGAGAAAGGTTTCAAGAAGTACTCTGAGTTGATTTCTCTTCTCCTTGTGGCTAAGCGAAACAATGACTTGCTCATGAGAAATCATGAAACCCACTGGGTCTACACCATTGCCTGAAGTGGATGAGGTGTATTCTCATTATGCTAAGCGTGGAAAAGGCCATGACTCTAATCGTGGTCGTGGTCGTGGTCGTGGTCGTGGTCATGGCCGTGGACAAGGAAGAAATTTTCCTGGTGTCAATCACCCCCGAAAGAAATATAACCACCAAAGAGAAAGATAAGAAGCCAAAAGCAAATAGTTCAGAAACTGAATGCTATCGTTGCGGTGGAAAAGGGCACTGGGCAAATATTTGTCGTATACCAAGATATTTGGTTGAGCTTTATCAAGCATCTCTAAATAATAAAGGCCCTAAATCCAATTTTGTCTCTGACAATAATGACATCACCCACTCGGATGTGCCAGACTTCTTTGAGCGCCCTGATTGAAAAATATACCACTTGATCGGTGATTGATCTGTGGTTAGAAGATTGAGTACTTTAATTTTTATTTTTCGCCTATTCTTAGTAGCTGGTGAACAAATATCATGTAATTATAGTTCTTTTACATGAGTAGTAGTTATTAGTATTAATTAGTATCATTTGTTTTATGAAATAGCGTTTGTTCGTTCAGACTAGGTATAATCATAATATTTAAATCTTGTTCCTTTTTGTTTTTACTGCCATGCAATTAATGTTTGGATGATTACTCGTTCCTCCAAATCTTGAATTTCTAGTACTGACAATTTTTTTTTTGGTTTAAAGTTTCTGCCTAACTATATAAAATCATTAAACATGGTAGCTACATATCAACTTTTATCTACAACGCTTTTAGGCGAGATTTTTTTTTATGAACTTTTGTTAATTTTTAGTTGGTAATATTTGTATAAGCATACTTTGCTGTAGCGTTTGAGAATAGATGCCTTATAAGCTGTATTATTTTTTTACTGCGCAAGTACTAGTGACATTCCGCGTAGAATATTCCAACATTACAATTTGTATTAAAAGTATTGTTCAAGTCTCATTTAGTTCTATGCTTTGCGCTAAATCTTATGTTTCTTATAAATAAGAAACATGTTAAGCTTCCTGCAAAATATTATGCATAAGTAGAGTTATATGAAGAACCGGTCCCCTTTATCTTTGAAAACTTTATTCATATATTTCTTTTGTATGTCAAATCATGGGAAGCAAGTATGGATATCTCACAAAACAAACTTGGATCAAAATTCAATTGTAAAAATATTTGTTTAATTGATTCATGTACCACACATACAATATTCAAAGAAAAGAAATATTTCTCTCATTTAAGTATGTGTAAGGCAGATGTTACTACAATTTCTGATAGTAGTAAATTAATTGAAGGCTCTGGAAGAGCTACTATAACTCTGCCTAAAGGAACAATATTTATCATAGAGAATACAATGTTCTCCTCCAAGTCCAAGAGGAACTTGTTGAGTTTTAAAGATATCCGTCAAAATGGATATCCATATTGAGACAATAGATGAGAATAATCTTGAATATCTCATCATTACAAAGAATGTCTCTGGGCAAAAGAGGGTTATTGAGAAGTTCCCATCTTTATCTTGTGGCCTGTATTGACAAGAATTAGTGCAATTGACGCACATTCTACCGTAAACCAAAAAGGCTACTAATTCCAATACGTTCATACTTTGGCATGATCGATTGGGACATCCTGGATCAATTATGACGAGACAGATAATAGAAAATTCAAATGGGCATCCATTAAAGAATTTAAAGATTCTTTTAAATAATGAATTTTCTTGCACTTCTTGTTATCAAGGCAAGTTAATTATTAGACCATCACCAACAAAGGTTGGAATTGAGTCACATGCGTTTTGGAACGTATACAAGGGTACATTTGTGGGCCAATTCATCCAGTGGGTCGTTTAGATATTTTATGGTCTTAATAGACGCATCTTCTAGATGGTCTCATGTGTGCCTATTGTCATCTCGCAACATTGCGTTTGCAAAATTAATGGACTAATAATTCGATTACGGGCACAATTTTCCAATAATCCAATTAAGTCTATTAGGCTAGATAATGCTGCTGAGTTTTCATCCCAAGCATTTAATCATTATTTCTTATCAATTAGGATAAAAGTGGAACATCCTGTAGCTCATGTTCACACTCAAAATGGCCTTGCAGCGTCTTTAATTAAACGTCTGCAGTTGATAGCAAGACTGTTACTCATGAAAACGAGGCTTCCCACTTCGGTTTGGGGTCACGCCATTTTGCATGCAGCAATGCTAGTTCGTCTCAGACCGACAAATTATCACAAATATTCCCCGTTGCAATTAGTTTTGGGTCATGAACCTAATATATCTCATTTAAGAATTTTTGGATACGCAGTATATGTGCCTGTAGCACGGCCATATCGCACCAAAATGGATCCGCTTAGAAGGTTAGGAATATATGTTGGGTTTGAATCGCCCTCCATTATTCGCTACCTCGAAACATTGACATGGGATTTGTTCACTGCACGATTTGCAGAATGTCGATTCGATGAGACACTTTTCCCAAAATTAGGGGGAGAAGTTGGTGAAACAAAACGGGAAATTTTGTGGAAAAATTCATCATTATCTCATCTTGATCCACGTGCCTCTATTTGTGAAAAAGAGGTGCAAAAAATTATCCATTTGCAAAGAATAGCAAATCAAATGCCAGACGCATTTACGGACTTGAAAAGGATAACAAAATCACATATCCCCGCAGAGAATGTTCCAATCTGTATTGATATCCCTATTGGACAATCTTCTAGTGTCATAGCTAATGAGTCGAAAGAACGCCTAAAACGTGGCAGACCATTAGGTTCCAAAGATCGAAATCCTAGAAAGGAAAGAAAATGATCAAAATGACACTACGAAAGAATCTCACGAGGAAATTCACGATTTAATAAATTCTGAGAGTCATGAAGAATCCATTAAGCCCGAGACTCAAGAAAATAAGAAACTATCAATAAATCCAATCGATATTGAGACAAATTTTAATCAAGTGGATATAGTGGTGGATTATGTCTTTGCATATAATGTTGCATCTAGCATTATGCAAGAAAGTGAGGATCTTGAACCTCAATCTGTTGGAGAATGTCGACAAAGACTTGATAAGCCAAAATGGCAAGAAGCAATCCAATCAGAATTGAATTCACTTGCAAAACGTGAAGTTTTTGGGCCTATAGTTCAAACACCTAATGGTGTTAAACCTGTTGGCTATAAATAGGTCTTTGTACGCAAGAGAAATGATAAAAACGAGGTCCAAAGATATAAGACACGCCTTGTTGCACAAGGATTTTCACAAAGGCCTGGTGTCGATTATGAAGAGACATATTCACCCGTTATGGATGCTATAACTTTCCGTTATCTCATTAGTTTTGATGTCCTTGAAAAGCTTGACATGCATTTAATGGATGTGGTTACCGCGTACCTTTATGGCTCACTTGATAATGAGATATACATGAAAATTCCTGATGGATTCAAAATGCCAAACACACATAATTCAAAGTCCCAGGAAATATTTTCAATCAAATTGCAAAGATCTTTGTATGGTATAAAGCAATCAGGACGAATGTGATATAATCGTCTTAGTGAGCATTTATTAAAGGAATGCTATATAAATTATGCCATTTGCCCATGTGTTTTTATAAAGAAAACAACACCGGAATTTATTGTACTTGCCGTATATGTTGATGAGATAAACCTTATTGGAACTCCCATAGAACTCCAAAAG
Organism: Nicotiana benthamiana; assembly: GCA_034376525.1. NCBI lineage: Eukaryota > Viridiplantae > Streptophyta > Magnoliopsida > Solanales > Solanaceae > Nicotiana > Nicotiana benthamiana. The sequence goes on from CM067327.1 coordinate 35,243,443, forward strand.
GCAATTGATTATTTAAAGAAGGAATTCGAGATGAAAGATCTCGGAAAGACAAAATTATGTCTTGGTTTGCAAATTGAACATTTGGCAAAAGGAATTTTTGTTCATCAATATGCTTATATAGAAAAGGTATTGAAACGGTTTTACATGGATGGAGCACATCCTTTAAGTACTCTGATGGTTGTTCGATCACTTGATGTGAATAAGGATCCATTCCGACATCAAGAAAAGAATGAGGAGCTACTTGGTCCTGAAGTACCATATCTTAGTGCAATTGGCGCACTAATTTATCTTGTAAAATACTACAAAGCCTGACATAACTTTTTCAATTAATGTCTTAGCAAGATATAGTTATGCTCATAAAAGGAGACATTGGAATGGAATCAAACATATATTGCGGTATCTAAAAGGGACTATCGATATGGGCTTATTTTATAGCAATAGTTGCAGTCCTGATCTTGTTGGTTATGCTGATGCTGGGTATTTATCTGACCCACACAAAGCTCGATCTCAAATAGGTTATGTGTTTATCTGTGGAGGCACTACCATATCTTGGCGATCGACTAAGCAATCAATTGTGGCTACTTCATCTAATCATGCTGAGATAATTGATATTCATGAAGCATGCATAGCTCAATTGAAGGGAGGATTCATAAACGTAGATAGGACAAAGTATATTTCACCAAAGTTATTTTTCATACATGATCTTCAAAAGAATGGTGATATCAATGTGCAACGGATTCGTTCAAGTGATAATATAGCTGATTTGTTCACAAAATCTCTACCGACGTCAACCTTCAAGAAGCTAGTGCACAAGATGGGGATGCGAATGCTCAAGGATGTGAATTGATGATCTCTTCAGGGGGAGTTAATGCGCGTTGCACTCTTTTTCAGATTAAAAGGTTTTGTCCCACTGGGTTTTCCTTGCAAGATTTTTTACGAGGCAACCAATAGGCGCATTTCTAAATATGTGTACTCTTTTTCTTTTCTAGAATTTTTCCCACTGGATTTTATTTTAGTTAAGGTTTTTAATGGGCGCATTACTTATTGAGTAGACATTCAAGGGGGGGTGTAAAGAATAGAATTCTATTTAGAGTGAATGTCTATCTTGTAGAGAGTTTTACTTTGAGGCTAAGTCATTTTTCCTCCTATAAATAGAGGGGTCTTACCCCATTGTAAATCACCCCAAAATTCAATAAGAATTATTTCTCTCTTTTTCTGCAATATTGCTCTTCTTCTTTTATTGTTTAACATTACAATTCTTGTGTCCAAAATATCACATAAAAATTTGCCCATGGAAAAACCGGGAACAAAAATTCAAAAATCATCCACTTTAAAATAAGGCTGTATCCGATTCCGGTTCTGGGTCTATTTGGGTCTGCGGTTCCGGTTCTGGCGATTCCAGTTCTGGCGGTTCCGGTTACCATACGGTTCCGGAACCATCCGGTTCCGGTTCTAGCAGTTCCGGTTCTGGCGGTTCCGGCGGTTCTGAATTTTTTTTTTTAAAACCAATATCTTGTATAGTAGTCATTAGTATATTGTAGAATATATTTTATATGGTGTACTATGTTATTAGTATAGTATATATTGTGTTTGGTAATTAGTATATATTGTGTATAAGTAGTGTATATTGTGTTGTAGTTAGCAATTAGTATAAATTGTATATAAGTAGTATATATTGATAAAGAGATATTGAGACAAAAGTTATTCAAGGATATGATAAAGAGCATATTTATTGACCAAAATGGCATATCTTTCTTAGTCTTCCTTCCCCCAATGGAATGAGCACAACATGGTACTAATATCACCATTAAAAGGAAAAAAAAAACTAAAAGAAGACATGGCAACGTACAAGTTACATCATAATTTATGTATTATTTCTAACAAATCTCATAAAACCTTCAAGGTTTGGAGGTGGTTGTGTTGGCGGTGGTGGAAATGAAGCTTGTTCATCACCACTTCCGGGTGAAGATGTTTCCTGAGCAAGTTCTGCTAGAATTTCTTCGTAGCACTCATCTATTTCTGGTTGTGATTCAGCTAGCCCAAAGTTCCTTTTTTCTGCGCGGATCCAATCTCGAAAAAGCACTGATTTTTCCAAGCTGTCCCGCATCGACGCTCTGTGATCACCTATTTGTAGTCTTTCTTGACTAAAGGCGCTCTCCGATGCAACAGTTGACGCTTGAATCGACAGAACATCCCGAGCCATCCTTGCAAGAACGGGAAAATGCTTTTCCCTTGTCTTCCACCAATCCAAAAGGTCGAAAGAGCCGTCTGGATTCTCATTCTCTAGTCCCTGCGACAAATAAACTTTGAAGCTCATTTAGATGGGAAATTTCATCTAAATTTTCCCCTTGAGTCCAGCAGCTCTTTTAGACGACTGTGATGTAGACGAAGTAGGGGTTGGAATATTAGGCCTAGCATGCTCTAACGCCTGTTTATAAGCATTATAAACAGTTTGAGCATTCACTTTAATTGATGCTTTCGCATCAGATAGTGTAGCCATTTCTTTTTCTGAAAGATCTAAAGCTTGATAAATAGTAGAATATCAAAAGTGAGGACCTCCTAATTTCATAGTAGGATTTAGCATAGCAGACACACCAAATATAGGAGGGATTGGAAAAAAATATTTTTTAAATTTCTTTTTCATTTCAGTTATTGCAATTACATAAATTTCCCTCCCTCGTTAAAATTAACAAACAAATTAGCAAGTACGGCAATATAAACTAAACATTTAGAAATAGTTGGATAATATTAGCCAGATAAAGCATTTGTAGCCACATGAAAATGTTCTAAGAAATCTAAAAGAATTTTAACGTTAGTCCAATCTACTGTAGTTAGCATGTCATTATCTTCCTCCCCACAATCCCGAGAATTATACGTAGCGTTAATTGGGTTCCTATATTCGTACGCTACTACTAAACTTTCGTACATGTAGTTCCACCTAGTCAGGCAAGGTTTAGGAACCTTTCTTTCTCTAAGGCCATATTCGTCACACCTTTTAAAATATTCTCTAAGTCTACTTCTACGGTTTGAATAAAAAAGCCAATTAAGAGCCATTTTAACCTTTTCAATTTCTATGTTTAATATTCTCATACCATCACCAACAATTAAATGATAAATGTGACAAATACATCTAATATGAAAAATATTAGTAAAAGTAGGATTAAGTGTTCTAGTTAGCATACATATTGCACTAGTGTTGCTAGAAGCGTTATCCATGGAAATTGACATTATTTTATCACTAAAACAAAAGTATATGCATACATCTAAAACAGTGTTTGGCAATAAACCTACCCGTGTGCCGTGAATTAATTATCCTATATGCAATAATGCGTTTTTGCATAGTCCAGTCTTCGTCTATCCAATGATTGGTTACGGTTAGATAATCACAATCATTATTACTTCTACCAATATCAGTTGTAATAGACATCGATTAGTTATATGGGTAAATAAATAGCGCAAGTATTGTTCATATTCATGCTTGTATTTATAAATATCGGCCTTAACTATGGCGCGAGGCCAACCTTTATACGTAGGATTAAATACTCTTCTAATATAATGAATCCATGCAGGATTAGAAGCAAAAGAATAAGGCAAACACATAACAGTAATCATTTTAGCTAATTCTTCACGATCCTTATTTGGATCGTAATATAATATACCTCCAGTGATTGTGTTTACTACTGGTTAAACTATATTTGAACCAGTACTTAGGTTAACTGAAGTATCAGGACTTGTCCTCCCCTCTTGTTGCGCTTTCAATTGCAAAAATCTAACCTTATCGCTAGGGTGCAATCTTATATGCTTAACTAAATTACTCGTGCCGCTACGATCTCCAGTATACCTATGAACAAGTAATTTCCCACAAGATTTGCACTTAGCCTTATTTTGTTTCTTAATTGAATAAAAAATTGCCAAACTAATGATGTTTTTGTACGTTTAGGAGGTTGTCTACTAAAAGTGGGAGTTTGTACGGGTGGGTGTGTCGTTTCATCACCTAAGTTATGAGCAGGACTAGTAGGTGTATCATCTAAATCTACTGGAGCTTGGGTTTCATCATCATCATCATCCTCATTTCCCTCTAAGATAGGTACATTAGGATAAAGAGCATTCATAATATCATCGTCTATTCTATCACCAACTGCTACATCATGTAGAAAATCAATATCGCTAAATTAAAAACAACGGTGATCACTATCAAGGATTCCGAAGGGTTCATTTGGATTTATAGGTTGGCTACTACTTTGAACTTGCTTATCTTTTCTAGGTCGGGGAGCCGGGGGAGGGGTAGTATTTTGGCGACTACTTTCACCGGTTTTAGATTTTCCTTTACCGAACATATTTTTCAACAAAAAATGCCATAATAATTATAATTAAGCAAAATAACAACACACAAAAACATTCTTAGTATGTAAGAGTTGAAACGAGTTTACCGGATTGACGAACAACTTCTTGAAAATTGAAAATCGTTGAAATTGAACACTTGAAAACTTCAATTCAACAACTTCACAATGTTTCACGAATTTGCAACAATAAATTAAGCACTTGCACTAGAAAGATTGAAAGGGAGCTTGAGAGATATTGATGAATTGGTGAATAAAAATGAAAGAATGAGGGGGTATTTATAGTTGAGAAATGGAAAATTGTGTAATTATATAAAGTTTGGGGTTAAATTAAAGTTTGGAGGCCAAATGGCTATTTTTTGAAATTCCAAACGGCTAATTTTGAAAAAGAGCCGTTTGGAAATTATTTTTAAAAAAAAATTTAAAAATCTGCCCTTTACTGGAACCATTTGGAACCGCTTGAACCGGTCCGGTTCCGATTCTGGAGGTTCCGGTTCCGCGGTTATAACGGATAGAACCGCCCCGTCACGGTTTCGGGGAACCGCCGGAACCGGAACCGTCGGAACCGACAAAACCGCCAGAACCACGGTTCTGGTCCGGTTCCGGTTCGGAACCGTGAATTTTGCAGCCTTACTTTAAAGGCCATTTGTGTACTTCACCCGCTATTTGGCTCAAATTCGAAGCCGGCATCAAAGTACGAATTTTCGGGTGCGGAAAAAGCTGCTTGTGTACCAACTGCGTTACTCTTTAGTTTTTAACTTTGTATTGTCCTTATCTAATGAAAACAGTATTCTCTACACAATTTAGTACGACAATTTGTGTTATAAAATATAGGTAAAATACCTTAAATTATATTTAAATTAGGCTCAAATTATTAGTTTTCTTTTCGAACTAAGTCTTAATTATTCCTTCAACTTGGCCTTTTGAGAGCTATTATCCCTCTAAACATTGATGTGGAAAAAAGTATGAGTAAACTCACACGCCACGTGGATTTTTCCGTGTATGTGGTATTTTTTCTTAAAAATAAAATATTTTTTTACCTTTTAAGAATATTACTTTATAAATACATTTTTTCAAATACAATTTATAATAAAACTTGGATAGAACTACATTATTTAGGCTCAATATTTTTGTTTGACAAAACATAATAAAGTTATAGTTATTTTTTTTTTGAATTTCACCTGAAAATAAATATTTAAATAATTAAAATAAATAGTCAAGGCATCTAAAAAATATAAAAAATACATAGTTGAAATACAGTCATTGCATTAAAAGAATAAATAAAAAGAGTGTACAATTGTAAGAAATTATAAGTGCAATTGTACGCTCTTTTTATTTCTTATTTTGATGCAATGACTATTTATTTCAACTGCGTATTTTTACTAAAATCGTAAAAAAAAAAAATTAGAGCACCGTAATTTAGAGCTATATAAAAAATTATAGCCAAAATAATTATTTCAAACTATGTCTTTTTCATAACGTTTTAGATTTCTTGACTATTTATTTCAATTGTATAAATCTTTATTTCAGATCAAATTTAGAAAAAGATTAACTAAAACTTTATTATTTTTGGCCAAATATTTATCCTAAATAATATAGTTCTATCCAAGTTTTATTATAAATTATATTAGAAAAAAATTTATCTAAAAAGTGATATTCTTAAAAAGGTAAAAAATTTATTTTATTTTTCAAAACAATACCACATAGAAAAATCTACGTGATAGGTGAGTGCACTCACACTTTTTACCGCATCAGCATCTACGGGGTAATGGCTCTCAAAAGGCCAAATTGAAGGAGTAATTAAGAACAAACATAGTTCAGAGAAGATACTAATAATCAGAGCCAAGTTTAAATATGGTTTAAGGTATTTTACCTTAAATTTATCAAGGCCTAGTTATATGGTATTAGAAAAGGAGCAAATTCTTCTTTTTCTTCAACTTTCTAGAACTACTTTGGCTTCAGAATATTACTTCAATACTTACCTTAATAATCATGCTGTTAAAATAGGAAATTCGTATTAGGAAAAAGTTGAGTTTACACAGATCGAAGCGATTGAAGAATGACACGCCATGACATGAAGGTTGGTCAAAGAATGATGATTAGCAAAGAGGCACGAGTTGCAATAGATACGAGCATAAGCATGAGCACTAGCACGAGCAGACTCGGCGCTCATATCTATTTAAATCCAGAAATTTAGAAGAATGAACCTAATAGTATAAGGAAGTACATATATAATATTTAATGAGCATTAAATATTGAAAACATTAGAGCATCTGTGATAAATTACAATGATTATGTAACGTAGCATTTAATGCCTTTAATTGTCCATAATAACCTAATTATGAAAAAGGTCAAACGTATATCTTAGAGATAACTATAAAAAGAAGGACATTATTATTTGTAAGGACACAAAATATTATCTGAATATATTGGTTACTTTATTTCTTCTAATTATCTTATTATTGAAAAAATTATTTTCCATTATTCATTCTTTGATTATCAGCAAACCGAGTTCTTCTAAATTGAAGCTCTGACCGAAATTCTACTTTTTGGTTAAACAAATTAGTTCTGTTCTCGAGAATCTGATAATCTACTCTTTCTTAACCTCATCTTTTTTGTTGCATCCACAATCATGTCAAATATTAACGATAACACCCAAGGAAATCGTCAACTCCAAGGGGACTCACAAGATGTTTACACTCTAATCCCTTCTCCACAAAGCTTGCCTCGGCAGTCTCAGGAATGAACTTTTGATGGATCTCATTCAAATGTAAATGCTCAATTTTACAATGATGAAGCTATGAAAGAAGCTTTGCAGAAATTGATCGCTCAACGGGTCAATAAAGCTCTTGAGGCCTTTGCTAGCCAGTTACATGTGGCACCATCAACACCAATTCCAAATACCAACACTCTGAAAAACCCTCGTTCAAGACTTATTAATTCAGGCAGTGGTGGAATCCCCAGTGAATCACGAGATGGAGAGCCAGATAACTTAACTAATTCTGATTTACAAAATTTAGTTCAAATATTGCAAAAACAACTCAAGGAACAAAGTGACCGCATGGAGAAAATACCTGGAGTACCGCCTATAATCAAATGAATAGATATGGACAAATACTCACAACAACCTTGGAAGCAAAGAGTTGCTCCTCTACTAATCCCAAAGAAATTCAAAATGCATGATATTTCAAAATATGATGGAAAATCTGATCCACGAGACCACGTGATGGAATTCACAACTAGCGTAAAAGGCAACGACTTGAATAAATAAGAAATTGAATCAGTATTGGTAAAAAAATTGGTGAAACACTCAGTAAAAGAGCATTAACATGGTATTTCTTTTTACCCGAAAATTCCACAAATTCTTTTGCTGAGCTTGCAGATTCATTTATCAAAGCACATTCGGGGGCTCAAAATGTTGAAAAGAGAATGGAGGATATTTTCAAAATAAAAAAGGGGACTCTGAGTTGCTCAAAGAGTTCATGGATAGGTTCCGGCGTGAAAGAATTACATTACCATGTGTACCAGAATTGGGCGGCTATAGCTTTCACTATCAATTTGAATGAGGCTAAGAAGCCACGAAGAGACTCAAGGAAAGTCTTCATGAATTCCCAGCAATGACATGGAATGATGTTTACAACAGGTATAATACAAAGTTAAGGATCGAGGAAGATATTAACTCACGATCTCAAAAAGAAGAAAAGTTGAATTCAAGATGGGCAAAAATAGAAAAAAGGTCTGGCAAAGACATGTATGAACCGTATATGGGTCTAGATAGAAAATATTCACAGTCAAAGCATGATCATTCAAGGTACAAACGTAGATCTAGAAATAGAGAATCAGGCTCATCATCGAGGTATGGGAATGCAAGAGAGTCACGAGATTATGATAGGACCTAAAGGCACGATTTGGTGGTTAAATTTCAATGTAAGAACTTCGGAGCTCGTAGTTGTTTTAAGAAGCATGGGAGATAAGGTACGGTGGCTAAAAGAAAGAAGATCAAATCCAAACAGACATAATCATGATCGTTGCTGCGAATTTCATAATGATCATGGTCACAAAACAGCAGATGGTAGGTTGTTACAAGAGGAAGTTGATCATCTATTGAAGCAAGGGTATCTCACCGAATTATTCAGTGAGAAAGGTAAGCAAGCATCAATGAAAAATAGGCAGGATCCCCCTAAACCACCTTCTCCTACAAGAGCCGTCAATGTTATAAGCAGAGGTGAAGAAATTAACGAAGTGACGTACACAGCAGCCAATAAAGCTTCCAAAGTCACAATTACCCACAGGAAACGGGCGTGACATGTCTTAGAGGAAGAAAGTATTACGTTTGATTATGCAAGATACGAATGGTGTATTGACTCCACATAGCGATGCTCTGGTAATATCTCTACTTATACATGATACTAATGTGAAACGACTTTTGATTGATCCAGGTAGTTCTATGAACATTATTCTACTAAGAGTGTTACATGAGATGGAAGCTGAAGATAAATTAGTACCAGAGATGCATATTTTGTTTGGATTTGACAATTCTAGCGTCGTGACAAAAAAAGAGGTAATACTCACTACATTCGCAGAAGGTGTTAGCAAATTCAAAATTTCAGGTGGTAGATATGAAGATGGCTTACAACATGATTCTTGGGAGACCATAGGTCCACGATATGGATGTCGTTCTATTGACCTTACATCAAGTTATCAAGTTTCCATCACCATGGGGAATATGTCAAATCCGTGGAGATCAATAGACATCCAGGAGCATCAATTTCGTAGTTGATTCAAGTACAAGAAACGAAGAAAAATAGCAGTTATAGAATCCAGTTGGGGATATCACGATACAAATCTCAACTGAACAAGGGCGAACAAATGTGGACTCAAGGCCCGATGTCATTCAAGAAGCAGAAGAAAATGAGAATATAAAAACAACAATTAAAGAACTTGAGGTCATAGTGTTATTTACACAATGGCCTAAAAGGAAGTTTACATAATGGCCAATCTAAGACAGGACATGAAAGGTAAGTTAATTGAATTTTTGAAAAGTAACATAGACTGTTTTGCTTTGTCTCGTTCTGATATGACAGGAATACCACCGGAGGTAATGACTCACAAGTTAAACGAAGATCCATCATATCCACCTGTCAAACAAAATAAAAGAAAGCAAGGAACTTTCAAAAATCAGGTAATTCAAGATGAGGTCCAAAAATTATTAAAGATTAGGTCTATCCTCGAGGTAAAATATCCTAACTGATTAGCCAATTCTCTTGTGGTGCCAAAGAAGAATGGTAAGTGGCGAGTTTGTGTAGATTACACGGACCTTAATAAAGTTTGTCCTAAAGATTCTTTTTCATTACCCATATAGATCAACTAATTAATACTACTGCAGGACATGAGTTGTTAAGCTTTTTAGATGCATATTCAGGATACAGTCAAATCAAAATAGATCTTATAGATGAAGAAAAAACTTCATTCATAATAGACAAGAGGACTTACTATTATAAAGTAATGCCTTTTGGTCTCAAAAATGCTTGTGCAACATATCAAAGACTAGTAACCAAAATGCTCCAAAAATATTTGGGAAAAATTATGGAGGTCTATATAGACGATAGGCTCGTCAAAACTCAACATTCAGGGGATCATATATCGCACTTATCTGATACGTTTCAAATTTTGCGAAAATTGAATATGATTTTAAATCCTAAGAAATGTGCATTCGTAGTTGCATCAGGTAAGTTTTTGGTTTTTTTGTTTCTAACCATAGTATTGAAGTGAATTCTGCACAGATTAAGGCCATTGAAGAAATCCCTAACTTACTTATAAGTAAAAAAGAAGTGCAGAGGTTGACATGAAGAATTGCAGCTTTGGGGAGATTCATTTCCAAATCATCAGAAAAGTGCTTTAAATTCTTTTCAGCTTTTAAAAAGTAAGATCAGTTCGAATGGACTGAGGAGTGTCAGTAGACACTCAAAAATTTGAAGATATCCTTATCAAATCCACCATTGCTCTCCAAACCAAAAGTTGGGGAGAGATTGCTCATCTACCTTGCTGTCTCCGAAGTAGCGGTAAGTTCTGTGTTAGTTCGTGTAGTTCAAGGTAAACAATCTCCAATAAATTATGTTAGAAAATTATTGTTAGATGCAGAGACGCGATATCCTCAATTAGAAAAGCTTGCACTTGCACTAATCATGGCATCTAGAAAGCTAAGACCTTAATTTCAATGACATCCTATTATCGTAGTAACTGTTTATCCATTACACAATATATTACACAAGCATGAGTTGTCAGGTAGGTTAGTTAAGTGGGGTCTAGAGCTAAGTGAATATGATATCACATATCAACCCAGAACCGCGGTAAAATCTCAGGTATTAGCAGATTTTGTAGCTAATTTTAGCCAAGGAATGCAATTAGAAGTAGAAAAAGAATTACGAGTATTTAACGGGTCTAATCCAGGAATCTGGACCTTATTTATTGATGGCTTATCTAATGTTAAGGGAGCAAGTTTAGGAGTGGTTTTGGTACCACCCACGGGTGAAACCATTCGTCAAGCCATAAAATACCATCATGTAACTAACAATGAGGCAGAGTATGAAGCTGTGATTGTAGGTTTGGAACTGGCACAAGAACTGGGTATTAACCAGATCATAATCAAAAGTGATTCACAGCTCGTAGTTAACCAAATGTTGGGGACTTATATAGCCAAAGAAACACGAATGCAACAATACTTAGAAAAGGTACGGGATTTGATTAGGAAATTTCAAACCTGGAAAGTCACGCAGATACAAGAGATGAAAATGTGGAGGCAGACGCCTTAGCTAATGTCCCATCTGCATCAGACGTTACATGCAATGAAAATGCTTCTATAATTCATCTGTTTCATTCGGCGCTCGATCCAGACAAGAATGAGGTAAGTTCAAATAACTTAACTTGGGATTGGAGAAACGAGATTGTTGGTTTTTTGTAGTACGGTACCGTCCCTGAAGATAAAGAAAAAGCTCATGCGCTACGGAAAAAGGATGCTCGATATTGCTTAAAGAAAGGCAATCTTTATCGAAAAATATTTGGTGGCCCCTTAGCAAGGTGCCTCGGGCCTTCTCAAACGGAATATATGATGAGAGAAATACACGAAGTCCATTATGGAAAACACGCAAAAGGCAGATCACTAGTACGAACCATGATAAGAGCAGGTTATTAGTGGCCTAAAATGGAAGAAGAAGCGAAACATTTTGTGGCTAAATGTGATAAATGTCAAAGATACGATAATAACATGCACATACCTGCGAAGTTATTACATCCGGTCATTGCACTGTGGCCTTTTATGAAATGGGTGATGGATATCGTAGGTCCACTACCACAAGCAAAAGGACATGTAAAATTTTTGCTTGTACTCACTGACTATTTTACTAAATGGGTAGAAGAAGGAGCGTTCAAACAGGTGCAGGAAAAAGAAGTTAGAGACTTCATTTGGAGAAATATCATATGTAGATTTAGTGTGCCAAAGGAAATCGTGTGTGATAATGGTCTCAATTTATAGGCGCACAAATCACAGAGTTTCTTCAAAGTTGGCAGATCAAAAAGATTACATCCACGCCTTACCATTCAGTGGATAATGGACAAGCAAAATCAACAAATAAAATCATTATCAACAATTTAAAGAAGCGTTTAGAGGAATCCAAAGGTAATTGGCCAGAATTGTTATCTGGTGTTTTATGGGCATACCGCACAACAACATAAATAAGTACGGGAGAAATACCATTTTCATTGATTTACAAAGCTGAAACTTTGATTCCATTTGAGATAGGAGAGCAAAGTACGAAGTTTACACAAACATCAGAAGAGTCTAATGATGAAGAAATGAGGATAAATCTTGATCTACTTGAAGGAAGAAGAGAAGTTACATTAATAAGAATGGCAACACAAAAGCAAGTCATAGAATGATACTACAATCAAAAAGCCCGCCTAATATTTTTTAAGATTGGGACTTCGTGCTTAAAAAGGTTTTTCAACCTACAAAGGCAGCCAATGCAGGAAAATTAAGTCCAACCTGATAAGGATCCTACAAGATTCATGATATTGCAGGTAAAGGAGCATATGAACTGGAAACGATGGATGGCAAGATACTACCTTCACATTGGAATGTCATTCATTTGAAGAGATACTATTTCTAAGGAATACCCACGGTCAGGTATCTATGTTTTAAAATTTAATTCTTGAATTACTAAAATTTTACTAACGATTTTAGATGATAGATAAAAGGCTAGATCGTACTAAATGATGAGTCATAACCTGCAAGGCACGTGAAAATTAAACTTTTCGGTATAGGATTATAATTATTCTGATAGAAATTAAAACGGGTTACACACTCTTCATCTGTAATCGCACCTCCATGTCCCGTATGTTTTTAATTTACAGGAAAATGACCAAATGAGAGGAACAATCAAATGCTCGAGGCTTCATACTTCAACGCTCACAATTGGGGGACTATATAAGATACACAAGCACGTATATAAAGAAGGCAAAGAAGATTGAAAAATAATCAAAAGATCAAGCCTGAAAAGTTCACTCAAAATGCAGAGTAAAGTCACGAGCTAAGGCCAATAAAAAACCTTACCATAGTTAGGGTAAAGGCAATGTACTGAAACGGGTTATAAACAAAAACCTCGTGTTTATTTTTCTTTTTTAAATCTGTTATAAGAAAAACAATTACGAGAAAGTTATAGATGTAATCCAAATACATGTAAAGTATTATTCAAAACTAGACAAGGTTCAAATAAAAACTTGTCAAAGTCATTTCGAGAAACGTGTGTATTCCTATTTTGTTTATCGTACTTTAACACCATTATAAAGTTGAGACATCTTTTTCATTAAGTGTCGAATATAAAAGGGCTCTCTTTTATAAAATTTATGATTAATATAAATATTCATGAAGTAAAAATATAAGCATTTTTTAAAAGTAAAAATGCAGGTTATTCAGTAAGTCCTTAAAATGACGGCAAAGAATAAACAACAACGGAAACCTCCTCGTATTAGAAAAATTTAAACTAAGTATGGACTTAGTCGTAAACTATGATTTATTTATACAAAATGCCCCACAAAAGGTCTGGGAACTTAACATTTTCAATAACCCCTTAAAAAGACCAAGGGTTTCCACCACATACCATCATAAAAAAGGTTAGACACCATAAACTTTCTACTGATGAAGGAACTGAAGTAGATTCACTATCAGCAGCATGCTCAACTTGACTTGAAGGAATGGGGATACCCATATTATCTTCAACATTACTAGGAGCTTCAGCCACATGAGGAGAAAAACTTGGTTCTGTTGAGTCTTTTCGATATTTTCTTTAATATTGTCCAACTCAGATTCCAAGTTAAAATTCTCCTGGTTATCTTCAATCATGGCGAGAATTTAAGAACGCCCAACTCACTTCAACGACAGATTTATCTTCAAGAAACTCGCAATCACTTCCCTAGTCAGCAATTTCATTTCTTAAATTCTCATTTTCCGCCAAGGCAGATTCATAAGAAGCTTGAAGAGAAGCATGAGAATTTTCCAAGGTGCAAACTTTATCAGAGGATACCCGGAGGTCTTCTTTGTATTGGGTCAAAGTTTGTACAAGTTCACCAGCATATGCTTCTTTTTTATCCAAGAGAGCCTTCAACTCTTTGATTTTTTCACTTGCCTTGGAAAGATGTTTAGAAAATGAGGTTTCAAGATGATCTTTTTCTTTACTTGCTTGACTTGAGGAAGCTTTTTCTACTGCCAATTCTTAAGTCAAAGCCTTTACCTATTTCTCTAAGGTACCTTTACTTTCTTCTAACGTTTCTTTGTCAATCTGAAGACTTTCACATTGTTCCTTCCAATTATTCACCTCCACTCGGTAGTCACACACCAATTGCTCTAAAAGGGTAACTCTCTTCATCATCTTCGTGCCCATGAGATTGACCTAAAACAAAAAAGGGGGAAAAATGAGAACCTTGAAAATAGAAAAAGAAAAGTTAAATTTGAAAAGGGGGCACCTTTAAAGAAGCATGCACGATATCATTCATCAAGGTCAAGGAATTGTGGTTGTCGAGCTTAGCTCTCTCGATTAGACCAATCAAAGGTTTTAGCCACACGTCATCTTGACTTTATTTCCTCAAAAGATTACCCTCAGCAGGAACTTTAATAGTGAGTTGCCTCATAGCTTCATCTCTGCTTGAGACCCCAACTTCGGGGGTAAGGAATTGATGAGGGAGGAACGGTATAAGCAGTTAACACAGCTTGGGGAGGAACAGTGACAACCCCGATAGGCAAAGAATGAATCACAGGAACGGAAGTAGAGAAAGAAGCCAGGGGTGCTTTACCAACCGGACCAAAATCTTCACTATCAAACCCGCGATTAAAAAGCTACTCAACAGAATTATGAGCAAAAATAGGAAGATCATCAACATCATAAGGGATAACCACCGAGCCTTCAACAGATTCGATAAGAGGAATAGAGTGGCAGGGGGGGATGCTTCATCATTAGAGATAATCCGTCTACAAGCCCGTGGCCTTGTTACCAAGGAACCTCCATCTTCCTCTTCCTCAGAATCTTGGTCATCAGCGGCTTTTCTTTTCGATGAAGATCCCAAAATTATTTCTTGGACTCTTTCCCAAGAGATACGAGAAATCACGACCGCCTCGGATCTAACCATTCAAACTGCAAATCTTGATAGAAATAAGGATTAAAGTAAGTTCAGAAGAAAAAAAATCTATATATGTAAAAAAAACTATTATCGTGAGTTTTCACTTTTCAACCAAATCAGTGGGAAAGAATCTTCCAAGATCTACCCTTCATTGGGGCAGTATTCAATACCTTTCCTACCTAACCACGAAAACTAGGAATTTCGTCAATAATTCCCATGGTTGCTACAAAAGGAAAGGGAAATTAGAGTAATGATCATCAAAATCAAGGAAGAAGGAATATGAAAAAATTATTAAAAAGAAAAACTCACGTGCAAAATTTCATTTCTCAGGGAAGGGAATATTTTCTTCACCCACTAAACCAACAGTAGGGACAGCAACGAACCGGGCATACCAGCCACGATCTCAGTCATCTTCAGGGCTAACCAAAACTCTCTTGCTCCTTGCCACTAAAGTAAAAACACCTTGGCACAAGAGCCTGGGAGAATAGAGATGAATCAAAAATTCAAAATGGGCAAAGGTGAAAGGAACAACGGCCATGTCAGTCAAATGCCTTAAGCAGGCAACAACTCTCCACACTATGGGACCAATATGACCCAAACATATGTCAAAAAGGCGACAAAACTCTAGAATGACAGGGTCAATAGCCGGTTTGAATTCTAAGGTGAACGGATATGTATAAACAAAGGAAAATCCCATCAAATAAGAAGCAATTCTCTGATCGCATTAGGAATTATGATGGGAAAATCATGACTCCAATGGCAGTCTTTACGAACTAAAGAAATCAGACCTTCAGTGATCTGAATTGTGTAAATATCGGCACGATCTAAAGAAGATACTTAATTTCTCAGAGACTCTCTATCATCATAAAAAGACAATTCCACAGGAACTATCTCCTCTACTAGATGTTCACGAAGAGTCTCAGAAGATTCCTTGCCTCTATAGGAAGATCTATGTGAAAGAGAACCTCTGAATCTAGATGTAGAGCCAGAATTGGATGCAAGAAGAGAAAACCTATGTATAGATGAAGACCCTAAATGACGTTGTCTACCTCCTCCTCTTCTGTCTCTATTAGGAACAAGAGGAAAGTTATCAACTATGGAAACTCTCCTAGGGTTAGGGTTTGGTGAAGCCATGATAGTATGAGAAAGAGAAGAACGAAACTTGAATATTCTAAAAGTTTTACGAGGCAGATGAGAACAAGAATTTAGAATTATGAACTTTATGTGAGAAAGACAAAAATGAAAATTATGTTTATACTAGGAAGCAACCGTCGAAGGAAAAGGTGCAACTTCGTAATTGGTGAAGTCGTAAAAAAGCCTTAGAAAACGCTACAAAATCGTAGAGCTAACAAAAAGGTGCCACGTATAGTGAGCATTAAATGAAAGTGATAATTGAAGCATTGATTCTATGATCAGCATTTATGGCGGCAAAAATCCCGCTTTAATAAAATCCGCTTCCCAAATATTCAACTCATGAATAAATGGCAATGGAGGCACTATCTGTATTGGAAAAAATGAATTTACACATAACGAAGCAATTGAAGGATGACACATCATCACATAAAGGCTGGTTAAAGAATAATGATTAGCAAAGAGGCACGAGTTGCAACAGATACGAGTATAAGCATGAGCACTGACACGAACGGAGGCACGAGTAGACTTGACGCTCGTATCTATTTAAATCCAAGAATTTAGAAGAATGAACCTAATAGTATAAGGAAGTATGGATACAATATTTAATGAGCATTAAATATTAAAAACGTTAGAGAATCTATATTAAATTACAATAGTTATATAATGTAGCATTTAATACCTTTAATTGTACATAATAACCCAATTATAACAAAAGTCAAACGTATATCTTAAAGATAACTATAAAAAAGAAGAAAATCAATCATTTGTAAGGACACAAAATATTATCTAAATACATTGATTTATTTTATTTTCTTCTAACTATCTTATTGTTGAAAAAATCTTTTTCCATTATTCATTCTTTATTATCAGTAACGCGAGTACTTCTAAATTGAAAGTCTAAGGCTGTATCCGGTTC
Organism: Nicotiana benthamiana; assembly: GCA_034376525.1. Classification (NCBI taxonomy): domain Eukaryota; kingdom Viridiplantae; phylum Streptophyta; class Magnoliopsida; order Solanales; family Solanaceae; genus Nicotiana; species Nicotiana benthamiana. Next base: position 35,260,501 of record CM067327.1, read on the forward strand.
CGGTTCTGGGTCTATTTGGGTCTGCCGGTTCCGGTTCTGGCGGTTCTGGTTCTGGCGGTTCCGATTCCGCGGTTCTGGCGGTTCTGGCGGTTCCGGTTCTGGCGGTTCTGGAGCCGGAACCGCTACCATACGGTTCCAGAACCGCCCGGTTCCGGTTCTGGCGGTTCCGGAACCGCGGGTCTGGCGGTTCCAGGCGGTTCCGACTTAAATTTTTTTTTTTTAAATCAATATCTTGTATAGTAGTGATTAGTATATTGTACAATATATTTTTATATGGTGTACTATGTTCTTAGTATAGTATATATTGTATTTGGAAATTAGTATATATTGTGTATAAGTAGTGTATATTTTGTATATTGTGTAGTAGTTAGTAATTAGTATAAATTTTATATAAGTAGTACATATTGATAAAAGAATGTTGTCGTTAGTATTATGTGTTGTATGTTATATATTATATGTTATATAAATATTCAAGAATTGATATAGAAGTAAAGACAAATAAATATTGAGACAAATATATTCAAGGATATGATAAAAAGCGTATTTATTGACCAAAATGGCATATCTTTCTTAGTATTCCTTCCCCCAATGGAATGAGCACAACATGGTACTAATACCACCATTAAAAGGAAAAAAAACTAAAAGAAGACATGCCAATGTACAAGTTACAAGATAATTTATGTATTATTTCTAACAAATCTCATAAAACCTTCAAGGTTTGGAGGTGGTTGTGTTGGCGGTGGTGGAAATGAAGCTTGTTCATCACCACTTCCGGGTGAAGTTGCTTCCTGAGCAAGTTCTGCTAGCATTTCTTCATAGCACTCATCTATTTCGGGTTGAGATTCAGCTAGCCCAAAGTTCCTTCTTTCAGAGCGGATCCAATCTCGGAAGAGCACTGATTTTTCCAAGCTGTCCTGCATCGACGCTCTATGATCTCCTATTTGTAGTCTGGCTTGACTAAATACGCTCTCCGATGCAACAGTTGACGCTTGAATGGATAGAACATCCCGAGCCATCCTTGCAAGAACGGGAAAATGCTTTTCCCTTGTCTTCCACCAATCCAAAAGGTCGAAAGATCCGTCTGGATTATCATTCTCTAGCCCCTGCGACAAATAAACTTGAAGTTCGTTTAGATGGGAAATATCATCTAAATTCTCACCTTGAGTACCCCTGAACTTCGTCCACGATTTAAGAGCTGTTAAGCCAGCAACTCTTTTAGACGCTTGTGATGTGGACGAAGTAGGGGTTGGAATAGTAGGCCTAGCATGCTCTAATGCCTGTTTATAAGCATTATAAACATTTTGAGCATTCACTGTAATTGATGCTTTCGCATCAGATAGTGTAGCCATTTCTTCTGGTGAAAGATCTAAAGATTGATAAATACTATTATACCAAAAGTTAGGACCTCCTGCTTTCATAGTAGGATTTAACATAGCAGCCACACTAAAAATAGGAGGGATTGGAAAAAAATATTTTTTAAATTTCTTTTTCATTTCAAATATTGCATTTTCATAAATTTCCCCTCCCTCGTTAAAATTAGCAAATAAATTAGCAAGTGCGGCAATATATACTAAACAGTTTGAAATTGTAGGATAATATTGGCCAGATAAAGCAGTTGTAGCCACACTAAAATGTTCTAAAAAATCTAACAGAATCTTAACGTTATTCCAATCTTGATTAGTTAGCATGTCATTATCTTCATCCTCACAATCCCTAGAATTATAAGTAGCGTTTATTGGGTTTCTATATTCGTACGTCACTATTAAGCTTTCATACATGTAGTTCCACCTAGTGGGGTAAGGTTTAGGAACCTTTCTTTCTCTAAGGCCATATTCGTCACATTTTTTATAATATTCTCTAAGTCTACTTCTACGGTTTGAATAAAAAAGCCAATTAAGAGCAAATTTAACTTTTTCAATTTCTATGTTTAAAATTCTCATATCATCTCCAACAATTAAATGATAAATATGGCATATACATCTAATATGAAAAATATTTGTAAAAGCACGATTTAGTTTTCTAGTTAAAATACCTATTGCAGTAGTGTTGCTACTAGCGTTATCCATGGAAATTGACATTATTTTATCACTAAAACAAAAATATCTACATACATCTGAAACAGTGCTAGCAATAAACTTACCTGTGTGTCGTGAATTAATTATTCTATATGCTATAATGCGTTTTTGCATGGTCCAGTCTTCGTCTATCCAATGACTGGTCACGGTTAGATAATCACAGTCATTTCCACTTCTACCAATATCAGTTGTAATAGACATACGATTACTTATATGAGTAAATAAATAGCGCAAGTATTGTTCATATTCATGCTTATATTTATAAATGTCGGCCTTAACTGTGGCGCGAGGCCAACCTTTATATGTAGGATTAAATACTCGTCTAATATAATGAATCCAAGCAGGATTAGAAGCAAAAGAATAAGGTAAACACATAACAGTAATCATTTTAGCTAATTCTTCACGATCCTTATTTGGATCGTAATACAATATACCTCCGGTGACTGTGTTTATTCGTGGTTGAAGCATGTTAGAACCAGTACTTTGGTTAATTGTAGTATCAGGACTTGCCCTCCCCTCTTGTTGTGCTTTCATTTGAAAAAATCCAACTTTATCGCTAGGATGTAATTTTATATGTTTAACTAAACTACCTGTTCCGCTACGATCACCAGTATACCTATGAACAAGTAATTTACCACAAGTTTTACATTTAAATATCGGACCGTTGGCGGAACCGTTTGGAACCGGATGGAACCGCCTGAACCGGTCCGGTTCCGGTTCCGGTTCCGGTTCTGGCGGTTCCGGTTCCTCGGTTCTAATGGGTGAAACCGCGACATCACGGTTCCGGGGAACCGCTAGGCCCGAAACCGCGGAACCGGAACCGCCGGAACCGCCAGAACCGCGGTTCCGGTCCGGTTCCGGTTCCAGAACCGCCCAACTTCCAGCCTTAATTGAAACTTTGACCAAAATTCCACTTTTTGGTTAAACAAAATCTAAATTGGGAAGCAGAATACATAGCATTGGTATTTGATTCTTATCTACTTTACGAAGATGCACTTTACTGTAAAAATGCAGAGAAGTTCTAAATTAGGTGCATATATAACGCCAACAAGCTGCATCAACCATCACAAATCTTCTGATCAATCTCCACCAAAAAACGAAGCAGCCAACAAGAGGACGGTAGGATTCAAAATCAAAATAAAAAATGTTACAATAAATATACAAGCATTGAAGAATTTTCATATATGACAGACTATATGATACAACAAGGATAAATCTCAAACCAGTAGCCCAAGATTCAGATGACTACATGCCCAAACGAATGAAAACATTACCCAACAAATGATAGATACAGAATGTGGAAAAAAACTAAAGTCAAATCAGCAAGGAAAGTAGCAGCAGCAGTACAGAGTCCCCAATACCCAACTTCCACTGCAGAAATCAAATTGAATGACGGATGGTGTTTACCTCTTCTCCAACAATAATATAAACAAAACCAGGCAACATACACCAGGGTTTAATGCCTCAACATTAGTGATAGACGGAGTAAGTCCAGATACAGTCAGATGCGCGCACTGCTATACTTTTAACTGGAAAGCTGGAACCTCCCGCTGGGCTTTTTCCTTCTCCACCCCTGTAAAGTTAGAGGACTGGTTAGATTTCTCCTCCGCCTTAAGAACACATATTTGAGATGTTAGACAGTGAAGAACTTACAAATGCAGCATAGTAAACAAATGTCAGCCCAGCTAAAACGATGAATCCAATTTGAAACACATTGTACCTGCAATGACACATTTTACCATTCATAAAATGATTCTTGCGGTAGGAAAAATCAGTTCTTCAAAAAAATCTAGTAATGACAGTAACTTACTTGTACAAATATTTAATTCCACGAAGTGATTGCAGATTGTGACCAAATATTTCTTGAGCTGCAGTGGCTTGAGCATAGTATGCAAACGCCGTAGCACAGAACTGAATGACACTGCAGGCACAGAAAGACAAGAGGATCACACGACCAAACTTTCACACCAAGTGGAAGCAGAAGAAAAATCATGATTAATCCACAACTGCAGAGTGGCTAATGTGCTTTCAGAACACCACGATAACTAAGTAAACATACATTTAGCACCCTCAAATTCCGCATCCTTGATATACCACCTACCGACTCAGCAAAGTATTTAACAGATGAAACCATCATCTAACAATGAAGTAAAGCTATCTTTTTACACAAAAAAACAAAAAAAGTTAAGCTATCTGATTTCGATTTAAAAATAAGGGGCAACACAGCCCTCTTAGCAAGTGCCTTATTAAAACATTCAGCAGGAAAGTCTCAGGATAGCCACTGGAGGAGTTCTTGCTTTCATATCTACGGTTGTCTACATATAGTGGTAACTAGTAAATGGTCCAGAACCACCAAACTCAAGAAGATCAAGACTACAACTCCAATTCCCTTCAAGGCCATCCAAGAAGTAGGTTGCTTCTTTTGTAGTGTCTAGCAATTACTTGGAGGTCCTGGGTTAGCATGCTACTCCATCACTTCAGTCAAATGGTAACTATATTATTGCCTATAAATTCAAAATGGTAGCTGGATTAAGAGTTTTACTACTTGCATGGACATAACCTAAACTACATACCCGCGGTCTAAGCATTTACAACATATTCATCATTAAGATCAGTTGTTAGATCAATGTAAATATTAACAAAACACAAAAGAAACTTGGACTGTGTTAATCCTACCTGATAGAGCAGAGAAGAATAAGGCCCACATTGAAAAGAAAGGAGTTCATGAGTGTAGCTCCCCATCTGTAAGCAGTGGTCCAGCACAAAAGTCAGACAGGGAAGAGGGAGGAGCAAAGCATGTAGCAAACAGATCACAAAAGCAAAATTCAAGGAGCAGAAGATATTTACTTCATGGGATGAATTGTGATAAAAACTAATTTCAAGCCAAGCATCATTGCTCCAGCAATCACCGCAAGCAGAAGGTAGAAGCAAAAAAATGCAAAAGCTGCAGTGCCCAAAAGACCTGGAGAATTACCAGAAAAATAAGCCATCATAATTCATGCATTAGACACCACACATAGCTAATAAGAGAACGGAGACAAAGATTGAATGTACCCCAAACATCGTCAAGTTTGATGAAAACCTCATTAAGGAAAGAAGAAAGTGGAGGATCAATCAGAAGATATATTACGATATGGGCAACCCAAGCTACAGAGACAATCAACCTGTTTACATCGGACAAAAAACACAGAGCTATCAACTGACATTAAATTAATTCAAAAGATTTAGTGGAAATTAGGATTTCCATAACACCCCCACATACCCTAAAACGCCTAGGATGAGTTTTGCCAAATAGCCTAGTACCGTCATTGCCCAAGCAGTCTCAGCCTGCAAAAATGAAGACTATCAGATTTGTTTGCACTGCAAAGAAACTTTGGCAGGAAGGAAAAAATAAGATTTTAGCTGACCAACTATAAAAGCATCACTTCTTTACCTTTTCACCTTGAGGGTACATCTCCTCTAGAGCCTTGACATCCTCTTCAAGAAGAAGCACCTCCTGCAAGGTAAAGTAAAGTTGAACAAATATCATGTTAACACATAAAGAAACTAGAATTCCCCAGAATGTATTTATCAGACAAGAAAAAATCAGATTCTTCATCAAACATCTATGATAAATGCAATGAAAATTGGTTGAGGTCTGAAACAGAATCATAAATAACTTCAAAACAGAATTACAAGAACAAGCTGATCATGCATATCAAGAGGGGGGCCACTTGCATACACAGATCATGAATATCATAAACCCTGTAAAGTAGCAGAGCATGGTTTATTCTGTCACTTTGCTGGACAGGTACAAACTCAAGTTAACAAAAGTTCTCTTTATTTGTTAATTTTTGAGTTTCATTTTTTTAACAAGGTAAATTGTATTAATCAAAAGGGAGAAAACTCCCATGTACAAGAAGTATTAAAAAAAAGTACAGAATTTAATTCAGAACATAATTCTCTACAAAAGAAGCCCAATCTTCCATACATGTTGGTGCTATCTGGGTGCACCAGAATGCGATTAAAGATAAAAGACTATTCCTAAGATGAGAAAAAATAGACTCAATCCCCTCAAAAACTCTCCTATCTCATAAATTGTACAAAGGCAACTTGGACAATGATTCCCCCCCCCCCCCAAACCCCAACCCGAGGGAGTGAGGGGTGGCTCCCCTTCCTACTTTATATAACTGAATACTATTTGCAGATTAAACAGCTTTATCTTCAGTCAGAGATCCCTCAAAATTTCACAACTTTTTTAAAAATAGTCTGGTTTATAATACCTTTTTGTAGTCTCCAAATAAGAATATTTTTCGTACATCAAGGGATTTAAGCTGGTAAATACATCAAAAAATAAAATGATTTACCAAATTCTTCATATGTTTCTGGATCTAGAGAGTACAATATCCTTAAAGTAACATCCCAAAATTTATCTTCCATTCTCCTCTAGCCTCCGTAAATTCCAAAAGCCACTTAAAGACTTCTTGATTTGTCATCCATCATTCAAGTGTTTTCTTTTTTGAAGGTAAAGTGAGGTCTTTCATATCTAGTAGTGAACAATGTTCACAAATATAAAAGGAGTTGGAACACTTTGTACATGAAGTAGGAAAAGGATATGAAAAAGACAGATTTGCCATGTACGCTATTTTTAAGTAATTTATAGCATATTCAGTTTTTAAAATCCCTATGATCTCTGTGGTGAACTAAAATCGTCTGCTTTTGTCTTTTTATTCTCTTGAGCCGAGGGTCTTCGGAAATAGCCTCTTTATTCCTTCGATATAGGGGTAAGGTCTGCGTACACACTACCCTCCCCAGATCCCGCTTGTAGGATTTTAATGGATTGTTGTTGTTGTTCAATTTTAAAAATAGACAACATAGTGTTTTACTCTTAGATATATATTTAAAGGGAAATTCTACAGAGCCGTGGTTAGACCTGCGATGTTGTACGGGGCAGAGTGCTGGCCCGTGAAGAACTCCCATGTCCAGAGAATGAAGGTTGCTGAGATGAGGATGCTTAGGTGGATGTGTGGGCACACCAGGCTGGATAAGATTAGGAATGAAGTTATTCGACAGAAGGTAGAGGTGGCCCCAGTGGACGAGAAGATGCGGGAAGCGAGGCTGAGGTGGTTCGGGCATGTACGGAGGAGGGGTCCCGATGCCCCGGTGAGGAGCTGCGAGCGGCTGGAGATTGTTGGTGGTCGGCGGGGTAGAGGGAGGCCTAAGAAGCATTGGGGAGAGGTGATTAGGCAGGACATGACTAAAATGCAGGTTACCGAGGACATGACCTTCGATAGGGGAGTCTGGAGGTCTAGAATCACGGTTGCAGGATAGGGGCTCTTAGAGTCCTTCGTTCGCCTCACCCGGGGTTAGGTGTGGGATAGTAGGGTTACCCATCGATGTCTAGTGTTTTAGCCTAGGTCCCCTCTTGGTTGCGACGGTATTTATGTTCCTTATGTTTACATAACCATTTACGTTATTTCTGCAGGATTACTTATGCTTTGTTTTGTTATTTTGTTTTGTCTTGCCTTGGTTACTAATTTTGTCTTTGTTTTCCAATGCAGCTTTTCATTCTGTCCTATGCGCCGAGGGTCGCATGGAAGCAGCCTCTCTGCCCTTTTGGGTAGGGGTAAGACTGCCTACATATTACCCTCCCCAGACCCCACCTGGTGGGAGTATACTGGGTAGTTGTTGTTGTTGTTGTTGTTGTTTCTCAAAAAAATTCTCTTAGGTATTCTACAATGATTATACAGTGAAATGCACAGATCACATGATAGTATTGTTTATATATTTCCATCTATTGTCTAAAACATTCCATTTTTAAGTCCCACCTATTTATTCCAGTGCTATAATGAAACAAACATTTAGAAAACCATGATAAAGAAGATATAGACCTTCTCTACTGCCTTCACATTCTTCCGCCATTTTCTTCCCTTACTTCCACTCCTTTCTTCTTGATGAAGTGCATCAGCTGCTTTTTTCAGTTCTTTTGCTTTTTTACCTAGCTCGGTAGCTTCCTACAGAATCAAAGTAATGTATCATGATACCAGCATGAATATCTTTCTTTATTTTGAACTTCCAATCAGGAAAATATATGCAAAGAGCTGCTGAGATAAAAGTACCTTGATATACTGTGATCGTGTGATAACAGCCTTTGGACGCCTGATGAACGAAAATATAAGTCCTAATGGGAGACAGGCAATGCCAACACCACCAAAAATCTGGAGATATAACGTGAACCAGATATGTCAGTACCAAACATGTATATCAGGCCCCGTTACCAAGCCCCCTTAACTAATCAGAGGAGGCAACAAATTGGTCATGGTCAAATAACCATCCTTATACAAAAAGAATTTATATTCAACAGCAAATTTACTCAAACTGATTCTAAATTCTACACTCCAAAACAAGCAATTGAATACTGTGGAAGTACTCCGTATTAATTTGCATTCTACCGACACGAAAATAACTGACGAACTGGACAACCAGTGTCTTCATCAAAACAATTCAAGTGTCTAAAAATTTAAGCATAGGCATACCGTGAAAAGCACCGATCCAACAATAGTAGCCAGAGCAACAACATATTCAGGAAAAGTAGCACGCATAGTCCAGGTTGTTTCAGAGGAAGCATTAGCAGAATACGCTGAACACTGGTATAATGGAAGGCAAGAATTAGAAAAGCAGCTTCAGAACCAGATAAAAGATATAAAACTAACAAATGGAAATATTTAGACATGCACCAACCTGTTTAGCACCATTTATACACTGTTGACCACTGTTAAAGTTGAATGAATTTGGAAAGGGAGTGTTGGCTGATGATAGGTGTCTTACAGTGAAGTCCGCCTTTCCAGCAAGCCCTGGATTATTCAAAAGATGGGTAAATAAAGATTGCAGAAGAAGCATGTTGAATGATAAAATCAAAGTAATAAATGAACGCAAATAAAATAACTTGAGCAATTGAATATAAATAGCCACTTCGGTATAGTTATCCTAAAAGAGAAAAAGAGGGGTAAATGAGCAACGAAAATCCACAAAATTAGAAGCAAAAAAGGTACCAAATTGAAATAGAAAACTATAAACCCTAAAGAAAGTAACATGCTCTCCATTACATAATTTAGCAAAGCGCAAGGTGCCAGCAAAAATATTTTAGGTACCCAAAGAGTTCATAAAAAATTTAAGCTACTTGGAGTGGTAGTAAAATTCTTAAATAACATGCGAGAACATGATCATCCCCACCCCCACCCCCTTGTTTCTAAGGTGCCCATAGTGAAATTCCACGAGGCTGCGGAATCCAGTGTTATTACAAACTGCATGCTTCTCGCTTTAAGTGTTGAAGCGATACAACGCGAGGGACCTGCACTTTTCTACCTAAAGCGTGACTCAGGTAAATAAGCGCATGCTTCACCCTAAAAGCGAGAAGCGAGGAGATGGAAAAAAACGTAGAAAAGCAAGCTCAAGCAAGGTCCAGCAGCCGCCTAGGGTTTTTAAAAAAAGAATTGCAAATACACATAAGCACGCTACTTCTCTGCTACAAGCGACCACTACCTTGATGACTTCTCTTCAGCTCTTCGAGTTCGAATAAGTTTCTCTTCTTCTCTTCCTCTTCTGATTTTATCTGCTTGTTCACTGTTCAACTCCTTTTTCTCTTCTTCTTTTCTATTTTTTTCAACTTTTATTTCTTATGCTTATGCTCTGGTTTTTTTTTTTTTTTGGTAATTTCTGTTCTTCACTGGTCTGTTACTCTTCTTCTTCTTCTTTTGTAAGGCTTTTCAATTCCTCTCCTCTATTCTCTTCTTCTTTTTTATTTTTTTCAGAAGTTATTTCCATGTTCGGTCCTGTTTTCTAATTTGTGATTGTGCTCTGTTTTTTTCTAAATTTCTGGCTTTGTTTCTCTGTTCTCCGTTCTCTGTTTAACGGTTCTGTTTTTTGTTTTTTTTTTGGTTGTTGATGGTAGTAAATTCAATCTTATTAATCAACGGCATCATGCCAAAAAAAGATCCAAATTGGGCGTATGGAGTTGCAATTAGCAGTAGCATTAAAGTGCAATGCATCTTTTGTCAAAATATATATATAATGTGGAATACATCATCACAAGAGATATCTAATTGGTGGTTTAAAGATGTCAAAGAATGTCCAAGTGTTCCGGATCATAATAAGGAAGAAAATAGAGAGTATGTTGCGGAAAAAAACGAGTTAAAAATCCAATGAGCCATGGAGCATCTATGATTAATCTTTTGATGAAGGTAGTCAAATGGATGAGGATGGCTTTGAAGTCAATGATATATCAATGAGGCCACCTCCCTCAAAATCTCAAAGAAAGAATTCAACAACTGGAAGTGGATCATCCACCGCCGGTAGCAATGTGAAAGGTCCTCTTAATCTTTTTTTCTCCCAAAAACCAAATGAAAAGAGAAAGGATGAAGCTATTAACTTAGATTCTTGTAGAAAGAGTTTAAGAGAGCGCGCTGTGGATGCTTTTGCTAGGTGAATGTATGATGCGGGGGGGCTCCCTTTTAATTGTGTAAATTACACCGATATTTTTGGTGAATACATTGAGGCCATAGGCCTATATGGACCAGGAATGAAGCCCCCTACCTATCACGAAGTAAGAGTTGCCTGACTAAAAACGGAGGTGGAGAAGACAAACAAGATTGTCGAGGAGCATAAGATGCAATGGAAAACTTATGGTTGTTCCATTATGATGGATAAATGGACAGCAAAAAATGAAAAAATAGTCATTAATGTTTTGGTTGATTCTCCGAGAGGTAGTGTGTTTCTTGAATCTTATGATGCTATTGACTCTTCAACTGAATCCAATAAAATGTACAAATTGATAATATTGAAAGTTGGAAAGGAAAAGGTTGTTCAAGTTATTACCGATAATGCAAGTGAGAATAAAAAAGCGGATGACATGTTGAAAGGAGTTTTTCCGAATATTTTTTGGATCCCTTGTGCTGCACATTGTATCAACTTGATGTTTGGTTACATTTTCAAGCTAGCCCTGTATTCTACAAGTGAACAAATGGTTCTAATTTTCTATTTTAACCTTCATGTTAATTGTTTATACTTATTAACTATGAAAATTGATTTCCTACGATTTTTGCTAAGGCGGTCAAGACACATTCTTACATTAATTAGAGGGTGTTGTTGTTGAACATGATGAGGAGATAGACAAACCAAAGAAATTTGGTAAAATCGGCTAAGACAAGATTCGCAACAACTATCATGACTTTGCATAGTTTTTACTTGCAAAAAGAAAATTTTGTGAACCTTGTACATGTCAACCGGATGGAGTGAGAGTATCTATGCAAAAGAAGCTCTTGGGAAAGAAGTTGCGAGATATATTGTTGGTCCATATTTTTGGATGACATTGTTCAAGCACTTAAAGTTGGTAATCCTTTTCGTTTGGTGGATGGGGAGAGAAAACCACCAACAGGATACATTTATGAAGCCATGGATAGGGCTAAAGAAGCTATTGAGAAGGCATTTGATTATGATAGGAGGAAATATGGGAGAGTTTTTGAAATCATTGATGAAAGGTGGACGCATCAGCTTCATCAACCTTTACATGCAGTTGGGCATAATTTGAATTCCGGATTCTTTTATACAAATAATGAGAATAAGACTTTAGATAAAGAAGTGTGGAAGGGGGTATCATGGATGCGTTGGGATGTTGGTGCCAGATGAAGCGATGCAAGACAAAATATGGGAAGAGCTTGGTGTGTATATGCAAGCCGATGGAATACTTGGATTAGCTTCGGCCATTAGAGCCAGAACCAAATTGGCACCATGTGTGCAAGTTGTTTCAATTGTTTTACTCTATAGAGCTTTAACTTTTAAGTTATTAACTTCTAAAATAATACTTTTATAGTTGAATGGTGGATGCAATTTGGCTATGAAGTTCCAAACTTGCAACAATTTGCTATTAGAGTTCAAAGCCTAACTTGTAGCTCATCCGGATGCGAGAAAAATTGGAGAATTCATGAACATGCGAGAAGCTATATTACATTATTACTAAATTAAAGTGTATCTCAATTGTCCTAAGTACTCCTCTTGATTACTGTGAGAAAGCACGGGAGAAAAATATAACTGATATTAAACATGATACAATGAGCCCTATATATAATACACATAACCTAACCTACTCCTAATAAACAATGTGTATTAGGAGTAGCCTAATCCAATGTTTATTAGGAGTAGGTTAGGTTATGTGTATTATATATAGGGCTCATTGTATCATATTTAATATCAGTTATATTTTTCTCCCGTGCTTTCTCACATGGTATCAGAGCTTTGGTGAGATATTTATCTTTGTGCGTCATTCTAACGACATCCGGGAAGAAATAACTCAGTCACCGTGCAATTTTCCGGTGACCGAAGTGACTAATTGCGTCAAAGTCACTAATTATCAGTGTTGTGCAAAAACCAACACCACTACAAGGTTCCCAAGAGAGATCCGACCAAACCCCAGCAAACCCCACCGAAAAACTGCCCTTCACGCGCCCTCACGTGCCAGATTTACCCAGGCAGATCCGACTCACGCGTCCCACGCGCCGGCGCGTGAGCACTGTTCCGGTGAGATTCTGACCAAGGTCCTTCAGGGCAGTTAGATCGCCCTCAAATTCCGAGCATACCCATATTTTTACTTTTCAATTCCGACCACTTTGAAGTTTTTCCGACATCTACAGTGATTTTTCCGGCATCCACAGTAATTCTCCGGCAAAAACAGTATTTCCTTCATCTGTTTCAGCAAGTTTTCAACGATGTCATTGGGACTCGATGCTTTCGGGTATAGAAACCCGGGTTCGATGTTAACTACATATGTAACAAGCTCGGTACATATGATTTATATGCACCAGCTTGAGGGGGAGTGTTAGAATAAGTAATAGTAGAACCCTAATCCAATGTGTATTAGGAGTAGCCTAATCCAATGTTTATTCGGAGTAGGTTAGGTTATGTATATTATATATAGGGCTCATTGTATCATGTTTAATATCAGTTATATTTTTCTCCCGTGCTTTCTCACAATTACTTTCTACAACTCATGCAGATTCATACTAAGAAGAGGAATAGGTTCGAGCTAAAGAAACTCAATGATCTCGCGTTCGTTAAATATAATAGAACATCGGCTCGTCATTATAAAGCCCGCAATATCATTGATCCAATTTTATTGGATAACATTGATGAAGCAAATGAATGGTTAACCGGAGCCCCCAAAATCATGAAGGAGAAGAAGTATATGACGCAGAAGGTCTCACTTTTGGTCATGTTGCTATGGCAAGTGGAGTTGAGAAAAATGTTTTATGGTTTTAAGGGAAGTATTTTAAGGAGCAAAGAAAGAGTATCTACAAGTTCAAGTAAAACCCTAATTGATGAAGCCTTCAATGAAGAAGAAGAAGCCAAAATAATAAATCAAACATGATGACACTTCAAGAGTTTGGAGATCTTATTGAAGAATAGGATGTTGCTCCTTTTGTGATTTTGTTCTTCTTTGCTTAATATGTTATGATTTTTTAAGATTATTGACTATCTAGTTTTAGTATCTATATTTACTTCTTGATTTAAGAATCGAAACTTTGCTTAATATGCTATTTTTATTGAGTTGTTGGTGATCTATCTTATGCTATTTAATTTTTTTTAATTATGTGTTAAATTGCGCTTCACATGAAAAAAGCGCGTGCTTTGCTTCGCGCTTCAGTGAAGCGAGGCCTCCTCGCTTTTTTCCACTTCTCGCTCTCCAAAACACTGGCGGAATCTAGCACAAAAACACAATTCAATATCTGAGTCAAACTAGACCCGGAAAGCACCTACAAACACTAGTGTGGCAAGGATTGGAAAATCTATGGGAAGATCGTGACAGAACCACAAAACCATATGTAAGTTTTTAATTCCATCTTGGTGTATTTTAAATAAAATCAAGACCTAACAACAACAAACCTAGTGAAATTCCACAGGATGGGAAACTCAAGACAATAACAACAACAACTCGGTGAAATCCCACAAGTAAGGTCTGGGGAGGGTAATGTGTACGCAAACCTTACCCGGATAGTGTGCAACCAAACCTTACCCTTACCTCGAGGGAGTACATAGGTTGTTTCTGATAGACCCCCAGTTCAAGAAGACGAAAAGAAATAATATATCAGTACCATCACAGAAGCCATAGAAATAATAACAATATCATAAGAACTAGGAAATAAATGAAAAGCAAAAACAATAACCAATAAACAAGCCCAACATTGACCACTAGCAGTCTAAGACAAAATCCTATCAGACTAGTCTCACACTGGTACAAACTACAAATATGCTCAACTACCTCCTAACCTACAACCTTAATGCCGACCTCCACAACTTCCTATCAAGGGTCACGTCCTCAGAGATTTGAAACCACGTAATATCCTGTCTGATCACCTCTCCCCAATACTTCTTAGGCCGCCCTCTACCTCTTCTTGTACCCACCAAAGCCAACCGCTCGCGCCTCCTTACCGGGGCATCTGAGCTTCTCCTCTATACGTGCCCGAACCATCTGAGTCTCGCTTCCCGCATCTTGTCATTCATGCCACACCCACCTTCTCCCAAATATCTTCATAAATAAAAAACTAGAGCGGCAGAGTACAACTCTTAACTCTTGACACAAAATGGCATTCAAATATTCTCCTCTTCATGTTTCCACATCATCATTAGGGGTCCACAACTCATCAGCAAACCTATTAGCTGAAGAATTTCTAATAACTTCCTTGGTTAGCTGATCATTTGAATCATTAGACCACTAAAGTAGTTATTTGACCTAACTTTCCTTAGTGAACTTCACAATGCATTGTCAGTTCAAGCCATGATAAAGGAAGAGAACTGGGGTAGCTCGAAGATAGCCATAAAATTGTCTAACTCTTGCATTTAACGGATACAGATTTTATTAATTGACCAAGAAATCTGGCTGTGTCAAATCCTTAGGAAAAATTGCAGCTTT
Organism: Nicotiana benthamiana; assembly: GCA_034376525.1. NCBI lineage: Eukaryota > Viridiplantae > Streptophyta > Magnoliopsida > Solanales > Solanaceae > Nicotiana > Nicotiana benthamiana. Next base: position 35,275,516 of record CM067327.1, read on the forward strand.
TGGAACTCGGGATAATGGGACCGCCCCTCTTGGCTTAAATACCAAGCTTAGTTTGCATGGCACATGCTCGAACCTGTGGCTATCCCTCAACCTTTGCCATTTAAAAGCCCTGGGGACATGGATACAGACAATTAATTGATCCAACCCAGCTCATTTTCGATTATAGCTTAGTTAATTGATTAGTTTGATTGATATATACAATCCCCATCTCTGTACCTAAATTCTGACATTTCTCGATCCAAATTAACTCGCCCCCAAACTCACCCTACATGACACTAGCATCCAAAAGGTAGAAATGCAACAGCATATTATACATGTCAACAAGTCTGATCAACATGAGTCACTCGAAAAACTAACCATATAAAATTCCAAGCAACAAAGCACACACGATTGCTGTGGTCACCACCCAACACAATGCACTTTTAATCCTTTTACCAATAGTCCTGCACAACAACCAAAAAAAGGGTCAAAACATCACGACGACAACAAGAAATATCAAAAAATTGAAATAAAGCATAAAACGGACTTATCCTGGTCGCCTTCGTAGTAGAACATAGCAAAAGGGATAATGAAGAAAACAAGAACAGCATCAGCAATGTAGATAGCAAGCCATAGATCCTTCATAGGAAGCGTGAGATTACACGCGCCGTTATAAATCGCGTGTCGACAAGCCTGCCGGTTTGCCACGTCGGCCGGCAACATGAGGATCGAAATGGCAGCAATTGAGAGGCCCAAAACGACGACGAATTTGGGAAAATAAGCTTGATTAGCATCATCGGGATGCTGGTAATTAATGAGGAGGTATATATTGAAGAGGAATACAAGAATACACACGACTATGGCGACGATTACGAGTGCGAGATTGAAATCCCCCATAGCTGCGTGAGGATTTCTCGATCCGGATCAACTGTGGAGCTTGATTCCAATCGGATTAATGTTTTGAGTGGGAAAGTTAGGGTTTGGGTTTGAAATTTTTTTGAACGGAGGACCTTTTTCAGATCTGGGTTTTCGGAAGAGAATAGAGAGGGGGGAGAGGGGGGAGAGGGCGCGGGTTTGCTCCGGTTGAGCTTTGATGCCTTGCGGGTATATGGAATTACTAATTTACCCTTCGTAGCATAAATATATCATTGTAATAGTTGTCGCTGCAATAGCTGTAATCTTTTTCTTCTTCTTTTTTTTCAACTAACCTGTAATCTATTTAGCATTCACTTTATATGTATTTTTAATTTTTCAGTCATGAGGTGAAAAATTTAAAAATTTGCGCAATTATCGAATTTATTTTATGAGAAAATTTACATTACATAAATGTATTATAAGCTATTTTATGCCCAAAAAATTATATACATATATATAGGCAAATAAAAGATCTACATAACTTTCCCAATAGGCAAAAGATAATTTAGACATAAAAAAAAAAAACTTCCTCATTTTTTTTTCCACAAAAAAAAAAGAAAGCACTTCCTCATACTCATGTCTTTAACATGTTAATTACCTTGACGACCAAAAAAATTATTAATTAGAAATAAATATAAGTTAACTTCAAATGTATATTGTTCTTCTTCACTAAAAGACAGTAACAAAAATATGGATGACACCCTATAGTTGTTATTTAAGAAAACCAAATGCAATGGTCTTTTCATTTATGCAAGTCCAATATTTTCATTAAACACGGTTGAAAAGATAACTATGATGATATTTTTCTTTATCAATTTGTTTGAATAGTGGATGCTTAAATGGTAAACTGAAATTTTAGTAGAGGGGGAACAGCGACTGCCTGGCAAAGTGAGATTTTGGCCATTCTTTGTTGTTTCCAACTTTTTCGAAGGCTCAAGCTGGATTAGAAATTTTTTAAATATGCACACAATGCCATCTAGTCATCCTCTTTATATTTCTTTGTTCTTTTTTCTATTTGAATTATGTGCAAATAAAATCTTTTCGATAAAATTTATATCTAACCATGAGTTATTAATTTAAAGTTAAAATATGAAATTATTTCTCAAATCTCGTATTTTGATAACTTGTTTCCTTTTTTTCCTGTAACAACTCAACATCTTAATTGAAGATTTTTGTGCTTGTATTTTGTTTTGCAGTTAATATTAAAAAATATCACATTACATTGTGATATGTCTTATTTGATATTCGAGAGAAGGTGCACGTCACTTTTATTGACGATAAGATGCGGGAAGCGAGGCTCGGATGGTTCGGGCATGTTTAGAGGAAAAGCTCAGATGCTCTGGTACGAAGGTGTGAGTGTCTAGTTACGGAGGACGAGATAAGAGGTAGAGGGAAGTCTAAGAAATATTGGGGAGAGGTGATCAGACAGGATATGACGAGGCTTCAGATTTTCGAGTGCATGACACTTGATAGGAAGATATGGAGGTCGAGTATTATGGTTGTAGGTTATGATATAACCAAGTCTTGCCTTACTTCGTACCATTGTGGGACTAGTATGGTAAGCTTTTTTTGTTTAAGATAGCTAGTGGCAATATTGCGTCTTACTATTTCGCTTTCCGGTGCATGACCTATTTATTAGCTATCGCTTTTGCTTTTGCTTTGCATCTTTCTTCTAGATTTCATGTTGTTCCTATTTTTCCTATGATTTATGTGGTGATATTAATATTGTCTCTTTTTGTCCTTTGTCTTTTTATTTTCTTGAGCCGGGGTCTTTTGGAAATAGCCTCCCTACTTTTGCGAGGTAGAGGTAAGATCTACGTATGCACTGCTCTCCCCAAACCCCATTAGTGGGATTTTACTGGGTTGTTATCCATTTGGTTAACTATTATAAGTAGATAATATGGTTCTTATCCATATTCTACCCGTTTTTAAAAAGTTCATTATCCAATCCATTTTTTAATAGATAATATAGGTGAATAATTATTTTTTTAACTATTTTAACACCTCTAATTAATACATTATGCAGGACCATCAAATCATGGGTCTAGGTCCGTTTACCCAAAATATTGACCGAAGTTAAATTTATTCAATTTAATATCAAATTTTAGCATTTTTCTCACATAATCCATATTTAAGCCTTCCGGCAACGTGCCCGGATTGCGCATGCAAATTGAAGCAACCCTAAATGATGTTTTGAAGGCCTCGGAGACATAGAATGAACAAGAAACAGGTGATGAACCTTTGGGTAGTCACATCATCCACCTATAAGACAATTGTTCGTCCTCGAACGGACAAAAGAGAGAAGTACCTGAGCGGGGGAAAATATGGGTATAGCGACTCCGCATATCAGACTCACACTCCTAGGTCGATGCCTCAGGGGGCTGACCTCTCTACCGAACACGAACAAAAAGAACACTCTTGGATCTTAACTGACAAACCTGCCGGTGTAGAATAGCTACCGGCTCCTCCTCATAAGAAAAATCCTTGCCCAACTGAACAGTGCTTAAATGTAATACGTAGGTTGGATCGACGTGATACCTCTGAAGCATGGATACATGAAAAACTAGATGCACGGCTGATAAGCTAGGCGGCAATGCAAGTCTAAAAGGCACCTCTCGCACTCGATCAAGAATTTCAAACAGACCAATGAACCTTGGGCTAAGCTTGCCCTTCTTCCTAAATCTCATCACACCCTTCATAGGCGACACTCGTAGCAATACCTGCTCACCCACCGTAAATGCCACATCTCGAACCTTGTAGTCTGCATAACTCTTTTGCCTAGACTGAGCCGAATGAAGCCTATCCTGAATGAGCATGACCTTATCCAAGGCCTCTTGAACCAAATCTGTACCCAACAACCGAGCCTCTTCCGGATCAAACCATCCAACCGAAGACCGAAACCGCCTACCATATAAAGCCTCATAAGGGGCCATCTGGATGATCGATTGGTAGCTGTTGTTTTAGGCAAAATCCACTAAGGGCAAAAACTGATCCCACGAGCCTCCAAAGTCAATGACACAGGCTCGGAGCATATCCTCTAAGATCTGAATAGTCCGCTCGGACTAACCGTTCGTCTGAGGATGAAATGTTGTACTCAACTCCACCTGACTGCCCAACTCTCGCTGAATTTCTTTCCAAAAATGTGAGGTAAACTGGGTACCCCTGTCCGAACTGATAGATACTGGCACACCATGAAGGCAGACAATCTCTCGGATATAAATCTCATCCAATCTCTCAGATGAATAGGAGACTGCCACAGGAATGAAATGCACTGACTTGGTCAGCCTATCAACAATGACCCAAACTGTGTCGAACCTCTTTCGGGTCAACGGAAGTCCAGTAACGAAATTCGTGGTAATCCTCTCCCACTTCCACTCGAGAAGTTCAATCCTTCGAAACAATCTTCCAGGCTTCTAATGCTCATACTTAACCTGCTGACAGTTCAAACATACGCAACAATATCTTTCTTCATTCTACGCCACCAATAATGCTACCTCTGATCCTAATACATCTTTGCAGCTCCTGGATGAATAGAATACCGGGAACTACGTGCCTCCGTTAAGATCAACTCTCGAATCCCATCAACATTAGGCACGCAAACTCGCCCTTACAATCTCAAAATACCATAATCACCTAAGGTCACCTGCTTGGCACTCCATGCCGCACTGTGTCTCTAAGGATACACAAATAGGGATCATCGAACTGCCGATCACGAATACACTCCAATAATGAAGAACGAGCAACCGTGAAGGCTAACACACGACTGGGCTCAGAAACCTCCAGTCTCACAAACTGATCGGCGCTTGAACATCTGAAGCAAGCGGCCTCTGACTGACCAGAACATAAGCAAGACTGCCATACTAGCTGACTTCCTACTCAAAGCATCGACCACCACATCGGCCTTCCCCGGGTGATACAAGATAGTAACATCATAATCTTTCAACAACTCCAACCACTTCATTGCCTCAAATTCAACTCCTTTTTGCTTGAACAAATAGCAAAGGCTCTTGTGATCAATGTACACCTCACATGCACGCCATACAAATAGTGCCTCGAAGTATTCAATGCGTGAACAATAGCTTCCAACTTCAAATCATGTACTGGATAGTTCTTGTCATGAATCTTCAACTGCCTCGAAGCATAGGCAATGACTCTGCCATCGTGCACCAACATTGCACCAAGCCTCATACGGGAAGCATCACAATAGATTGTGTAAGGTCCTGATCCTGTGGGCAAAACCAACACCAGTGCTATAGTCAGACCACCTGAACTAGGCACCCTTTTGGGTCAACCTAGTCATCGGGGTTGCAATAGATGAAAACCCCTCCACGAAATGATGATAGTAGCACGCCAATCCCAAGAAACTCTGAATCTCTATAGTTGATGCGGGTCTAGACCAGTTCTTGATCACCTCAATCTTCTTCGAGTCCACCCGAATACGCTCTGCTGATACAACGTGACCCAGAAATGCTACTGAACTCTGCCATAACTCACACTTGGAGAATTTGGCATATAACTGACTGTCCCTCAGAGTCTGAAGAACCACTCTAAGGTGCTGCTCGTGCTCCTCCTAGATACGGGAGTATGCCAAAATATCATCAATAAAGACTATCACAAACATGTCCAAATAAGGCTTGAACACTCGATTCATCAAGTCCATGAAAGCTGTTGTGGCATTTGTCAACTCGAAGGGCATAACCAAGAACTCATAATGCCCATACCGAGTGTAAAAAGCTGTTTTATGAACATCGGATGCTCTAATCCTCAACTAATGGTAGCCAAATCGTAAGTCAATCTTGGAGAAAACCCTGGCACTCTGAAGCTGGTCGGACAAATTATCAATCCTCGGCAGTGGATACTTATTCTTAATCGTCACCTTGTTCAATTGCATGTAATTAATACACATTCTCATTGACCCATCCTTCTTCTTGACAAACAACCCCGGCGCACCCCAAGGCGATACACTGGTCCTAATGAAGGGAACACATCAGGGAACTCTCGGACAATGGGAACATAATCAATAAAGGAGACCTCAACACTGGAATCCGGAACATAAGCCAAATAAGCCAAACACCCCTCCTCGACCATACGTCAAGCCTTCATATACGAGATAACACTGCAAGTGGAATGACCAGGAGTCCCTCTCCACTCTAAACGAGGCATACCTAATAAAGCTAAGGTCACAATCTTGGCATGATAGTCCAAGGTAGCGTGGTAAACTGATACCCAGTTCATCCTCAATATAACATCGAAAATAACCACGTCCAGAAGAAGCAAATCTACACGAGTCTCAAAACCTCCAATATAACCACTATACGTGAACAATGTACGTAATCCACCACGATAGAATCACCCACCAGCATAGACATATAAACAAGGCACTCAAAGAATCACTGGACATGACCCGGTACAGCGTAGAATAAAATCGAAGCTTCTCCACCACATACTAGAAAAATACATGTACCTCCACCTCTTTACCTTTACCTCCACCTCTAGCATCTCTACCTCCACATCTAGTACCTTTACCTCCTCAAGGTCTCCAAAGAGGAAGCTGATCACCACTGGTCTATGTTGCTGCTCAGTTGAGAACATGACCTCGCCATTCGCAAAAGGACAAGAGTAGAAACTCAATTAACTTTTAGAAACATAACCGCACGACAAGAAAGAATAAATATGAAACTTTTTCCTAACTCTGTAGCCTCTGAGGGATAAATATAGACGTCTCTGTATCGATCCCTTAGACTCTACTAAGCTTGTCCGTGAGTTGTGAGACCTATGTAACCTAGTGCTCTGATACCAACTTGTCACAACCCGGATTTCCCACCCTCGGGAGTCGTGATGCGCTTACTATTAGGAGCTAGGCAAGCCAAGCATTAGTTAGGGTTTCATTACCAACACTATCCTTTTTAACAATTATCAGCATCAAAATAAAAGCAATTGATTTAACTAAATAAGCGAAAGTCTTAAATTAAAAAAGAAAAAAACTGAATAGAAATGCGGAAGAATTCAACATAAGCCTCTACCCAAGACTGGAGTCACAATACTCACGGACTGCTAAGAATACTACATACAAACGTCTGAAAAAGAGAACATAAGTTGTTTGTCTCGACACAATGAGATAACAGATTAAAAGAGAGGATAAGGGAAACGCTGGGCCTTCAGACGCCTGCAAGGCTACCTTGGGTCTCGCTGGACTGAAGGCCTACTCCTACACTAATGCTTCTGCCTCCCGAAACTTGGATCTGTGCAAAATAGCACAGACTGTAGTATCAGCAGAACCGGCTCCATCTGTTGGTAACTGTCTAGCCTAACCTCGGCGAAGTTGTGACGAGGCTAGGACCAAACTCCAGATAAAGCCTATGCAAATATATATACAAGTATAACAGGGAAGCAGCAAGAAAATAACAATTTAAGCAGGGGAAGGGAGCATGCTTCATGGGCAACATCTAGAGATAAAATATCAGATATGCTAGCATGTACATCTACATTTAACTTCTAGCAATAAATGAAAAGAAAAGGAACTTTCATATTCAATTCATCTTGTTGCAGCGCGTGAAACTCGATCCCATCACCCGCCCCATTTCTCAATGTATGTCAACGGTTATTGCAAATGAAATTTACTCTAATAAACGCACCAATTAACACAAATTCATAAGACAACAACTGCACAAAAATTATGATTCGAGGAAATCAATTATGACAAGTAGCAATTTATCATGGGATTTAAGGAGAAATTAGTAAATTAATAATTAATGTATGGGATGTCAAGAAGCAATAAAATCACATAAACATGTAGCAATTATGGGATAAATTTAAGACACGACGTAGCACAGGGACACCTTGACTCAAAAATTATTGTGGTGCGCAACCCGATCAATATATAACAACACTGTTGCGGCTTGCAACCTGATCCATATCATTTTACATTGTTGCGACGTGCAACCCGTTCCATAACATTTAACATTGTTGGGGCGTGCAATCCGATCCACAGTATACAACATTGTTGCGGCGTGCAACCCCATCCATAACATTTAACATTGTTGCGGCGTGCAACCCGATCCATATCATTTAATGCACGGCATCACCCTTCGTGCTTTAACACTTTTCCTCACCCAATCTAACAATCACAAACAAGGGGGAAGGGAAATAACAAAACAAGAATGGAAGTCCCGGCAAAGGTACACAAACAAACAAATAAAAAACCCGGCAAGAGTACAACACATATAGCCAACAATGTCCCGGCAAAGGAATAAATCATTAACTCTTCCCTTTCTTTCACTTTCACCTCATATTGCACATTATCACTTGAGCCAAAGCTCCAAGGAGTTACTTATCCCATATATCTTCACAATTTGTATTTCAAGCCGAGCCAATGCTCCACGAAGTTTCAAGATCACAAGGTCTTTACAACATATCGAAGTCATCAATTAAGCATGGAAGGCATAACAATAACCAAACCATCCACACAATAAGGATTCACGGTCATGCTAGACACCAATGTATAGATACTCGTCATCATGCATATACATCGTACTCGATTAATTACCACATAACAAATAAGACTCAATTCATATTCCCTTAAGCTAGGGTTACACCAAACACTTACCTCAACTTCCACAACCGAATCAGTCGACAATAACCGCTTTCCCTCTTGAATTCGGCTCCAACTCAATAAAATCTATAAAATAATGAATTCATAATATCAATATGTGCTACAAAAAACCAAACCCAATGTCTAATTATAAATTTCCAAGCTTTCTTTCCAAAATTTCAAAAATTGACCCCAGGCCCGCTTGGTCACAACACGAGGTTCGGACCAAATTCATATCACCCATTCCCTCACGAGCCCGAACATATAATTTGTTTTCAATTTCGACCCCAAAACGGGGTCTAAATCAAGAAAAGGTAAAAAGCTCTAACTATACTCAATTTCCCCAATTTCTGCCATAAATTACATGTTTTTAGCTTAGGAATTCAACGATTCTTGATAGTAGATGAAGAAAACGATACTAACCCAAGAAATTTTGATGAACGGAAGCTGCAAGGGACGCCTAGCCACCTTGGAGAAGAAGGAGCTCGTGTGTTTATATGAAAATTCTGCAATACACTGATCTTGGAAATTAAAATATAACTGGGCAAAAATTTCCCTTCATGTTTGCGTAAGAGGGCCGCATTCGCGAAGGGTTGACTCAACAGTCCATCGCATTCGTGATGTGAATGATGCGAACGCGAAGAGAAAAGGCTGAGGGTACGGGGATTTGGCCTACACGAACGCGTGAGGCAATACGCGAACGCGTTGAAGGAGGACTGTAGGCTTACGCAAACGCAAGAACTGGTACGCGAACGCGATGAAGAAAAATCTGAGGCTTCGTGAACGCGGGAGAGAGGGTGCGAACGCGAAGAAGGATTGGCATGTGCACCTGTTGCAGATTTTCTGCAATTTCTCTAAGTTCAAAATCACCCTGGAACACCTCCGAAACACTCCCAAGCTCTCGGGGCTCCTAACCAAACACACACTGTTACTCAACAACATCCTACGAACTTAACCGTGCGATCAAATCGCCAAAATAACATCAAAATTAATGAATCAAACCTCAAAATCACTAGTTTTCATCAAAATTCATAAACTTTCAAATTTAGAGTTTTAGGTCTGAAACACGTCAAATGGCGTCCGATTTCAACCAAACTTCACAGAATATCTTAATACACATACAAGACCTGTATCAGGCGCTGGAACAAAAATACGGGCCCGATACCAACACGTTCGAATCAACTTTTATTTCAAATTTCTTTAGCCACTTTAGAAAAATAATTTCTTTATTCATTTCTCGGGGTTGGAACCTCAGAATTCGATTCCGCTCCCATATTTTCCTACGAACCCTCCAAGACCATCTAATTTATGGGTCCAGGTCCGTTTACCCAAAATGTTCATCGAAGTCATATTTATTCAATTTAATATCAAAATTTAGTATTTTTCTCAAAGAATTCATATTTAAGCTTTACGGTAATGAGCCCAGACTATGCACGTAAATCGAGACAACCCTAAATAAGGTTTTCATGATCTCAAAGACATATAATGAATAAAGAAACAGGTGATGACCCTTTGGTTCGTTACACAAACATATACCATAACCTTATTCAAACGTATACCAATCTTCAAAAATACCTCAAACAACATCGAATCAACCAAAACACATCGGATTAGAGCCTAAGTTACTAAAATCATCCGGATTCCACTTTTGATTAAAAACCCAACCAAACTATGTCCAAATGACCTGAAATTTTGCACATATATCCAAAACGGCACAACGGAACTATTGCAACTCTCAGAATTCCATTCTGACCCCTATATCAAAATCTCACCTACCAATCGAAAATCGCCAAATACCAACTTCGCCAGTTCAAGCCTAAATCTACTAAGAACCTCTAAAACTCATTCCAATCATGCTTTTAAGTCCCAATTTACCCTCAAAGCTATCCAAACTATCAGAACTCACATCTGAGCCCTCTAGCACATAAGTCAACATCTGGCCGACTTTTCCAACTTAAGCTTCCTAAAAAAAGAGACTAAGTATCTCAAACCTTACCAAATCCTTTCCGAACCCGAGAAAACCAACTCGATCATACATAGAACTGATAAACAAAGCAATAAGAAGTAGAAATATGGGAAACAAAGCAGTAATTCATGAGACGACTAGCCGGGTCATCACATCGGGGCTCCAAACCAAACATGCACGCAAGTCCAAAACATCATAAGGACTTGCTCGTGCGATCAAATCATCAAATAACATCAATAGTTATGAATTTACCATCAAAATCAAAGAAAGATCTCATGAACTCTTAAGTTCCATTTTTAACAACCGATGGTCCGATTCACCTCATATCAAGTCCGTTTCTTACACAATTTTAAAGGTTCAACTTAAATCCCATATAAGATCTGTATCGGGCTCCGAAACTATACTACGGGGTCGATACTATCAAATTCAAATGCATTTAAATTTCCAAAATCTCTTATAATTTTAGTTAAATTATTTTCTTCAAAACTTCATTTCTCAGACTAGGGACCTCGAAATTTAATTTCGGGCATATGCCCATGTCCCATATTTTCCTATAGATCTTCCGGGACCGTCAAATCACGGGTCCGTTTACCTAAAATATTTACTAAAAACAACTTAAATTCATTTATAAGTAACATTTATTATTTTTCGGATACATGCTCGAACTGTGCACACAAACCGAGGTAAGACAAAGGGAAATTTTAAGGCCTTGGAACACATAATTTGTTTCAAAACAAGTGATGGCCTTGTGGGTCATCACACCTCTCTTTATCCCTATATGTCCTTTTCTCTATTTTTTCCCCTCTCTATTATGCAAAGAATCTCCTCCCCCTCAATTTTCTTTTTTGTTTCTTTTTCCCTCCCATTTTCTTCTCTCTATTCTCTTTTCTACTCTATTTGTTTTGTTGTTTGTATTTCCCTATTCCCCAGATCTATTATTTCCCTTCCCCCTTTCTTGTGTGTATTAGTGAGTGTGAGATATGTAGGTATATGGGTTAACTGGCGGTCAAGAAAATAAGAGTGCGTATGTGCATGCGAGTTTTGAGTAAGAGCAAGAGCAGGAGACTCCAAGAAAGCAAACTAAATCATACATACGAAATTTTCCTACAAAGGGGATGGCTTTAACAACTCATAAGGGTCGGCTTGCTAAGCTACACAAATAATTAATTTGTTTATAGTCGCAAAAGTTTTCCTACAAAGGGGTTAGCTTCAAAAACCCAAAAGGGATGGCTTGCCAAGCTTCACAACTCAGAAAACTCTTGTACTATAACCGATGTTAGATGTTTCTAACTCAGAAAACTTTCGTACTACAATAAGCTAACTTTCTTAGATTCTTACTCTATTTTCATACATGGACTGGCCTTTCCATCCATTCAAAAGAAAGAATAAGAGAAAAATTTAGAAAGCACTCATATGTAATATATCACAAATGATTTACAAAGGTTACAAGATAATCCTAGAACTACTATAAGGCCTCCTTTATATAGGTCTAGGTGGTTATTACAATACAACCTTATATTATAAAATAAACATATCTTACATGGCAAACTTATCTTACAAGTGGGTCCTTCTTAGCATGTGAAGGACTTTAGGCAAATTAACTAAAAAACTTCTGAAAATATGTGGAGGGGGTGAAATATACATGGTGTAGCATGTGAAAGTATGAGGGAGCATGTGATGCCATGGGAAAGTATTGTGTTGCATGTGACGAAGCATGTGGAGGCATGTAAAAAAAGTGGACGTGGGGCCGAGGTAGTATGAAAAGATGTGAAAATTTGTCTTGGAATGGGTAGATGATTTTTGAGGGTTTTTGGTAGGTAATGTAGGATTATGGTGGAATTAGATGGGGATTTAGATAATTATCCTTCATTAATTCTAGGGTTATCTTCTAGACATCTTTTTAAAGGCCTTGTGTAATAACGCCTAGAATTTGGTGGTCCTTCTTTGCTGTGTTCTTTCTCCTTTGGATTGAGAGATATAATACGTAAATTTAATATAGAAATTTCATGAGTAATCTTTTCTTGGATGACTTCATATGGGGTTTGATATTTTTTTCCTGCTTTCCGAACTCTTTCCCAGTGAGGATGATTGTTGGTATAGTTCCAGCTTCCCCAATCTTTTGGTCATATCTCTCTCGGGATGCATCTATTTTGTTGGAAAATGATTATTTGTTCCTAGCTATATTCTTTTTCCATTGATAAAATTAACATGTGAAATTTCCACCAAAATGATGCCTCTGCTTGCACCTGAACTTTTCCATTAATAATCTTTACTAGGTTATGAAAGATGAATACCTTTCCTGTTTAGGAATCATTGAAGCATTTTATCCAATATCTTATAGGTTTGAACCATAGCAAAATAATTTAAGAGCTGGTGCAATGTTATCAAAATCTTTGAAGACGTTGCATTTGAATTCCATGAAAATATAATACTGATGGCATAAGTACTAGAAAAACCATAATAGTTCTTGTGGAAAATCTTTGGCTTGAGCTATGAATATATGGCAGAACGAATATTCTGGATTAACCCTGTATGGCTTGAGAATGGATCCTCCATGTTGCCGGAAGAATTTCTTCTTTCCATAATAATTGACGGATCAAATGGATATATGAGGTTGAACAACTCTGGTGGATAATGTGTTGGCTTTGATGAACTTGTTCCTCGTGTACTTGAGAGCATGAAGACGTGGCTGATAAGCTTTTGTTTTAACATCAGTTTTTCTAGGGAAAATGTCTTTGAGAATTCTTCCGGCCGATACAAAAAATCTGCGAGAATATTATCCTTTCCTTTCAGGTGCTTGACTTGAAACTTATATGGAGAGAACCATTGAGCCCACCTGAGAATCTAAGGATTGTAAATAATTTTTGCATTTAGCTGAATCATCTTTGGGAAGGCCTTCATATCAATTTCTATCAGAAATTCTATGTGAATAAGGAAGAAATTGAATTTCTTGATTCCATTCTTTACTGCAAGAATTTCCTTGAAAGTGGAGTGATAATGTTGCTCAGCATCTTTGAACTTTCTACTAGCTTATCTATATATTTTCGTCTGGCCATCTTTTTCTTCAAATAGAACGACACTACAATATTCATTGTTGGCTTCAGTTTGCAATATCGTCTTACCATCTGAAAGGATATATAGAGACTTGACATTCTTAGAAATCTCCTTTATTTTCTTAACTACACATCTTGCTTCTTTCCATGGTGGAGCGTTTTTATTGAGCATCTACGTGAGTAAAAAATGTATGTAGAGATATTTGGGATGAAATCTCTCACATAATTTATTATGCCCAAGAATTGTTGGATCTGATTTGTTGTGAGGTTGGTATTGGAAAATTTGAGTAATTCTTGGCATATATGTGGTCCTGGATTGTATTCACCTTGGACAAAATGCGTTCCAAGAAAATCAATCTCCTTTTGAGCAAGAACCATCTTTTTTGCTGAGAGCATGATTCCGTACTGTGTTACCAATGCCTTAAATTGACGAAGCAAGTTGATATGTTCTTCCAATGTAAACTAAAAAGGTATGGACGATGGGTTAGAATATTTTTATCATGGCTTTTTGGAACAAGAAGGCTGCAGTTTTCAACCCGAATGGCATGACTTTCCATTGGAAGTGATGATCAGGGATGCAAAATCACGTTTTGAGTCTTTCTTCAAGGTGGATTTTCAATTTCCAAAATCCAAAATTTAAATCGAACTTGGAAAAATATTTGGCCTTGGCTAAGTAGGAGAAAATGGTAAGTTTATTTGGGATAGGAATTTATCATCTTGGAGGAAATGGTTAAGTGGCTGGTAGTTGATGACTAACCTAAGTTTTTCTCTTGTCTGCTTAGCTCTTTTGTTGATATAAAATGCTTCGCATGCCCATTGTGAATCTTATGGCTCTATTATATCAAATTCCAAAAGTTCTTCACATTCTTTCTTTGCAAGCTTAAGATGATCTGGATTCATCCCTGAATGACTGGCTTTTGTTGGATTGATGTTTTCATTTTTCTTGAAACGAAGCTTGATAAAAAACCCCTCCATTTTTCCATAATGGGCATTTCCCTTTATTCATAAAATTCTTGTGGGATTCAACACATGAATGATCAATGATATTTGCTCAATCCCTTTGATTTATTCATCGTTAGTGATTTGGAATAGCCTTGGAATCTCAGAATAAGGCCTGAATTACTTTTTAAAAGCTATCTCGTTGGCCTTGATTTGGAGTTGATCTCTAAGTTGTCTATAAATGTTGAATCCAATAATAAGATCCTTTCCTGGTACATCATATCCTAGTAGCTTAGTTCTGTACTTCAATCCTGGAAAGAACTCAATTGTGACAAGGTGCTTTATAATGACAATTGTGGTCAAGATTCCATTTGATATAGTGTTGAAATCCTTAAAATGCTGCACCCATTGATCTTTCGGTAGAACATCAAGATTTTTGAGTGAGGAAGTAGCTCCAGTGTCGATGAAAGCAATAACTCGAGTTGGTTTATCTCATTTGGATGAAAAGACACTAAGTTCTACTTGAGGAACAACTACGAGAGTATTGATCTCTTCTCCGGCATCGATCACTGGTTCTGAAATTTGGTAGTGATCATTGACTTGATCATCATATATATCAATAGAGAACAAAGTTTCTTCATTAGGTTCATCCTCCATAGAGAATATGAATTCAAGGTCCCTTCTTTTCCGAGATGTATGCAGTGTAATCTTCAATCTCCGTAATGAGTTTGACAGATCTTCTTGACTGGGTATAATTTTTAGCAAAATGTCCAACTTTACGAAAAATGAAACGTTTATTTTTCTTGTGAAAATTTCCTGGCCTTTTATGTCAGAAATATTTTGTGCGTCTATTGGACCTTGATTTCCCGTTTGGAATTTTTGGCCATCTGGACCTCCTGAATTCTCTCTGTCGTCTAGATGTGTGGCAGGAACATTCTGATCTAGTGAATAGATCAGATTTGTAGATGCTTTGTCAAGCGCTGGATTGTGTTGGATAATTATTTTAGGGCAGAGCGCTTTGTACAAATGTCATCCGATGCGATGGAAATAGCTTTCATGATGTAGCCAATTTGTGGGATTGTTATGGACTGAAATGTTTCTTCAATGATGGTAATGGTTCGGCTTTCCAACAACTTTGGAAGGGAAGATATGAAAGCTTGCTTTAGATTGATGTCTCCACTGATATCGAAGAATATCTTTGCCATTTTTTGAAAATGTCTATCAATGTCATTTATATCGAAAGACACACTCTTCATCTCGAAGAGTTGTCTTCGTATTTCTCTTATCTTTGGCCAGTATCTCTGTAGAAAACTTCATGTAGGATCCTGATGTTGAAGGCAAAATCTTGGGAAGTAAGAAAAATATTTTTGTCCTGATTTCCAAGTGCATTCCACCAGTCTTTGAGGATTCCTGAGAACCGGAAAGTTAGTTCTGACAGGATCATATACTTTTCTCTTTCCACCAAATTTTTGGTCACCATCCAAGTATAGTGAGGCTATTTTGAAATCTTGACATCATCTAAGGTGAAAATGTGGAAACTAGTTCCAACTGGTTTTGATGCCATGGGCTCATATCTTCTTTCTAGAATTGGTTCATCTGTCATGCGTTCTTGTTCCTCATCTACTTCAGATATTTCTGGGTCTCTTGGCTGGTTTACAAATATCGGGGGGTTGTCGTCTTTGGAAGAGTTTGTTGTGGATTCATTGCTTGATTGAGAGCTATCTTCTATTGTTTCGTCGTCTGATGAGTTTAGAGATTCCGACCATGGGGTATCTTTTTTTGATATGTATCTTGGCTGGGAGACATAGAGTTCTGGAGCCTTTTAGTCAGAAACATCAAATTTTTAGGGTTCAACCCTTTTGAATTTTCTCCTTGGTCTCGCCTTTTCTTGGTTTGCTTCTGTGCTGTAAGGGCATCTTTCCTTTCCCAAATTATTTTTGCAATATTAAAACCATGTTCTTCTTTTGATGGTTGAGTGAAAGAGATTAGATTTTGTGAGGTAGATGAAAAAGTCAAAAAGGTGTATTCTAATTTAGGCGGGGAATATGCTTGTGGAGACATAGGGAAGAAGGTAGGTTTGAAGGAAAAATTGGGGTTTTTGCGGGTCAAAGTGGTCATTTTGACAAAAATTGACTTTGTTCCTTTGTGGAAATCGTCTCCTTTTATTATTGTCGGGAAAAATGGAAAAGTGAAGTTCCTGGTGGACAAATCTCATATTGTAAATTTGCCACCCTTAGTTCTAAGGCTTTGATTAGTCCGGTATGGTGAGACGACGTCTGCTCTATCTTTTTTTCAATTTTTTTCACTTTGCTCATCATTTTGTACTGTGTATGAGCCACATTATTTATAGTGTTGCCAATGTTATTCAGCTCTTTGTTTTGGTAGGTGGAGTTTACTGATTGCCAGTTCATCATTGCTTCGATGTCACTCGTTGGGTGTTTTTTCCCAGATGGTAGTACTATATTTTTCTTGGGGATTTTTGGAGCATGGTTGTTACCCTCTTTTTCAAAAGGATGAAGTGGAGAAAAATCTTGAGAGTGGCTGGAACTTGAAGGGCTCAACATGAATGTTTATGGGTGTATGGACCTTTGGGTTGCTAGAATTTTAGGTTCAGATGTCTTTTTGGATTTTGGGATATGAGGTGATGTTAGTTTGGATTTGGGCGTGGGTCAATACCTCCCAACTTGGAGTGAATCTTTTCAGGTAATTTTGGCCATTCTTGGGGTTTGTAACTGACAAGAAATTCATATTTACTTGGACAGTTTAATGAGCCAATTGTAGGGTTTTTACTTTCACATTTGACTCGAAATTTATTTTTAGTGGTTTTCCCCCTTTTCTTGGATTTCAGTTTGGTTTCACAGAGGCCGAATCTTCCGAATGATATTGGTGGTGTTCATCATATTCTCCAATTGGATCTTCCAAACAGTCTTGGCAGTCGCAACCAAGATCCCATGGGCATTGTCTAGTGAAGGGGTATTTGATCCACCAAACTTATTTACCCTGTTTGTCAAAGCATTGGCATTCTATGATGTATTGTATATTCTAGAAGAACTGTCCATCAGGTTCAGGGTATGTGTCTGTTGTATCTTTGGGTTGAATTAGTTGGCAAGAGAAGATGGTTTTATTGATTTTTTTTTGAGATGGGAATGGTCAAAGCTTTTGCAAACGGTTTTGTCACATCTTTTGGTAAACGTTGGTTCACTAGATTGCATAAATTCCTCCAATTTCCTTAGCTTCTCGTAATTTGTGATCAAGGAATTAAGAAGGATTTTGACAAGTTCATCTTTGGAAATCTGTCAGGATATTTGGGTGCACATGGTATTTCCTTGGTAGGTCAATATTTAAGAGTAAGGCATTTTTTCCTCCGGGTAGACAAAGATCCATCGCATGATTTTGGACTCGCCATGCCGTTTGGTTGTGAAGGGTAGCTTGGATGGAATCTTTGACTTGTGGGGTTCCCTGAATTTGGACTTGGATTTTAGGGCTTCGGTTAGGCACGGGTCGTAAAGAAACATATTGAAATTTAGAAAGATAGTTATGAAGACAGCCCCAACATTCAGGGTAATCTACAGTACCCAAATTTGCATATTGGTACTCCAAGTATCTAGTATCTAGAAGAGAAAGTTGAGCGACAACAGGTTGACCTTTTCTTCCATGATATGTTAAAACGATCCGGATAGCACCAAAATAGATATAGGTAAAACTATGATCTCTCCATTGTCTGGGATATTTGAAAGGTGATAAATTGTGCCTCTCGAGTGGCAAGAATAGGATGTTTGTCAAGTTTTGTGGCAGCAACATATTCTTTAACTCCTTTTGGTTTGTGTTGGACTAAAGAACAAATTTGGGTCCAGGGTGCAAAAGATTTTTTAGCAAAAGCTGAATAAGAGTTTATGAGGGGTAGTTCAGTGGTGGATACTTTCTGTTCTTCGGGTAGGATATCTACTTCATAGAAGTAATCATAATTTTTGGACACGATTTTATATAGAGTAGGGGACATATTTATTTTTTCAAGGGAAGAGGATGACGGAAATGACTCAGACATATTTAGTAAACTATTCCTTCCTTCGAAATGATGGGTTGGCTCTGATACCACAGTACAAAGGAACAGAGCAAGAGATTACAAGAAAACAAAGTAAATCATAGATACGAAAGTTTTCCTACAAAGGGGATGACTTCAACAACCCATAAGGGATGATTTGCCAAGCTACACAAACAGTTAATTTATTTAAAATCGCAAAAATTTATCTTACTAGGTGGTAGTTTTGCATAGTTTATTTATTTATTAAATATAATCAAAATTAAAGATACTACACTAAACATAAAACTAGAAAAATATAAGAAACTATTAAGATAAAAGTTATAAAATTTCGAGCATTACTGATATTAGAAGAAAAAATAGATTTTGTGAATTTTTTTTTCTTTGCAAATTAAATAAAGCTAGTAATTAAAAATGTGAATCTTTTGTGAGTTTTAATTTCCTAAAAAAATCTACAAAAGGTAAAACAAAAGCTAGAATATGTAGATTAAACTCAAATAATATTACATTCTAAACAATGGTGAAAATTCGATTATGATAAAAAATTAGGTGCACACAAAACCTTTTTGTGAGTTCCCTATCTAAACTATTGTCTGTTCCCAACTCCTCCCCCTTCTCCCCCCTCCCCCCCAAATATATTTTCATTCGTATTAAAACCCATTTGCTGGTTATATGGCGTATCGTATGTAACAACTTGTGAAAGAGTGCATAAAGACTAGAAGAATCCATCAAAATGGCTCATATACAATGTCTAACTACTAATTAGCCCTTATGTTTTCTATTTTTTATTTTTTATTTTTTCTCATTTTCTTTATATTTCAATTTTCTTCTTCATTCTTTCATATTTATTCTCCATTTTTTCACCTTTTTTTCTCTATTTCTTCATCTAGTTTAATTTGAAAATCTATCTCTCTTGTTATTGACAAGAGGGGCTGCTCTGATGGTAAGCAACCCCCACTTCCAACCGAGTTGTGAGTTCGAGTCTCCACAAGAGCAAGGTGGGAAGTTCTTGGAGGGAAGGATGTCGGGGGTCTATTTGGAAACAGCCTCTCTACCCTAGGGTAGGGGTAAGGTCTGCGTACATACTACCCTCCCTTGTTGTCTCTCTCTTGTTATTGAATTTCTCTTCAAGCTTCTGAAAAATATTTGCAGAAGACCAGAATATATGAGAACAATGGAGTTTTCACCGACCATGACAAACATAAAATGTTTATTACAGTAACGATAATTTAATTACTAAAAAGTTAAAAAAATTATCACTCATGGACAAATCGTTTAGAATTTGCCTTGCTTCAATTGAAAATATTCTTCTAAAGATGGTCATAACATATAAATATGGCAGCGTTTAGTGTTAACATTATAACGACATACCCATATTCTTCTAAAGATGGTCATAATATATAAATATAGTAGCGTTTAGTGTTAATACTAGAACGACATACACATATTCTTCTATATGATTTTAATTTTCGAATATGGTTGGGTAGTTGAGGCTACAATGCGCGTGTGATTATATGGAGTCAACAATTGATGAACTACACATTAAGATTTGTTTTTTGCATGAATGATATGAAGATAGAAAAGAAAAAGAATATTAGAAGTAGGTCTTTATTGCTGGGAAAAGGTTAAAAGAATTTCAAGTTTTATATAAAGTGGGTTAAACTAGATAATTAAGAAGCAAAAAGATGGACTAATTTAGGTAGCATTATTACCCCGATTGATAAATAGAGTAATTTTGTCAATATTTTTTTGCCTTCAGAATTTTATGCAGTGCCCATGAAAAGTTCCTATGCGGCTATGCTATCAATTTAAGTTCCAAAGTAATTTGTAGTCAGCAGCTTTCTAATCAAAGCACATTTAATACATTTTAATTCAATCATCAAAATACTTAAGGTGATCAAACAGTACCAAAACCAAGAAAATTGAGAAAATAATGAAGTCGAATCCATTAAACGCATTTAACGATATTTTAAAGGTTTTGTCCTTTGTCTGATTCATTTGCCAGTATTCATTTGCATATAAGAAGCTCAAAGTTGGATCAAATCAATACTATAATAAGGAGACACATGATAAGTATGATTGTACATTTATATTTACACTTCCATTTTCCAATAATGGATCATTTGTGGGACTTATAATCTGTCCATATATATACAATAAAACTATAACTATAATAAAAAGAATAAAACAGCTAGGAGTCTAATATTAACTAAGAAATAATAGGGTTTTTAGAAACATATAAACCGTAATTAAAGAACCATCAAATTTTAAACGATAATAAAAAAAGACATCTCAATTTAGAGTTAATAAGAGGATGTTTGATCTTTCGAAAAGGCTAAAAGATGCCTTTTCAATTTAGAAATTAAAACGACGACGCAAATTGTACCATTATTTCTTGCAAATTCCAACAAATTTCCACGATTTTTTTTCAAAGCTAATTGTGTTTTGTGATCTCCACTTCATTTTCTTCTCGTTGGCTTTGTTTCAAGACTCTCAATGCTTTGAATTCAAAATTTGCTTGTAAATTTGATCATCCTTCAAATGTTATTTCCTTTTCCGCTGTTATAAATGAGAATAATTGTTAAATATAGGTAGTCTGTTTTTTCCGCAACTTAGTTTATTTGTCGCCATTACTATATTTGGCATGTGAGGCTGATGGAACCAAAAGAAAAAAAGAAAAAAAGAAAAAAAAAACTCTAATTTCGTGGATTGCATTAGCTTATTGCTTATCCATTTTCTTTATAAGTGTATGCAAATTGACTTGGAGCAATAATCAAACCGGTCAACATTGTTTTTGGGCCAGACTAGATAGAAACCTTTTGAATGGGGACTGCCCGCTTCTATATAAAAGCCATTTTGCTTCCATCAATAAATTATGATGTATTATTCATTTAAAATCTTGGATATTAAGCAGTATTTTGACTTGGTTATATTTCCTTATTTTTATTATTAAATAGGGTATGCATGATAGAAAAATAAGAAAGGAGTGTTACCTATAAGACTTAAACCTTTTATCACGGGGAGAAAATTATTTACATCCCCCCAAGTTTACTTTAGAAATCAAACTTATCCTCCAATTTTGACCAATTATCATTTTTTCTCCTCATATTAAAGTTGATTTCTTAAAATGCTTATTTTACCTTCTACGACTTTTATCTCTTATTTATTCTTTAGTATAATGATATTTTTTTATTTTAATCTATATTGTAGACTTACCTATTAACGAATAAAGTTTTTTTCAAAGCTAATATAAAAGTGAGAAGTAGTAATCAAGCATATAAGTTAACAACATTCAATAATAAAATAAATAAGAAAAATACAATAAATAATTTGCGCATACCATTAATTTGATTGATAGCAATCAAAAATCAGTTTTTTACAAAATTAAGGATAAAAGGGAGTAATAGTATTATAAATTAAGCAGTGCATGTAATAAAAATAGTGATAGAAAATAGAGGCAGATTTTATTAAAAAATTCCAAGAATAATGGATGAAAAATAGAGGCACAATTTTTTAAAAAAATCCTAAAGTTTATCTATTTATACATTACATGTTATAAATAGACTCCTATTTAAGGTGAATGTCTATAATTAGAGAGATTCTAGAGTTCTATTCTTGGTAGCTAAATCATCCCCCTCCCTATAAATAAATGGGTCTTCTACCATTGTAATGCATCCCTAACAATCTCTAAGTATCAATAAGAATACTTCTCTCTCTCTCTTCTCTCTGTTGCTCTTGTTCTTGCATTATTGTTCTTGTCTTTTATATTATTTCATAACACGTTATCAGCACGAGTCTCTAACCAATTGATTTGTTTCGACGAAGCTAACGTTTTTCTCCGGCGAAGTCAAGTTAATCTTAAATCTTGCTCTGTCACCCTGAAGCTGGATCATATCATCATGAAGGAATAATGAAGTTTATATTTTCCTCTTATAATAAATGGAGCCACCTTTATCTTCACTTGTGTTCAATGGTTCTATTATAGAAACCATCGCTGAAGCCAAGCAGCAGAAGAAGCTTTTTCTGGTTTATGTTTCAGCTATCGGTGCAATGGCAACTCAAGAGGTATATTTGATATCACAACATTTATTGGTATACCTTAAAGGTAAGTAATTTATTTTTCCCCTTCAAATTCTTGGAATTCTATAATTTGATTTTATATACAAACATAGACAACAAAGTTTGATTATAACTCTAATGGAGTTTGTAAGAAATTGTAACCACATGAAGTGGTAAAATCTGTATGTCCTGCCATGATTAAATTCATGTATGATTGTCGGCAAAGAATTGAAAATCCGTCCCATTGAATTTGCTCCATTCCCTTTAGAGAATGTGGAAGCAGTATGTGATAAGTCTGAAAGAAGACAAAATTATTACCTTAAAGGTATCAATGGATGTGGACGTGGCAATAGACGAAATTATAATCGTCATTATTGTGATAATGAGAATAATAAAGATTCTCAAAATAATCTTTCACTTTATGAAAGTAATATTTGACATGAGATTGTGTAAAGCACATGATTATGATCCATTCCCTGAAGTGAATGTGATAATTGTAATAGAGCCCGTAAGTATGAACACGCTCTTGATGTAAATTTGTTTTATGTCTGACATTATGAAAAGAAAGTTCGTTGCCCTTGAAATTTCGGGCAAGAACTATATGACATGGGTGTTGGATGCTGAAATCCACTTAGATGCTATGGGTCTTGGAGACGCCATTAAAGACAGAAATAATGCATCCACCCAAAACTATGCTAAGGCCTTGATTTTCTTGCGCCATCACCTTGATGAAGGTTTGAAGATTGAATATCTCACCGTCAAGGATCCACTCATCTTGTGGAACGGCTTAAAGGAGAGATATGACAACCTGAAGTTGGTCACTCTGCCACAAGCACGATATGATTGGGCTCATCTGAGGCTCCAGGACTTTAAGTCCGTTTCTGAATATAATTCTGCAATATTCAGAATTACTTCTAAATTGAAGCTATGCGGGGATAAAATCTCCGATTATGATATGCTTGAGAAAACGTTTACAACGTTTCATGCCTCCAATATGGTACTGCAACAACAGTACAGAGAGAAAGGCTTTACAAAGTACTCTGAACTGATTTCTTTCTACTAGTGGCTGAGCGAAATAATGACCTGCTCATGAGAAATCACGAAAATCGACCCACTGGGTCTACACCACTGCCTGAAGCAGATAAGGTGCACTCTCATTATGCCAAACATGAAAAGGGCCATGGTCATGGTCGTAAACGGGGTCATAGCCAGGGACGTCGACAAGGAAGAAATTCCAATGAAGTCCGTCAACCCCCAAGGAGAGATAACCGCCGAAAGCAGAAACGGGGTCATGAAGATCCTAAGGCAAATGGTTCAGAAACTATATGTTATCGTTGCGGTGGGAAAGGGCACTGGTCAAAGACTTGCCGTATACCAAGACACTTGGTTGACCTTTATCAAGCATCTCGAAAGAGAAAGGCCCTGAAACAAATTTTGTCTATGACGACAACTTGGACATCACCCACCTGGATGTGGCAGACTTCTTTGAGCAACCCGAGGGGAAAATAGACCACCTAATCGGCGATGGGTCCGTGAAGAAAGAAGATGGAGTTATTTGATTTTGTTCTACTTATTTGTATTAGTTAGTGAATAAACTAATAGTCATTAGTATTAGATCGTATTAGTTAGTTTATGATGCAATGTTAGCAGTAGTCCTTTAGAATGTATTCAATATGCTCAAATATCAATAATATTTTTATTTTCCAGTAGGGGTAATCGACTAGCCTGAAAAACTAATCGATTATCTAATATTTTCGCATTAAAACTGAAAAACAATTGATCGACAATCGATTGTCTATGTCTAACAATCGATTGTCGTTAAGACAGTGTAATCTGGAATTTTTCAAAAATCATCCACAATCGATTGTCTTTGTCTAACAACCGATTGTCGTTAAGGCAGTGTAATCTGGAATTTTTCAAAAATCATCCACAATCGATTGTCTTTGTCTAACAATCGATCGTCGTTAAAGCAGTGTAATCTGGAATTTTTCAAAAATCATCCACAATCGATTGTCTATGCCTAACAATCGATTGTCGTTATAACAGTGTAATCTGGAATTTTTCAAAGTAGCCAACAATCGATTGTCTATACTTAACAATCGATTGTCTTAAAACAGTGTGCTCTGGAATTTTTCAAAATAGCCAACAATCGATTGTCTATACTTAACATTCGATTGTCTTAAAACAGTATGCCCTGGAATTTTTCAAAATAGCCAACAATCGATTGTCTATACTTAACAATCGATTGTCTTAAAACAGTGTGCTCTGGAATTTTTCAAAATAGCCAACAATCAATTGTCTATACTTAACAATCGATTGTCTTAAGACAGTGTGATCTGAAGTTTTTCAAAATAGCAAATAATCGATTGTGTGTGTTTAACAATCGATTGTCAATGTCCAACAATCGATTGTTTGTGTTTAACAATCGATTGTTTGAAGAAAATGTTTAAACTGAAATTTTCAAACTGCAAAGTAATCAATTATGGATAACATATCTGATTTTGTTAGTCAACTGTTAGCAGCAGATTTTGAAAATATTATGTGACACAAACGAATTGAACTTGTTTATTCTTATGTTCGTGTATCTCTTTTGTATGTCAAACTATGGGATAGCAAATATGGATATCTCACAAAGCGAACTTGGATCAACGTCCAACTGTAAAAGTATTTGCCTAGTTGATTCATGTACTACACATACAATACTCAAAGAAAGGAAATATTTCTCCCAACTAAATATGTGTAAGGCAAACGTTACTACAATCTCTGGAAGTAGAAAATTGATTGAAGGCTCCAGAAGAGCAATTGTAACTCTGCCCAAAGGCACGACGTTAATCATAGAGAATGCAATGTTCTCCTCCAAGTCTAAGAGAAACTTGTTGAGTTTTAAAGATGTACGCCGGAATGGCTATCATATTGAGACAATGGATGAAGATAATCTTGAATATCTCGTCATCACAAAGAATGTCTCCGGCCAAAAGAGGGTTATTGAGAAATTCCCGTCTTTATCTTGTGGCCTGTATTGGACAAGAATTAGTGCAATTGAGGCACATTCAACAGTAAACCAAAGGGTTACTGATTCCAATACCTTTGTACTTTGGCATGATCGATTGGGACACCCAGGATCGGTCATGATGAGACGGATTATAGAAAGCTCATATGGGCATCCGTTAAAGAATTTCAAAATTCTTTCGAATAATGAATATCCTTGCACTTCGTGTTATCAAGGCAAGTTGATTATCAGGCCATCACCAACAAAGGTTGGGACTGAGTCACCCACGTTTCTGGAACGTATACAAGGGGACATTTGTGGACCTATTCACCCACCTAGTGGGTCGTTTAGGTATTTCATGGTCTTGATAGACGCATCCTGTAGATGGTCTCATGTGTGCCTGTTGTCATCACGCAACCTTGCGTTTGCGAAATTAATGGCACAAATAATTCGACTACGAGCACAATTTCCAGATAATCCAATCAAGTCCATTAGACTGGATAATGCTGCTGAGTTTACATCCCAAGCATTTAATGATTATTGCTTATCAATCGGGATAAAAGTTGAACATTCTGTAGCTCATGTTCACACTCAAAACGGTCTTGCAGAATCGTTAATTAAACGCCTGCAGTTGATTGCAAGGCCATTACTTATGAGAACGGGGATGCCCACTTCGGTATGGGGTCACGCCATCTTACATGCAGCAATGCTAATTCGTCTCAGACCAACGAATTACCACAAGTATTCCCCGTTGCAATTGGTTTTGGGTCATGAACCCAATATATCCCATTTAAGAATTTTTGGATGCGCAGTATATGTGCCTATAGCACTGCCATCCCGCACCAAAATGGGTCCGCAAAGAAGGTTAGGAATATATGTTGGGTTTGAATCGCCCTCCATCATTCGCTACCTCGAAACATTGACAGGCGATTTGTTTACTGCACGATTTGCAGACTGTCGATTTGATGAGACACTTTTCCCAAAATTAGGGGGAGAAGTTGGTGAAACCAAACGGGAAATTTTGTGGAAAAATGCATCATTATCTCATCTTGATCCACATACCTCTATTTGTGAAAGAGAGGTACAAAAGATTATCCATTTGCAAAGAATAGCAAATCAAATGCCTGACGCATTTACGGACTTGAAGAGGATAACGAAATCCCACATTCCCGCGGAAAATGTTCCAATCCGTGTTGATGTCCCTGTTGGGCAATCATCTAGTGTCATATCCAATGAGTCAAATGCACGCCTGAAGCGTGGCAGACCATTAGGTTCCAAAGATCGAAATCCTAGAAAGAGGAAAAAGAACGATCGAGATGACACTACGAAAGAATCTCATGAGGAAATTCATGATTTGACAAATTCTGAGATTCATGAAGAATCCATTGAGCCCGAGACTCTGGAAAATACGGAACTATCCCTAAATCCAATTAATATTGAGGCAAATATTAATCGAGTGGATATTGTGGTGGATAATGCCTTTGCTTATAATGTAGCATCTAGCATTATGCAAGAATGTGAGGATCTCGAACCTCAATCTGTTGAAGAATGTCGAAAAAGACAGGATTGGCCAAAGTGGCAAGAAGCAATTCAATCAGAATTGAATTCGCTGGCAAAACGTGAAGTTTTTGGCCCTATAGTTGAAACACCTAATGGTGTTAAGCCTGTCGGCTATAAATGGGTCTTTGTACGCAAAAGAAATGAGAAAAACGAGGTACAAAGATATAAGGCACGCCTTGTTGCACAAGGTTTTTCTCAAAGGCCTGGTGTCGATTATGAAGAGACATATTCGCCTGTAATGGATGCGATAACCTTTCGTTATCTCATAAGTTTTGTTGTCCATGAAAAGCTTGACATGCACTTAATGGATGTGGTTACTGCCTATCTTTATGGCTCACTTGATAATAAGATATACATGAAAATTCCCGATGGACTCAAGGTGCCAAACGCGCACAATTCAAAATCTCGGGAAATGTTCTCAATTAAATTGCAAAGATCCTTGTATGGTCCAAAGCAATCTGGACGAATGTGGTATAATCGTCTTAGTGAGTACTTGTAAAAAGAAGGCTATATAAATGACGCCATTTGCCCGTGTGTTTTTATAAAGAAAACAACATCGGAATTTATTGTACTTGCCGTATATGTCGATGACATAAACCTTATTGGAACCCCTATAGAACTCCAAAAGGCAATTGATTATCTAAAGGATGAATTCGAGATGAAAGATCTCGGAAAGACTAAACTATGTCTTGGTTTGCAAATTGAATATTTGGCAAACGAAATTTTTGTTCATCAATCTACCTATACAGAAAAGGTACTGAAACGGTTTTACATGGATGAAGCACATCCTTTAAGTACACCGATGGTTGTTCGATCACTTGATGTGAACAAAGACCCATTCCGACCACAAGAAAAGAATGAAGAGCTACTTGGTCCTGAAGTACCATATCTTAGCGCAATTGGCGCACTAATGTATCTTGCAAATACTACAAGACCTGACATATCCTTTTCAGTTAATGTCTTAGCAAGATTTAGCTCAGCTCCTACGAGGAGACATTGGAATGGGATCAAACACATATTGCGGTACCTAAAGGGAACTACCGATATGGGCTTATTTTATGGCAAGAATTGCAGCCCGGATCTTGTTGGTTATGCTGATGCTGGATATTTGTCCGACCCACACAAGGCTCGATCTCAAACGGGTTATGTGTTTACCTGTGGAGAAACCGCCATATCTTGGCGATCGACTAAGCAATCAATTGTGGCTACTTCATCTAATCATGCCGAGATAATTGCTATTCATGAAGCAAGTCGGGAGTGTGTGTGGTTAAGGTCGATAATACATCATATCCAAGACAAATGTGGTTTGAAGTGTGATAAACTACCCTCAACGTTGTATGAAGACAACGCAGCATGTATAGCTCAATTGAAGGGATGATTCATAAAAGGAGATAGAACGAAGCATATTTCACCAAAGTTATTCTTCACTCATGATCTTCAAAAGAATGGTGATATCAATGTTCAACAAATTCGTTCAAGCGACAATATGGCTGATTTGTTCACAAAATCTCTACCAAAGTCAACCTTCAAGAAGCTAGTTCACAAGATCGGGATGCGAAGATTTAAGGACATAAATTGATGTTCTTATCAGGGGGAGTTAATGCGCGTTGCACTCTTTTTCCCTTACAAGGTTTTGTCCCATCGGGTTTTCCTTGCGAGGTTTTTAACGAGGCAACCAATAGGCGCATATTCAAACATGTGTACTCTTTTTCCTTACTTTAATTTTTCCCATTGGGTTTTGTTTTAAGGTTTTAACGAGGCACATCATTGAATAGACATTCAAGGGGGAGTGTTATAAATAGACTTCTATTTAAGGTGAATGTCTTTAATTAGAGAGATTCTAGAGTCCTATTATTGGTAGCTAAATCATCCTCCTCCCTATAAATAGAGGTGCCCTCTACCATTGTAAATAACTCCTAACATTCTCTAAGTATCAATAAGAAGAACTCTCTCTACTCTTCTCTCTATTGCTCTTGTTCTTGAATTATTGTTCTTGTCTTTTATATTATTTCATAACACTCTTACTTTATTAGTATTATGATATTTTTTTATTTTAATCTATATTGTAGACTTACCTATTAACGAATAAAGTTTTTTTCAAAGCTAATAAAAGTGAGAAGTAGTAATCAAGCATATAAGTTAACAACATTCAATAATAAAATAAATAATAAAAATACAATAAATAATTTGCGCATACCATTAATTTGATTGATAGCAATCAAAAATCAGTTTTTTACAAAATTAAGGATAAAAGGGAGTAATAGTATTATAAATTAAGCAGTGCATGTAATAAAAATAGTGATGGAAAATAGAGGCAGACTTTATTAAAAAATTTCAAGAATAATGGATGAAAAATAGAGGCACATTTTTTGAAAAAAATCCTAAAGTTTATCTATTTATACATTACATGAATTTTAATTACAATTTTTATAAAAAAAAATCGATTAAAAACAATCAAAACTAAAAAATCTGTATATATAATGGAACTTTATAAAAATAGTAGAACTTAAAATTTCACATACGCACACCAATATACATTCATATATAATATGCACTAATAATAATAATAATAATAATAATAATAATAATAATAATAGTAATAATAATAATAATAACAACAATAAAAGTAGTGGTATATTTTGTTATAAATTCATAGTATAATTATTTTATTTATAATGTTAATGAACGTAAATTTATATTATCTAAATTAAGGATGAAATACCTACGTAAAAAATATTAAAATAACGTAAAAAGATATATCATATATGGAAAATTGAATACGTCAAGGGTAGAATAGACATTGCATATGATAAGAGGATGGGAATGGTAATTGTTCAAAATTAGTGAATGATTTTAATTTTTAAAGTAATCTTAGGGGATGTAAATGATTTATACCGTTTTATCATGGTATACTGATGTATACTTAAGAATCTCTTTCAAAGAATAATTGATAAACATATTGCATTTAGATAATCTTTTAAAAAGCTGAGTGTTAAATTACGAAAAAGACAGTATTAATGTCCATTTTATAATTAGCATGTGTATTATTTAAACGGAAAAATGATTTTAAATATTTATCAAGAAAAAATTTAATAAATTTTAATTTTAAATATGAATTTCTTTTACTTGCATTAGGTAGGAGTAAGGTCTGCGTATAGACTGTGGCAATATTTTAAATCTTTATTGACAAATGTCTTGAACAAGACCATGTGGAAGCCCTTCTAGAAGCCATTAGAAAGATGGCAAAATGTATTTGTAAAGTGGCAAAATGTATTAGCCACTTTCTTACCATGCACAGCAAGACTTCAAGCAAATGAGTCTATAAATAGCGATGACCAATCACTCCTTTCTCATCAATTATCATTAGCAAGAAAAAAAATTCTTCTACTACTTTCCTTCTAATTTTTGTCTTCATAAGCTTTCCTTTGTTGTTTTTCCTTCTCAAAGTTTAGTAGTCTAATTTCTTTTGCTCCTGTTTTTAAATAACTGGGTTGTAATATTTAATTTTGTTGATTCCTATATCCTATATCTAATTAGAGATAGACTTGATTAATCCTGGGGAAACATTTCACATTGCTGAAATAGTTTATTAGGACAGTGCCCCGCACGACTCAAGTCAGTTGGTGTATTTCCGCGCACAAATAATATTATTACAGTATTATTATTATAATTACTTTTCGGCGTCATTTCTCTACAATCTAAGAAACTATGGCAAATAACACTGATGCTAAAAATACTATTGATACCGCAAATATTGGTGTTACGTTTGCTGCTCCAGCCTTAGTTGCATTGCCATATGCCACGCCATTTCCAGATGTGTCAAATACTAAAATTTTCGCCAACAAAAATTTCAAGCGTTGGCAAGAACGTATTTTCTCACTGCTTGATGTCCATGGTGTTGCACATGCACTGCTGCATTCACAACCTAGTGCAGACGCTGATAATAAAATAATGAAATCATGGCAATATGCTAACAAGTTATACCGTCATACAATATTGCAAACTATTTCTAATGAACTGTTTGACGTGTATTGCAGTTATAAAGAAGTAAAAGCTATATGGGAAGCTTTAATTAAAAAATTCACTGCTGAAGATGCTACAAAACAAAAATTGTAGTAGAAAATTTTTATCAGTGGAAGATGAGAGATGATAAAGAGATGAACAAGCAAATCACCGAATTTCAAAAATTGTTGCAAGATTTGAAGGTCGAGGGGATGTCTTTACCAGAAAAGTTTGTTGTTGGAGTGCTAATTGAGAAGTTATATGACTTATGGAGTGACTACAAAAACAACTTAAAGCACAAACAGAAAAATTTCACCATTGAGGAAATTGTGACCCACATCCTAATTGAAGATTCTAACAGAAAAGAATCAGCCAATGCTAGGATGGCAGCTCTCAAAGCAAACTTAGTGCAAAGCAGCGACAACAACCGCAAAAGGTACAAGATTAAGTCTCAAGGTTGCAAGCCTAAAAATCCTAACCTTAAAAGGAAAAATGGCTCTTGTTTTATTTATGGAAAACCAGGCCATCATGCCTCACAGTGCAAGTACAGAGCAAGAAATGATAAAGAAAAAACTAATCGTCCTAAGGCTAACTTAGCTGAAGGAGGTGATACTATAGCAGTTGTCATTTCTCATGTAAACATTGTAGCACGTGCAAAAGAATGGGTGATAGACTCTGGGACTACTCGACACATTTGTGCAAATCGAGAAGCACTTTCCTCTTATACTCCTGTAGAGGACGATAGAAAAGAAGTCTACCTTGGAGACTCAAGTACTACCAAAGTCTTGGATAAGGGTAAAGTTCTCCTGAAACTCACTTCGGAAAAAACTTCAGCTCTTGTTGATGTACTGCATGTTCTAGTATAAGGGGAAACTTGATCTATGTATCCTTGTTGGGAAGAGCTGGAGTGGACGTGTCATTTGAATGTGATAAGATCATAATGACTAAAAATAATGTGTTTGTGGGAAAGGGCTATTGTAACCAAGGACTCTTTGTACTTAATTTTTTTAATGTTATCAATGAATATGTATCTATTTGTACTTATATGATTGAGTCTATTTCTTTATGGCATGCTAGACTAAGACATGCTACCGTCACATATATAAAGAAAATGCAGTTACTAGGATTAATATCTGGTTTAGACTCAAATAATATTAACAAGTGTGAAATATGTGCTAAAGCTAAAAGTACTAGAAAGATTTATTTTCTGTAAATAGAGAAACTGAATTATTATCCTTGATTCACACTGATTTAGGCGATTTAAAACAGACCATGACTAGAGGTGGTAAAAAATATTATGTGACTATTATTGATGATTTTTCTAGATATACTAAGTTGTATTTTCTTAGAAATAAAGATGATGCCCTTAATGATTTTATTTCTTATAAATCTAAGGTTGAAAATCAACTTACTAGGAAAATCAAGAGAATTAGATTTGATAGAGGTAGAGAATATTTTATCTTTGAACGATTTTTGTGAAAAAGAAGGAATTATTCATGAAGTAACTCCGCTTTATTCACCTGAGTCAAATGGAGTAGCTGAAAGAAAAAATAGAACATCGAAAGAAATGATAAACTCTATGTTAGTTAGTTCGAATGCTCTTGATAATTTGTGGGGTGAAGCTATTTTATCTCTGCGTCACCTACAAAATAGAATACCACGTAGAAGAACATGCAAAACTCCTTATGAATTGTGGAAGGGTTATAAACCTAATTTAAAATATTTAAAAGTGTGGGGATGCCTTGCTAAAGTTCTTTTGCCTGAACCTAAAAAGATAAAATATGTTCTAAAACTACTGATTGAATGCTTATTAGATATGTTGAATATAGTACTACATACAGATTTCTTGTTTTAAAAAGTGATGTCATTGATTGCAATACTATAATTGAGACAAAGAATTTTGAGTTCTTTGAATATATTTATCCATTATCTGATAAAATTCTTATGCACATGTTGAAACAAATAATGAAATTACATTTAATGAGGAACTGAGAAGGAGCAAAAGGCCTTGGTGAGAAATTACCTTGATTGTGATTCTTATTGTACACGAAGCAGTACCTCATTGTGATTCTTGTTGTTTAATCTTATTGCAAAGAGTTACTGGGTGAGAACACTTCCTATTGTTTTGATGTTTCTTGTTCTATCAGTTGATATCCGTATATGACCATTGTTGTTCTTTGCAGTTGTTTTATTTATGTTATTTCTATGTTTACAACCCTTTCATAAGCCTGTGTGATCAACTTGTCTCATATTTTATATTTCTCCGCTTTCTACTGCTTTTTGTTATTCCGTTTCATTCTGTTATTTTATATCTTAGTAGGTGTCTTGACCTGACCTTTTCACTAGTCTATCGATGTTAGACTTGATACTTACTGGCTACCATTATAGTGTACATATACTACATTCTGCATATCTTTTTGTGCTGATCCAGGTATGTCTGCTCGTGCCGGACATTAGTGAGCGACTGTTAGCTGCTTTACGGAAACTTCAAGGTATGCCTGCTCGGCGTCCGCGGGCCTCAAAGTCACCTTACTTTATCTTTACTTCCTATTTTATTTTCATTCAGACATGATGTAGTAGATATTTTATCATATTTTGTAGAGCTTATGACTCAGTTCCATCTGTTTTAGAAAATTGTTTTATTGTGATTCTGTTTATGGGAGATTTTATGAGTTTATTAGTTTTGTTTTAGTATTTCTATTAATTATTTCTATCAAGTTTTTATTGATTGTTAGGCTTATCTAATCGTAAATATTAGGTGCCATCACAATATCCTACAAATAATAATCGGGGTCGTAATACAATAAAAATAAAAAAAATAGAAAAATGATGTTATTTATATCAAAATTTTATTGGTTAAAGTTCATGCGACAATTAGCTTAAATTCTAAATTCAAGACATATTAACGCAACTCATTATTTTGGATTAGTAAGTTTAGATTAAATATTTAAGCCAAAATTATATTTCTTAGGTAAGTTCCAATAGGCTCCTACAACATGAGCACATCTAAGTTCTTCAAATCTAAAGGTCCATCAGGATCTTCTAGGAGGCTACTGTATATTAAAATCAAATTCAAGCCTATATAAAACGAGTCACGTATTCCTCGAAAAATTCATAAATTCTTAAAGCATTCTCAAATAGATCAAAATATCTAGTACTGGCTTTCTCATAAAGTTCTCCAACAACAATAAAGTGATTGAAAGAAGTTTTTCAAAATTAACTAGAAATATTGTCAAACGCTTCTTAGCTATCAAATACTTCAAGATGATATACGCCATCCTCTACTCGAGAGATACACCACTTTGTGTAATTCGAAGAAACACTAAAAGAAAGATCAAGAAAAGTTGGTCATGTTGATCGACCGATTCGAAGTACTACCCGACTTTTTTGGAGATTAGTACATCGCAGGGAAGCCATAATCATACATTTGAGAAAATATTGTTGCAGCACTCGTATCACAGAAAACAGTTCAAAGAAAATCCAGAGAATACACCAAAATTGTGCCCATATTATTATTTTTTAATGAAATATTTTTTCTTCATCTTTGTTTTTGTGATGTACATAATTTACTTTTTGATATTCGAAGTTTTTCTGGAAACTAATGTTTGGTAGGAGTGTTCATGGTTTGGTTTGGGTAGGTTGTTACCTTAAAAATAACCAAACCAATTAAGTCGGTTTATAAATTGTAAAATCAAACCAAACCAAATTAATAGAAATTTTATCGATCTTTTTTCGCTTTTTCGCTTTTTTTGATTTTTGTTAATTTTTTTAGGTATAAAAAATTTCACGAGAGTCTAATGTTGAAACATAGAAAAAATAGACAAGCATGTCTGACATTGTTTCTTTTCACGTATTTTGTTAGGAGAAAGAGGAGAGAGTAAAGACAACTTATGTTCATTTTAGAGATAAACTCCCAAATTATAGAAAAGAAGACAGTTAAACTTTTCAAGAAATCTAAAATTTTGTCACTCACTACTCAACTTTATCCCATGATAAGAAATCAAGTCGTTTCTCCAATGCTCGAACTAAAAAAAGTTAAGTTTTTCCAACATACAGTCACTAAAAACAAACACGTTCCTAAGCAAAACGAAATAAAACTTCATTATATCAAAAACAATTTTTCATAAAGTAATATAGTAACAAGAATGTGGTTGAAGCCAGTTCCATCATTCGATATAATCAATGCTCAAACCATATTCGGGATATATTAAAAGATAAAAATTAAAAATATTAAACATTAAGTAATTCACAAATACAAAAATATACATATAATTTGGAGCAACAAGAAAGAGCAACCTCTAGCGTCTACGGTCTACTCTTGTTCTCCTGTACAATATCAAGAATTTTATAGAGAGAGAGGGGGAAGAGTTGGCCTTGAAGCTGCACTACGTATCTGTTATGAAGGAGTGAAGGAGAAGCAAATATAAGAAATTAAAGATCTTTTTGTCTTAACAGGCCTAATTCAAAAAATGTAAAATAAGAGAAATTTTTATAAAGCACCATCTTTTAGTAGTAATTAGCCATCTATAGATATTATTTGCTATATTACGGATTATAGATATTTTTTCTGTGGTTATATGATGTATTTGATATATTTAAACTATTGTATTCATGAATACAATAGCAAAAATAGGCGTGAATTAGGGAAGTCCAGCTAACCAATTGTTGTATTCGAGTGTATTCACATGTATTCATGGCGTGAAACATGAGATTACAGCTGGACGGATTACTATATTTGACTGTGTTCGAATGTATTCACGGCGTGAAACAGGGGATTACATTGTTTTTAACCGGAAAGTGTAACATTAACATAATAGACTACTAATATAACTCAACAAACTCAATTATAACACAAAAATTTATATTTCCGGTTATAAAAAAGATTTTCAAATGGAAAAAACCCCAAAAGCATAGCAATCTTCAGAGAAACTATATAATACATCTGAATACATAAATTATATTAATTGAAAAAACATATGAATACATAGAATACAATGAGATACTTAAAATACAAAATTAAAAAAAGACAGTGAATACAATGAAATACACGGAATACAACAAAATACATTAAAATATAATGAAAAAAAAGGACAATGAATGCAATAAAATTACATGGAAGTATAGCTTGATATGTTAAAAATACATTGAAATATATTAACAGATAATTAAATTGCTTAGCCCCAAACTCCATTGTGTTTGCTCAATAACAAATCATAATTTCTGCCTTATAGCCAAATAGTCCTTCCATCTTCAAAAATCTTGCACGCTCAAACCTGGAGGAAGTGACTGCTTCAAATCTATGTACCTCCCCAAGTTTTAGAGATACATTCCTAAATCAGGCAACCATAAAATACGTGATCTTAGGCTCCGATATTCTTCATCCCCTCCTTCATGGTGGAGGTGAGCTCGTTTGTCCCGGTCCCTGTTATCTTTTCTTTTTTTGCAGATTTAGCGAAAAAGAATGATGGTTTGCACTTGTTTTGTGTGGGTTAGGGTTTGTTGTCCCTTTGCATTAGAAGGAGGAGAAGAGCAAAAATTTTAATAGGACGGCGGAAGAGAATGAGATGTATTAAAGTAGAGAGAGAAAGAAAATAGTATAACTAATTAGCGTATTTAGTGGCTTAGGGCTAGGATGTAACCAAAATTAAATATTTTGTTATAAACATTAAAATGTATCTATAGAATATAATTTTTTTAAATTATATTTATTTAAAATAAATAAAGGTGTTAACCTTTGCTATATGAGGTAAAAATTCCTTCTAAAAATAATATATATATATATATATATATATATATATATATATATATATATATATATATTAAAAATAGGTAGTTATATGATCGGTTTGGTTTGATTTGATTTTTTTTCGATTTTTTTTGTATAATACTAAATCCAAACCAATTTCATCGGTTTTTTAAAATTAGAAATGAAACCAACTTAAACTAAATAAATATTGATTTTTTTTCCGATTTGGATTGATTTTCGATTTTTTGATTTTTCAGGAATATTCCTAATGTTTGGTATGCCTAGTGAACCAACTCTACCCTTTATCTCTTATCTCATAAACTAGATCTGCAAATATAGAGCCAATTGTTATAATGGCTCGAGGAAGAGCAACAATATTGCATGCATTTTGTGCCCGTTAAATGTGATCGAGCTGGCCTGATAACAAGAAGCATGCTCAGATTTATTAGGATTGATAAAGATCAATACTCCATCCTCTTGGAAACAATTGAGAAAAGCAAATCTTCAACAATGAAGACAATATATCATTTCTTTTCTGCAATGCGGTTTCTCAGTCAGATTCCTTATAATATTGTAATATGTGGAGTCCATATATTTCAAACTAACAACAACTAACAATAACAACTACCCAGTATAGTCCCACAAAATGGGGTCTGGGGAGGGTAATATGTAAACGGGCCTTACCCCTACCCGAAAGGATAAATAGGTTGTTTCCAATCGACTCTCGACTCAGTGAAGGAAAGGAACAATAAAAACAAAAATAACAACAAAAGAACATTAGTAGCTTCAGCAGAAATAAAGTAAATAATTATCTAAACATAAGAATCATAAATAAAATAGCATGCAATAATATCAGACAGTAACTATCATAAGGGAGACACAATCCAATACACAAATCATCTATGGATAGCCCTGCCAAGCCTCACCCAACCCCGGGTGAGGAGTACGAAAAACTCTAGGGGCCCCTATCCTACAACCCTGATACTAGACCTCCAAACTTTCCTATCCAGGGTCATGTCCTCAGAAACCCGCATTCTAGCCATGTCATGCCTAATCACCTTTCTCCAATACCTCTTAGACCTCCCTCTGCCTCACCGTTCGTTGACCATCGCCAGCCGCTCACAACTCCTCACCGGGGCATCAAGACTTCTCCTCCGTACATGCCCGAACCACCTCAACCTCGCTTCTCGCATCTTCTCATCCACCGGGGCCACCCCCACCTTCTCTCGAATAACTTCATTCTTAATCTTATCTAACCCGGTGAGCCCGCACATCCACCTGAGCATCCTCATCTCCGCAACCTTCATACTCTGAACATGAGAGTTCTTCACTGGCCAGCACTCCGCCTTATACAACATGGCCGGTCTAACCACAGCTCTATAAAATTTTCCCTTGAGTTTCTGTGGAACTTTCTTGTCACATAGGACTCTTGATGCAAGCCTCCACTTTGACCACCCCGCTCCTATACGATGAGTGACGTCCCCGTCAATCTCTCCGTCCCCCTGAATCACTGACCCAAGATATCTGACATTGTCCCTCTTGGCGATGACCTGAGATCCAATCATCACGTCCATACCTACTTCGCTTGGCTCGGCGCTAAACTTGTACTCCAGGTATTCTGTCATAGATTTGCTTATTTTGAAATCCTTAGACTCGAGAGTCTGTCTCCATACCTCTAACCTCTTATTAACACCGACCCTCGTCTCGTCTATCAAGACTATGTCATTAGCAAATAGCATACACCAAGGCATATTCCCTTGAATATGTCGAGTAAGAGCATCCATCACCAAGGCAAACAAGAGAGGGCTAACGCCGATCCTTGATGGAGCCCCATAACCACTGGAAAATGGTCTGAGTCGCCACCACTATCCTAACCCTAGTCTTAGCTCCATCGTACATGTCCTTAATTACTCTGATGTAGGCTCTGGCACACTCTTCGCCTCCAAGCACCTCCATTGGGACCTTGTCATACGCCTTCTCCAAGTCGATAAGCACCATGTGCAGGTCCTTTTTCTTATCCCTGAACTGCTCCACCAGCCTCCTAACAAGGTGGATAGCTTCTGTAGTGGAGCGACCCGGCATGAAACCGAACTGGTTCACAGATATAGATGTCATCTCCCTCACCCTCGCCTCGATCACCCGCTCCCAGACCTTCATGGTATGACTTATTAATTTGATACCCCTATAGTTGTTGCAGCATTGGATGTCACCTTTGTTCTTGTACAAGGGCACAACTGTACTCCACCTCCACTCCTCCGGCATCTTTTTGGTCCTGAAGATCGCATTGAACAACCTGGAGAGTCATTCCACTCCTGACCTACCCATGCATTTCCAGAACTCTACCGGGATCTCGTCAGGCCCGGTCGCTCGACCCCTACTCATCCTACGCAAAGCCCCCATGACCTCCTCCGCCCTAATGCGCCTGCAGTACCCAAGGTCTCTATGTTGTTCTGAATGCCCCAACACCCCTATCTCTATGTTACGATCCCCCACATCGTTAAGTAAGTCTCGAAAGTATGCCTGCCACATTTGCTTGACTTGAGACTCCCCCATCAGAACTCTACCATCCTCGCCCTTCATGCACCTAACTTGGTCAAGATCACGCGCCTTCCTTTCCCTTTCTTTAGCTAACCGGAATAACTTCCTATCCCCACTTTTCTCCCCCAATTCCTCATACATCGACCAAACGCGTTTTTGGCTTCCGTAATCGCCATCTTTGCTTCTTTCCTCGCCGCCTTGTAGATCTTCGTGTTCACTCTCCGTTCTTCCTCGCTTGTGCTCCCTGCCATCTTAGCAAACGCCGCCTTCTTCACCTCCACTTTTCCTTGGACTACATCGTTCCACCACCAGTCATCGTGATGTCTGCCTGAATAGCCCTTTGCTACCCCGAGCACATCCCGTGCTACCTCCCTAACCAAGTTCGCCGTCTCTGACCACATAGTATCCGCTTCCCCAGAATTTCTCCAAGCTCCGCCCTCAGCTAACCTCCTCTCCAACTCCTGTGCTTTCTCCTTATTCAAAACACCCCATCTAATCCGCGGTTGTCCTCGAGCACCGCTCCTCTTGCTCTTCACCCAGAGACGGACATCCATCACTAGGAGTCTATGAAGAGTCGAAAGGGACTCTCCCGGAATAACCTTGCAGTCCTTGCACATACCCCTATCGCTTCTTCTTCTGAGGAGGTAATCAATCTGAGTCCTTGCCGCCGAACTCTTGAAGGTGACCAAATGCTCCTCCCTCTTCTGAAATGTCGAGTTCGCAATCAAAAGCTCAGAAGCCCTGGCGAAACCAAGCAGTGACGTGCCTCCTCCGTTCCTAACCCCAAAGCTGAAGCCACCGTGCACCTCACCATAACCACCAGCATCAGCCCCAATATGACCATTAAAGTCCCCTCCAATAACTAACTTCTCAGATTGGGGAATACTACTCACCATATCATCCAAGTCCTCCCAAAAACGCCTCTTAACCTCCTCGTCTAAGCCCGATTGCGGCGCGTAAGCGCTAATGACATTGAGGACGCAACCCCCAATAACCAACTTAATAGACATTAACCTATCATTCACTCGCCAAACCTCGACCACAGACTCCCTTAGATCCCTATCAACCAAGATACCTTCTCCATTCTTACCTCTCACGACCCCAGAATACCACAACTTAAACCCGTCTGCATTCCTCGCCTTCGACCCTTTCCACCTAATCTCCAGGACACATGCTATGTTAACCCTCCTCTTCTGAAGAACCTTCGCCATTTCAATGGACTTACCCGTCAAAGTACCTACGTTCCACTACCCGATCCTTAATCTATGAGCGTCTGCTACCCTCTTCCCACCTTTACCTACGGCCATACCCGCAGAACCGCTCCCAGCACCCCTGCTCGCCCCTGCCCCCGCCCCTGCCCCCTGAGGACATGACCTTACTCTACCATCTCCCGCTGCGGCCACTATCCCTAATCGATTACGGGAAACAGTGATGCACCCACGTACTACAGCTGAGTACGCAAAAGGATGCAAGCTAGGAATCGACAAAGTAAACCACACACAGGGTGCTTAGATAGAAAACGTAAAAGGGTGTACAGAGTAAAAAAGGAAGTCGGGAGGTACCAACTCCCGATGAAAAAACCTGGAAGTATGCTTTGATTCGCCCGATATCAACTACCGCTAGCTCTTGCACACTTCGTCCGGTGTTGCTTTGCTCTTCGCGTCGAAATGCCGTAAGCTCTCCTTGTCCATCGCGACTTGTACCTGAAAATCACGCACACACAAAAAAAGCGAGGGAGGCTGCCTAGCTCGGGGAAGGGGGAGGGGTTGCTTGGGGGGTCGCCGGAGAAGGGTCACCGGAGGGGTCTCCGGAGGGGGGGAGGGTCGCCGGAGGGGGTAGGGGGAGAGGGGGGCTGGGAGCTGGGGAGGGGTTGGTGGAGGTTAACGTTGGAGAGAGAGAGTTACGGGAGAGAGAGAGGAGCGTTCAAAAATTTATACAATAAGAGTAAATTTATTTCACACTAACCTCTCTTAATAATAAGAGTAAATACGAAATAATTTACTAACAACAAGTTTATCAATTGAATCAAAGTAGCATATAGGATAAAAATGATCATCTTCAGATATAACATATGCAAGTTTCGACTTTTTCTCCAAATAAAAAACTATATAATTTAGATGTTTAACTTTATTTTATTAAATTTAAATAGATTTGAGCTCGCACAAATGATTCAATGACTTTGACATTGATAATTCCAATTTTTTTTTTAAAGAAATCTAGTATTAGTTTGATTTACAACTGTTAATTAAAAATTAGTCATAATTTCAATTAATTGATATTTAGCCTTTTTTCATGCGAAAACTAAAATCTCGACAAATATACCCTATATTAAAATTTGAAAAACTTTCAGCACAATGGGGTTTGATCTTTTTTACATATGAAACTCCAACATATTATTTGGAAGTATTATACACAGTTATTTCTAATTTAATATATTATACTGGACTTTTATCATATTTCAACTTTAAATAATTTTATTCAAATTTTATAGTACTTATTTTATAAACACATAATATTTCTCAATTATCAATTTAAAAATTCGTTAGCACACTCTTTTTCCTTTTATTGAAGACACAACTATAAATGTACTGCTTCTTGCTAAAACTTATCATTTTTCAATTATATTAAAGTTAATGCGGAATGCATGTGGCTGTAATCACCTAACTGCTATACTTAAATATTCTAAACTTTCAGTTGTCAACTACCATTCACAATCTCAGTACATCCCCACAAAAAAAAATAAAAAATAAAAAAGACTGATTGGTGAAGCCACTGAATTCAATCATGAACTCTTCTCATCAGAGTAATAATATTCAATTTAGTTCTCAATTAAATTCCTACTATTTTCTCCCAAACTTGTTCTTCACGTTTTTTTCCTTTCAGAATGGCAGAATCAGATCGGAATGCGTCATTTTCCGGTGATGCGTTCGCGTCGACATCGCGAGATGAGGAGGAAGCTCCGGTGATTGACGACGACGATCGAAGGCCTCCGTTGCCGTTTCCGGAGAGGAATAGTGTTTTTCACAATGCGCTGTATTTCCCGGCGGCCGATAATGAGGAAGCCGTGGTGCCGTTGACGAGAGATGATACCTGGTCCTGCGTAGTTGTTGTTCTCACTTTCTGGTTCTTCGGTAATTTTTCTCCAAGTTTTTGCAATGGTTACATTTATTGGCACTATTAGGATCATGTAATTTCTTAATATCGGTGGTGTCCAGGCAAATAGCACGCAGGAGTTATCTCATGGATCACAGTTAATAACAAATCAAAGATAGCGTATGGCTTTAGTCGAGAAAAAAAGAGAGAGAGAGAGGATAAATTTCAATATTTACTGTCCCAATAAATACTAAGATATCATGTTTGCAGATGTTCATTGTGCGCTTTTTACCTTGTACATTTGTGTCTTATTTCCAGTCGAAGATTTTTTCAATCCTGAATATCCTCAGTTTAAGTGGAAAGAATTTGAAGTCTTTCAGTAAATTTTTTATTACTCCTAGAGATGATCAGCAGCCTCACCTCTAGAAAAATGAT
Organism: Nicotiana benthamiana; assembly: GCA_034376525.1. NCBI lineage: Eukaryota > Viridiplantae > Streptophyta > Magnoliopsida > Solanales > Solanaceae > Nicotiana > Nicotiana benthamiana. Next base: position 35,318,420 of record CM067327.1, read on the forward strand.
AAGCTACTATCTTCTATCTCCTCCTTACTTCCCTAAAAAAAAGGATTAAAACTCCAAGCTAAGGACACATCATTCACAACGCTATATGACTGCTAGACTACCCTTCTTCTGTACAACGTCTTTCTCCTAGGCACAGTAGCGGATGCTGGATTTCGCTAAGGGGGTTCAAAAAAGAATTTTTGGACTGGAGGCCTCGAGACAGTGACAGATGCAGGATTTTTGCTAAGGGGTTCAAAAAAGGAAAAAGTTAAAAAAGATAGTAGCTAGTGGGGATTGAACCAATGACTTCACATAGGTTTTGAATCCCCTTGACCACTAAGCTATGCATTTGGACTATATCAAAGGGATTCAAAACATAATATATAGAAATGCAGTATAAGTTTTCGACATGAACACCCTTCTGGCCCCCTAAATCCACCCCTGCCTAGGCATCAATGAAACAGTATCAAGGATAGAAATTCACAGTTTCCAGCTGCCCTGCAATCTTCTTGTTGTGACTTCCTCGATAATGGACATGATTACCTATGGTTTTTCTCTTAGATGACAGACCACCTCCACCATCGCTACAACAAAATGAGTACGACAGCTCAATCCCAACCAAAACGGGTTTGCTATTTGAATTCCTCATCATCCGTCACTTGGACCTGTTTCATTCCTATATTCAATAATTTGGGGCTCTCTAATACTAAAAATCATATACATTTTCTACTGATATATCTATACAAACTAAAAAAGTTCCGAGCAAAAATGGGGCCTAATGTAAGCATACCAATATGATTAAGATATAATTCAAACTACCAGGCGTCGCCCATATGGGTCTTTCACTTCTATTGCATTCTGTTTTGGCTAAGTCTGCATGGATTTCGAGAGATTGTATGTTTTTTTTAGACAACTTTTTTCATGTGACTGTCGGTCTATCTCATCCTTTTAAAACCTTTAATTATTATGATTTCACACCTATAGTCCTTTGCATTTTGAAGTTTAAGTAGGACATAGATAAACCATCTCAAACGACATTCTCATTTTGTTCGTTATGCATACAACTTGTATCTTCTATCGGGTGTGATGAGATCATTTTTTATCTTGTCTGATTTTGTATGCACGCACATCCATCTTATCATCTGCATGTATGTGACACTCATCTTGTTCTAATGTTGGGCCTTAAGAGGAAACAAATTTATGAAAATGGATGGGGATTCAAAATGACAACTATTTCATGACAATTGACTAGAGGATGTGAATTTCATGGACATCTGAAGTCGACTGCAATTCGATAAGTGTGGTACATTGATGATGGATTGGGGGGGGTGGGGGAACGGGTGGCTGGTAATGGTAGTGTTTTACTCCAAACTATTAAAAAATCATGTATTTTGATGGCTTCATGTGACTTTGTTTAACTATTGTTACATTGTGCAATCTTATGTTTGGCAAGTGAATCACTTAACTATACTAATAGATCCCCTAGCATGCTCTTGTTATTATTTTTATTAAACTTTAATTCAATGTAAGAAGCATGTTACTACAACACTTCTTCCGCTTACAATTTTCCCTTATTTCTTTTCTCCCAGTAAACACACTATTTGACACTTCAGAGCTTTCTTTGTTGGAATAATTTCTCTTTACTCCAGTATCTACAACTTTGATAGGGAGTTTCCCATTAGTATGCTTGTCCATTTCTATTTTATTGTTTTTTTTTTCTTCCACTAGACACACCGTTTGACACTTCAGAGCTTGCCGCGATGACTATTTTCTCTTTTGTTCAGTATCTATGACTTTGATACTGGGGGTTTATGGACCATCCAATTTGCAGCTTGGACCAAATTCATCAATCCTGATAAAACCCAATCCCTTATTTGTGGAAAATATAAAGGTAAATGCGTATCCTTAGCCTACACTTTTAATATTTCCTAAGTTTGTTGTTTAACAATTTGTGTCTTCCTACTAGGTGGAAGAGATGGATGATGCAAACACTAGACCAACGGTGTATGGGTTTTATGGAAATCCATCTCTTGATGTTTTAACAATTTTTTCTGAAGCTTACAAAACCTCTCTTCCTGCAAACACTAACAAGGCATGACATTAAATTTCTCTGTACTCTCTGATACCTAGCTGAGGATGGTTAAATGAATTTTCTTGTGTTTGATTTTACAGCAATGGATATATTACTTGAATCAAGGATCTCAAATAAACATTTCATATAGTGTCAATTCCTCGAGTTCGGATTCTTTAGTCCTTATTATTGCTCAAGGTAAGTTCATCTTCGTTAATTTTTGTTTCCTAGTGTCCCATTTATTGTTTAAGGGTGAATTTGAATCTATACTAGGATGTTCTGTAAGTCGGCATCAACACGTAGCAAATCAATCCAAGTCAATGGGCTTTTCACCTCACATTAGCAATATATATTATAGGATTTAACAAGTGTAGGGGACTCGTCACAGTCCTCAACGTGGTAGGAGTGCGGTCCACCTCACTATTGCAGCATTGCTTCTATGATCCTTGAGCGCATTGTGATCTTTGATTCTTAGATGCTCATCCAGAAAAACAAAGAATATTTTACTTTGCAGTATCATTTAGCTTACAGTTGACCCATAATTTTTGTCTAAGCTAGACTCTCCTGAGTCCCAGTCCCCACCTTTCAGACCAAAGGTAAAAAACAAGTGTTCCCTGGCACTATCGATCTCCTTGTTTTTCTCTTAAAGTAGTCCATCAAAGGGGTGTATTTTGGTACCAATCCTTCAATAGGAAACCATCTTTGTAGCTCACTCCCTTGGAAGGTGGTTATCTGACTTAGCAATCTTCCTATTGAATATAGCTATTCGAATACTGACATGCTAGCTCCATTTCAGTTTTCTAACACTTAGATATTTTTCTCTAAAAGTTGATGAACTGCAGGAAGCGAAGGGCTAGCGCAGTGGCTTGAGGACCCATCATATCCAAATACTACATTATCATGGAATGTCATTCATGGTAAGAAAGAAAACTTGCTAAGTTATTTAGGATCCCTGCATAAAAGGCCTTGTAGGAACTGTACATCAAAAAAGATAGAAGTCAGCTTATCACACCAACTGCATTTCTGCAGGGAATGGCACAATCAGCCAGGACATAGGAAAATCCTCTAGTTATTATGTGGCAGTGGGCAACTTGAACTCTGGAGTTGTGCAGGTCAAATAAGTAAACTGAATGCTTTGTACTATTACCAAGTCTTAATTGTCACTTATGATATTAATCTTCATGGCAGTATGGGTTTAGAACTTCCTTCCCCCTGATGAACGCTTATTTAATCACATTGATAGAAAGAAATTATGATGTCCCTGATTTTTCAAATTAATTTGGGGGTTGGTTCGTAGTTTCCTGCTTTGCACTGGAATTGCGTTATCTTACTTCTTTTTTGGTATTTATCATGTTTGGTTTTGAACAAAACAGGTTCGTTTGGATATTAAAGGTAGGGCTTTTCTCTATAATACAACTGGTGCCTACTACGAGTGCAACCTTAGACGAAAACAGTGTAGTATGAGATTCTTTTTGGCTGGTCAAAATGCTGCTCTTTTGACTTCGCCTCCCCAAAGGCCAGTAAGTCACCATTTTTTTTCTAGTTCTCCTTGTTTAACTCTCTCAGGAAAGAATATACCCAATATGAATGTGCTAGTTTTGCTACCAATACATTTGCAGTTTTTAGCAGTCTTTGTATTATTTCTATTAAAAGTTCTTTCTTTGATCAGTGAATTTTAAACCTCATATGGACACAACTTGAGAACTTCAGTTAATTTATGCGAGAGAGTTGGACCTTGGGTCTAACTCAATCCCAAAACTTAGGTTAAGAGGTAAGGATTGCACTAAGGAGACCACCCATTCCTTAACGCACGATATGAAACTCTTCACAATTTATTTGTCGGAATAGTATGTTATGGGTGAAACTATAGACCTTGGGCCTGACTCAACCTCGAAAACTAGCTCATGAGGGGATGACTTGCCAAGTCCATATCGGTGTTGTCAAAGGCGCGGTTAAGCCCTGAAGCGAGGCTCGAAACATGTTGAACGCTTGCCTCTCTTAGTGGGCGCTTTTGTGTCGTCATCAAGGCTATAAGGCATAATTTTCCTTGCCGATGGGTATAATCCTGAAGAGGCGATGCTAAACAATTGATATTTCAATTTATCGTAATTTTTCTTCACTTTCTTTGTCCATATATTTTTAAATCATGCTTATAATCATTAGTCTTAGACTACACATACATATTTGCATTTTTCTCCCTTTTGCGCCTTTTTTCATTAAAGCCCACACTTTATCTGCGCTTTGCGCTTAAAGCCCCAATGGGCCTTAGATCTTTTTTGCGCTTTTCGCCTTTGATAACACTGGTCCATATAAGGAGATCGCAACCTATTCACTCAAGTAATGTGGAACTTAACACTCCCCTTCACACCCAACTGGAGTTTGGATAACATAACTAGGGCCTAACATTGAGAAATACAACAACCGGGATTGATGGGTCTAAATCTAATACGATGTGAAGAAATGGACGTTGAGCCTAACTCAATCCCAAATTCTAGCTCACGAGGGGAGAACTACCCAAGTACATATAACGAGACCACAACTCATTAATCAACCAGCTTGGGACTTAACATTCTGTTTGTGTATTATATAACTTGTTGAATGGAGAGTACCTGAGTGAATTAAGACCAAGCAGTAATTTTTCTGCTTCCACCATCACAAACAAGCAATGATTTGAAGGCTGGGACTAGATTTTAAAGATGAACTTAACTAGTTAATATGGTTATTTCATTACCGTGTATGAATATTTCACATGATTTGTCATGATGACTTCATCCTTATAAGGATTATAGTTTATCTTGTTAGAGATCCTTATTTGAGTACGTTTAGTTATTTGGCCTTAACTCGAACAGATTTCATGAGAATGAATTTAGGCTTTTTTAAATTCCTGTAGGGTACAGCTACTAGTATGTGGAATGTCAAACTTTCCTATGGACCTCGATGGATCACATATCTGCTTGGAGTAGGTACATTTCTCTTTTCTACGTAATATCTGATGTCCTAATTGAAAAACCTGTAGTTTTTCATATTCATCATTCTTTCCAAATGCAGGTGGTATGAGTTTTCTCATTTGGCTGGTATTCTGGTACTTGAATAATATGCAATCCACTCGTCAGGAAGGGACTAGAGATCCAGTGGGGCCGATGGAATCTCAGCAGACCCCTCTTCTTTCACGCAAAGATGATGATCTCGCAAGCTGGGGTTCTTCTTATGATGGTCTTTCACAAGAGGACGAGTATAATGAAGATGGACTGGACCTCACTGCACCTCAAGGGAAACAAGTAAAAGATGGTGAATACAACAGCAATATTCGCCGTCTTTGTGCAATTTGTTTTGATGCGCCAAGGGACTGCTTCTTTCTTCCATGCGGACACTATGCATCCTGTTTTGAATGTGGAACAAGGTATGCCACTCCTCTCGCTAAAAACTATAAATGCTTCATTTTTGAGTTCAAACTCAAGAAGGAAGGACTAAGAACTTGCTAGAGAATATGGGTTATATGCATATGAGAGAAACCAGCAAGCCATGACACGACAGCTACCCATTCTCTAATAAAAAAAGTTCATCATTGAGAGTTGAAATTATTGTTCTTGCTCATTAAGAAAATTTGGTTCGCGGGTACTATTCTAGATACATGGATGGGGTAGTATAGGCATATATCCAAGACCCAACTTAGGACTGGCCACACTTCGCCCTCAAAGGAAACTATCACTTATCTGTCTCATTCCCATAACCAAGAGATCCTGTTATGGATGTTGCTCTTCCCCCTTTCCCTTTTTTCCATTTCATCTTCTAGCTCCCTCCCTTATTTCTGGCATTTCATCTTCATCATTGAGAGTTGAACATTATTTTTCTCGTTCATTGAGAAAATGTGGTTTGGGGTTGCTATTCTAGCTACATGGATGGGGTAGTATAGGCATATATCTAAGACGCAACTTAGGATTAGTCACAGCTTCGCCCTCAAAGGAAACTATCACCTGCCTGTCTCATTCCCATAACTGAGAGTTCCTCCTTTCCCTTTTTTCCATTTGATCTTGTATGCTCCCTCCCTTTTTCTGCAATTCTGTTTTGCCATCCCCCTCTCATTGTTCTAAATTTCACCAAGGCAGCAAGCAAATTTCAAGATTTATTGAACTTCCATTCGTGCAATCCTTGAAAGAAAGGGGGCAAAACTGTGATCAATCCTTCTACGCTATATTAAGAAGCCCACAATATAAACTGCTTCAAGATTTGTCTTTTTGATCATCAGAACCGTAGAGTTCCAGTACTATAAATGAGAATGTCATACTTCCCCGCTGAAATACGGGCTAAACATAATGCTCTAGTATATTAAGATCCGTGAGTTCGAGTCTCCCCAAGAGCAAGGTGGGAAGTTCTTGGAGAGAAGGATGCCGGGGGTCTATTTGGAAACAGCCTCTCTACCCAAGGGTAGGGGTAAGGTCTGCGTACACACTACCCTCCCCAGACCCAACTAAGTGCGATTATATTGGGTTGTTGTTGTTGTTGCTAGTTAGTACGTCAACAACAACAACAACAACCCAGTATAATCCCACTTAGTGGGGTCTGTGGAGGGTAGTGTGTACGCAGACCTTACCCCTACCCTTGGGTAGAGAGGATGTTTCCAAATAGACCCCCGGCATCCTTCCCTCCAAGAACTTCCCACCTTGCTCTTGGAGAGACTCGAACTCACAACCTCTCGGTTGCTAATTAGTACGTCACGAGGTAATATTGCCTTCCTTTTTAGGGGTTACATAAGCACTCGGGTTTCAATCTGCAACGGCATGCTGCTTTACTTAGCATGCATCAAGTTCTAAGAATCTGTTCAATGGTATTTATTAATCGAGAAAGAAAGAAAGAGAATCTTATCCCAATGATTTAATGGTGTGATTAAGAACAAGAACTAAAAAAGACTAAAGAGATAGCTCTAGCTGGTCACATTTCAGCAAATTTCTGTAGTAACTCCATCTAGTTGGTCATTAAGATCTAGCTATTACTAATATTCTGCCTGTACTTATTAAAAAAATTAATACCCCACCTATTTCAAACTAAATTGCAGAAACATGTAGTTCGAGTCTTAGTCTACTGATAGTTAAAATGGATCCAGGAAACTGGAAATTCATAAATTGTTAAAGTACATATAACTTTGTGCTATGACTTAGTGAATGACCTAAGTTTACTGTATTTGCCAAGCCATTTTCCACAATTCCTACTAACTTAGTCGTTGGTGGTTCTACACTGGCCAAGTGAATGCACAATACATATGGAAAATCCATGCATGACTGTAACACCATGAGTTGACATTTACAGGATAGCAGAAGCTGCTGGTACTTGCCCAATCTGTCGCAGGCCTATGAAGAAGGTGAGAAAGATATACACAGTTTGAGCAGCCAAGAGAAGGCTGTTGTAGATACAATGTACGTAGATCATGGATATACCATGTACTCCTTCCAGTGAATTAGTCTTTGAAGATGCTGTAAATGAAATAGTTCACACTGTTGGTAGGCCAATCTATTTCTTTTTATGTGAATAACTAAGAGCATGTGTAGAGGGCAGCACATATGTATAATGTGATGCCCTTTTCCTTCTGTTGCCATCTCTTTTGGTAAAGTGGGTAGCACATAATGTATTCTTCTGTAGCATGTATTTGAATTCTTTTTCCCCTAGATGTTTGGTTCTTTACATTGGTTTACTCTACCAAGTAGCAATCACACTATCATGTACTTGAAAACGTACAGTTGGTGAAGTTGCACACGTTCCAGGTGTGATATTCTAATATCTATGGTTTTTAACCATACTGCAGCACCCGGAGTCCCTAGATTATATTTTTATATTTTTAATGACTATTTTCTTTGATTTTTCCTACTACCATCAACAAGTGATCAATAATGGTCCTTCGCTTACGTTTGCTGGGACTTGAACACTCCCATCTATCGGTTGGAAGAGAAAAACGAAATATAACTGTATAAACAAGTTGCTATTATAAATAGAATTCTATTTAAAGTGAATATCTATATGCTAGAGAGATTCTAGGGTTTGTTACTTAGTTGCTAAGTCACTTTTCTCCTATAAATAGAAGGGTTCTATTCTATTATAATTGATCCCAAATCAATAAGAATTTTCTCTCCCTACTTTTCTGTGCAATCTTCTTCTTCTTTTATTGTTTATAACACGTTATTAGCACGAGACTCTAACTAATTGAGTAGAAGCTTTGAGACTGAGCATAAAGATTGTCAATTGTTCCATGAACTTTAAGCTTTGAGACTAAGCATAAAGATTGTCAATTGTTCCATGAACTTTCTTCGTGTATTTAAGGTAAGTATTTTACTTTATTTTCTCTTTTAAATTTTTTATATTCTATAATTTGATTTTAAATACAACCAAAGACGATAAATTTTGATTGTAACTCTAATGGAGTTTGAAAGAAATTATAATCACCCACAACGGTAAAATTTCTATTTCTTGTCATGATCAGAGTCATGTATGATCGTGAGCACACGAAGTGAAAACCCGTCCCATTGAATTTGCTCCATTCTCATTCCCTTAAGAGAATGTGATAGCAATATGTGATAAATCTGCAAGAAGACAAAACTATTACCGTGAAGGTATCAATGGATGTGGCCGTGACAATAGACGAAATTATAATCATCATCAGTGTGATAATGAGAATAATAAGGATTCTCATAATAATCCTTCACTTTGTGAAAATAATATTTGTCATTGATTTGACATGAGATTTTATAAAGCATATATAAATGATTTGGTCCATTCAAGATGAGAATGTGACAACATCTATTTATGAAGCATATTCATTCTTGAAATAATATGAACGTGCCAGTGGTAATAATTATACCACACTTACCTCTAGAAGTAGGGTTGTGATGATATAAGAAAATAATGTCATTATTATGGCATGAATGGTCATTGGTCACGTATCCATCGTACGCCAATATATTTTGGTAATGTGATTATTAAACAACAACAACAACAACTACCCAGTATAGTCCCACAAAGTGGGGTCTGGGGAGGGTAATATGTAGACGAGCCTTACCCCTACCCGAAAGGGCAGAGAGGATGTTTCCAATCGACTCTCGTCTCAGTGAAGGAAAGGAAAAACAAAAACAAAAGCAAAACCAAAACAAAAGAGCATTAGTAACTCCAGCAGAGATAGCGTAAATAATTATCTAATCATAAGAACCATAAATAAAATAGTGTGCAACAATATCATACAGTAACTACCATAAAAGAGACACAATCCAAAAAACAAATCATCTATGGATAGCCCTGCCAAGCCTCACCCAACCACGGGTGAGGAGTAGGAAAAACTTTATGAGCCCATATCCTACAACCCTGATACTAGACCTCCAGATTTCCTATCAAGGGTCATGTCCTCGGAAACCCCCATTCTAGCCATGTCGTGCCTAATCACCTCTCCCCAATACCTCTTAGGCCTCCTTCTGCCTCGCCGAACACCGACAATCGCCAGCCACTCACAACTCCTCACCGAGGCATCAGGACTTCTCCTCCGCACATGCCCGAACCACATCAGCCTCGCTTCTCGCATCTTCTCATCCACCGGGGCCACCCCCACCTTCTCTCGAATAACTTCATTATTAATCTTATCTAACCTGGTGAGCCCGCACATCCACCTGAGCATCCTCATCTCCGCAACCTTCATTCTCTGAACATGAGAGTTCTTCACTGGCCAGCACTCCGCCCCATACAACATTGCAGGTCTAACCACAACTCTATAAAATTTCCCCTTGAGTTTCTCTGGAGCTTTCTTGTCACACAGGACTTCTGATGCAAGCCTCCATTTTGACCACCCCGCTCCTATATGATGAGTGACGTCCCCGTCAATCTTTCCGTCCCCCTGAATCACCGACCCAAGATATCTAACATTGTCCCTCTTAGCGATGACCTGAGATCCAATCATCACGTCCCTTCCTACTTCGCTCGGCGCGGCGCTAAACTTGCACTCCAGGTATTCTATCTTATATCTGCTTATTTCGAAACCCTTAGACTCGAGAGTCTGTCTCCATACCTCTAACCTCTCAATAACACCGACCCTCATCTCGTCTATCAAGACTATGTCATCAGCAAATAGCATACGCCAAGGCACATTCCCTTGAATATGTCGGGTTAGAGCATCCATCACCAAGGCAAATAAGAGAGGGCTAAGCATCGATCTTTGATGGAGCCCCATAACCACTGGAAAATGGTCTGAGTCACCACCCACCGTCCTATCTCTAGTCTTAGCTCCATCGTACATGTCCTTGATTACTCTGATGTAGGCTTCCGGCACGCTCTTCGCCTCCAAGCACCTCCCTTGGGACCTTGTCATACGCCTTCTCCAAGTCGATAAGCACCATGTGCAGGTCCTTCCCTGAACTGCTCCACCAACCGCTTGACAAGGTGGATAGCTTCTGTAGTGGAGCGACCCGGCATGAAACCAAACTGGTTCACAGATATAGATGTCATATCCCTCACCCTCGCCTCGATCACCCGCTCACAGACCTTCATGGTGTAACTTATTAATTTAATACCCCTATAGTTGTTGCAGCACTGGATGTCCCCTTTGTTCTTGTACAAAGGCACCACTGTACTCCACCTCCACTCATCCGGCATCCTTTTGGTCCTGAAGATCGCATTGAACAACCTGGAGAGCCACTCCACTCCTGACCAACCCATGCACTTCCAAAACTCCACCGGGATCTCGTCAGGCCCGGTCGCTCGACCCCTACTCATCCTACGCAAAGCCCCCATGACCTCATCCGCCCTAATGCGCCTGCAGTACCCAAGGTCTCTATGTTGCTCGGAATGCCCCAACTCTTCTAGATCCATGTTACGACCCCCCTCCTCGTTAAGTAAGTCTCGAAAGTACGCCTGCCACCTCTGCTTGACTTGAGACTCCCCCATCAGAACTCTACCATCCTCGCCCTTGATGCACCTAACTCGGTCAAGATCACGTGCCTTTCTTTCCCTTGCTTTAGCTAACCGGTATAACTTCCTATCCCCGCCTCTCTCCTGTAACTCCTCGTACATGCGACCAAACGCCGCGTTTTTAGCTTCCGTAACATCCAGCTTTGCTTCTTTCCTCACCACCTTGTAGATCTCCTTGTTCTCTCTCCTTTCTTCCTCGCTTGTGTTCCCTGCCAACTTAGCAAATGCTGCCTTCTTCACCTCCACTTTTCCTTCGACTACATCGTTCCACCACCAGTCACCCTGATGTCTGCCTGAATACCCCTTGGCTATCCCGAGCACGTTCCGTGCTACCTCCCTAACCAAGCTCGCCGTCTCTGACCACATAGAGTCTGCTTCCCAGAACTTCTCCAAGTTCGTCGTCTCTGACCCCTTGGTAATGTGATTATTAAAGAATAACATTAATGCAAGAAACATATCTTGCATATAGTTTTAACCATAACCATAATGGTATAACTTTCTCTTTAAAAGAGATATTCATCATATGGATGTTGATGAATATGTGGTAGTACCAAATTAATTGAGAGCTTTGAAAGAGCCAATTATTACTATTTTGGAAAAATAAAATTGATTATCAACAAGGCATTGTGTTGTAGTAAGTCTTAAAGAAACTTATCCAGTTTTCAAAGTATTCGCGAAAGCGGTTGGTTATATTGAGATTATAAATAAAGGAAAGATTTAATATCTTCTATTACTACAACTTGTAGCGGGGTAATATGTATGTGAAAAGTTTTCCGCTTTATTCTCCAGTTTGTACTACACAAATAAAAGAATACCACAATAAAGTGGATGTTTATTGATATAAAAATCATATTAATAAATTTGAAGTTTATTGGTAATTGCACATGTCATGGTATAAACTTGAACTTTATCAATATTAATAATTTATTCAGTTGGCAATTGGTTTAGCCATATCAATTTAAGTATGATGTGCAAAAATAAAAGAGAATTCACATGGGTAAATATTAAAACACTAGAAAGTTCTTTATGAATTCTCTTATGTTACATGTTCTCATTAATTAATAGACCAACTAAAATTGAAATTGAATCTCATGAATACTGAAAATATCAAAGGTGAATATAGGCTCATTCACTTGTCATGTATACCACATAAGATGCATGTATGAGATGGTTACATGTGCGATTATTATTAACCCGCAACATGGTGTTTTGCGAGGTAACTTGCTCAATAATTTAATTTAGAGCATAATTTTCATATTTTCTATTCAAGATAGCTTATCTTGATAAGTTGGTTTACATCACAGTTGGTTTAGCAAAATGATTTTTTGAGTGCATCCACTTAATAGCTAAACAATTGCTTATGAAAAAAAGTTTTGTATATCAGTTTGATATATATTATATACGAAAGAATATTATTTTCTCCCCTAACAAGTGGTTCAAGGTCAGGAACCAAATAATTCCATCTTATTATTATTGATGTGCAGTATATATTTTGATTAACAACATAACGCACAAAGATGGGTTCTCAAAGTTCAGAAAACATGTTAGTTTTTCTAACATGAGGGGGGGACAAGATAAATAGTTGAGAAAACGTTATATGTAATGAATAATTATGTATACGTCTCAACCCTCGAAAAGATAATATGAACTTGAAGTTCATAAAAAATAATTCATTTACAATATATTGCAAAGCGTGCCAGACACATTTGCTGACCCAAAGAGACTATATTCTCACTATAAATGCTCCTATTAAGTCCTAGAAGGACAAAGTCTATGGTAAGCTTAAAGCGTATAGACAATCGATTTTAAATACACTTCTTGATAAAGAAGATGAGAAAATGATCAAAATGATCATAATAAAGGAGGCAAATGATCTAGAAAATCATATGACATTTCATAAAATCTCATGAGAGATTTAGGTGCCTGAATATATGGATGAAGAGTTCTCCATTTTATATCTTTATGAAAAATAAGGAGGTTGGAACCGATATAAAATATTCGTCGACGACATCTATGATAGCTTTATATATATATATATATATATATATATATATATATATATATATATATATATATATATATATATATATATATATATATATATATATATATATATATATTGAATAGAATTGGTTTCATATGAAAGACATGTAGTTTTGAACATATAGTTCAAATACTTAAAAGTATAAAGTCAATGGTATATGTAATCAGTTTTCGATATCTTATATGTCTAGCATGACATGAAAACTTGATATTCATCGAAAGTCTCTTTAGATGGCTTATATGACTTAACTTCTAATAACATTCCATGAAGGATTTAAGTTGCTTGAAGCATATACAATTCTTGATCTTGAAATACCACTTCCTCGATGCAATTTGTGCACATATGTATCTTGCTATAACTACAAGCATGATAATATGATATCAAGAATTTTCACCCTTATGTGAAGATATTGAAATGATTATTCCAACGAGATCATATGAAGACAATACATCTATCATGGATGGTGATTCAAAGTGAAACAAATTCGTTAAAGTTAATATGACTGCCTTGTTTATCAAATATCTACCAAAGATATTTTGATGATGGTGCACAAGACTGGAATGCAAATGCTTAAGGATGTGAATTGATGCTCTCATCAGGGAGAGTTAATGCGCGTTGCACTCTTTTTCCCTTATAAGATTTTGCCCCACTAGGTTTTCCTTGCAAGGTTTTTAACTAGACAACCAAAAGCCGTATATTAGATATATGTACTCTTTTTCCTTTTCAAAAATTTTTTTCCCATTGGATTTTATTTTATTTAAGGTTTTAACGAGACACATTATCTATTGACATTCAAGGGGAAGTGTTATAAATAAAATTGTATTGAAGGTGAATGTCTATATTATAGAACTTGGTGGCTAAGTCACTTTTTTCCTATAAATAGAAGGGTTCTATTCTATTATAATTAGTCCCAAATCAATAAGAATTTTTTCTCCCTACTTTTCTATGCAATACTCTTCTTCTTCTTTTATTATTTATAACAATTGCTGATTTTTTTCGAAAACGTTCACTTTTATAACAAAAACAACATACATAGTATGTTCTCACAAATGGATTTGGGAAGGATAAAGTAATAACCCAACCGGTCGTTTTGAGCTTTTGCACTTTAATCACCAGTTCTCGAGCATGACTTGCCTCGTGTAAGATGTGACTGATGTAGATCGTTGGTTTTGGATTTCAAGAAAATTTGGAATGAATTTGAAAGAACAACCTCAACTGAAAGCTTTGAATTTTAAAGGTTTGACCAAGAGTAGACTTATTTGTATATGAGCTCGAATCGAAAATTTTGTGATTTGGTTAGCTTCTTGGGTGATTTATGACTTAGGAGCGCGACCGGAATGCATTTTGGAAGTCCGTGGAAAGATTTGGCTTGAATTGGCGAAGTTAGTATTTGGTAAATTCCGGTTGATAGGTGAGATTTTAATCTGAGGATCATAATAGAATTTCGAGAGTTGTTGTAGCTTTGTTATGTCATTTGTGATGTGTGTGCAAAATTTCAAGTCATTTGGACGTGGTTTGGTTGGGTTTTTTATCGAATGCATGTTTTAGAAGTTTTTGGAAAGACTTAGGCTTGAATTCGATGTGAAATGATAGTTTTGGTGTTGTTTGAGGTGTTTTGTTGACTGGAACAAGTTTGAATGATATATTAGGATGTGCTGGTACTTTTGGTTGAGGTCTCGGAGGCCTCGGGTGAGTTTCGGATGGCTAACGGAAGGTTTTTGGGACTTAGGAAATTGCAGAAATGCAGCAGCTATTGCAGAGGAATTTTGACCTTCGTGATCGCGAGATGTCCCCCGAGGAATTTGGGGGCCTGAGATTTTGTATTCGCGTTCGAGGTTGATGCTTTGCGTTCGCGGAGGGTGAGTTCTGGTTGCTTCGCGTTCGCATGATACCCTCTGTATTCGCAAAGGAGGATTTGAGGGTCAGGGGCCTTTGCCTTTGCATTCGCAGTGTATAGTTCGTGTTCGCATAGTGTGGGGAAATGTTGCATCGAGTTTGCAAGGATTTATCGCGTTCGCGTATTTATTTTGAGGTCATGAAAAATTTGCTCTTCGCGAAGCCTGGGGCCGCAATCGCATAGAAGGAATCAGCAACCGGCCAGAAGGGTTTTTTAAACATTTTATTCCGCGAGCTTAAGTCATTTTTCAACCATTGTTGAACATTTTGAGAGCTCTTTTGGAGAAATTGAAGAGGTATTCAAGAGAAATTGATTGGAGGTAAGTTCTATGAACCAAAAATGTGATTTATTTGTGGAATTAACATAGAAATTCATGAAAATTTAGCTAAAAAGGGAAGAACTAAGGCTTGAGTTTTTGAAATTTTAAATTGGAATTTAAAGGGTCATTTGAGGTCGGATTTGAGAGCTTTTGGTATGTATGGACTCGTGGTGAGATAGGGAACCCGTTGATGTGAAAATTTTTGAGTTTCGAGAAGTGGGTCCAGGGCTCGAGTTTTGCTAATTTCGATATTTGTGATATTTTTTGATTGTTTCCGCTTGTGCTATGTTCCCTTAGTGTCACGGCCCAAACCCCGCACGGGTCGTGATGGCGCCTCTCGTGAAGATGAGGCCAGCCAACTAACCCAACTCGTCTTTTTAAAAATAATTTAAACATGAATAAATAGCTTAAATATGACTTTATAATATTAATTAACGGAAATACAACCCAACACAGCTCTAATCGGGATGTCACAAGTCTCAAGCATCTATCAGAATGTAAATCCACTACTAGGTCTAAATTATATAAAACCGGAATCATGAACAAAAGGGAGAAAAATGATGTTGCGAACTCTGGCAGTGACCTCCTTAATTCATATAACTTTGCCTCTGATCGGCCAAAACCCGCTGCCAAGTGAATAGATGCCTGCATCTACACAGGGGGTGCAGGGACTAAAGTGAGTACTCCAACTCAGTGAGTAATAAAGGTAAATAAAAACTGAGCGGTAAGAAATCACGTATGACTTATCATCATACTATATAGAAGTAGTGTAAAACCCTTGAAAAAGCAGTGAAGTTGTGAAATCTTTAGAATATTTTAGCTCAGTTTAAAAAAATCTCTTTTGAAAATAACTTTTTCAGCAGTAACGCAAATGAATGCAAAACAAATAGTGTAGATAGCACAGAATTCTGCCCTTCGGGCACATCACTCAGTTATCAGAGAATGCCAGTATATCAGGTAAATATTGCAAGAAGCAGCACAACACAACAGATAATAGCAGACAATAAGACAAGGCAAACACATCAAACAGTAGCGGTACCGTTGTGGCGTGCATCCCGAACCACATATCACTGCGGCGTGTAGCCCGATCCATTTATTGTCGGCGGTGCTCACTGGGGGTATGCAGACGCCGAGATTGGCCTCTTACGGCCCAAGCGTAATATCAAGCCGTCTCGTGGCATCAAATCTAGGCCCCCGGCCTCATATCAGTATTAGTATAATATTGTTGCGGCGTGCAGCTCAATCATATATGTATATATATATATAGGTTGCGGCATGCACCCCGATCCAAAAGTATCATCACAATACATGCCCTCGGCGATACTCAGTCAAAAATCACATAAGCCACTTGGGTAACAGTAAAACATAATGCTCAGCCCAAAAATAGTATTGGAAATATCATTTCAAATGTTAAAGCAAAATAAACTTGGCTGAGTTTTGAAAATAGTAGAAAATACATGACTGAGTTCAAGTATAGAATCGAAGCAGTGAGGAAATATCAACAAACATCCCTGAAGGGTTCAAATAGCTGGCACGAAGCCCAAACATGGCAATCAGCCAAATTATGATGATGACACATAATTTTCAGTCAAATACGCAGTAAATTCATCAATCGGGACGGACCAAGTAACAATCCCCAACGGGAATAGCACTACGATGTGCAAATACGGGGTTTCAAACCCTGGATATCATTTACAATCATTACTCGGCTCGAACCGGCGAAATATCTTGCTCGCGATGACTTTTCCCCTCTGTTAAATAATACGCTTAACGCTAGAGGGGGGGGGGGGGTGAATAGCGTTATAATAAAAATAGCGTAAACTTGCGGAATTTGAAAAAATTGCAGGAAATAAATAAGTGCGATAAGTAAATAAACAAGAATGAACGCACCGATGTATCCTGGTTCACCACAACCCGTGGCTAGTCCAGTCCCCGAGAGACTCTCTCGAGATTTCCACTAACTTCGTTAAGCTTACGGGTGCTTAACAAACCGTTACACTTGCTCAAGGATACCACACCTTAAGACTTCACTTGCTCGAGGATACCTCACCCCAAGACTTCACTGTTAAGCTTACGGGTGCCTAACAAACCTTTACAACCAGAGGACACAAGCCTCAACACCTTTGCTCGGAGATACAACACTCCAAGACTTCAACCAAGGAAACACAAGTTCCTTCTTACAACAAGAGAATAACAATTCTCTTCAAGTGTACAAAACACTAAGCACTCACTTAAACAAGACTCTCTTAATATAGTGGATATGAGTAAACAAGTACGCTCAAGAACACAACAATAAATTCAAGACCTTGGCTTTCAAAATATGATAAAAATGATCAATAAATGATATTGGAAATGTATGAAAGCTTAAGAATGTTTTTGGTCAGAAGTTGTGTGTTTAATGAGTGATTTTGAGATGTATTTATAGCTCCAAAGTCACTCCTAGCCGTTGCTATGATCATAAATACAGATTCTGAAAATCTGTTAGATAGTCGACTATCCGATATGGTTATTCGACTATCTTGGCAACGGTCACAAAGATAGTCGACATCTGATATGGATATTCGACTATCTTGGCAACGGTCATCAGGATAGTCAACTATCCAATATCAGATATTCGACTATCTGACCTTGCGGAAATGGTCCGTTTTTAAAACAACTAACTTATTGAACATAAGTTATAAAATGTTTTTCAAAGCTTTGTTTGAAGATATAAATATCTTAAACATGAAAAACAATTGTAATGACCATTCCGAATCAATAAAAACATTTAAAATCATTTTGTTTTAAATGTATTGAAAATATTTATTATATAACATTTAAACCAATAAAAATATTTTTATCACAAATAAAAATATTTATGATATGCATATATTGTAAAACCATTTATGATATGCATATATTGTAAAATCATTTATGATATGATTATATTGTAAAACCATTTGTGATATGCATATATTATAAAACCATTTATGATATGCATATATTGTAAAATTACTTATGATATGCATATATTGTAAAATCATTTATGATATGCATATGTTGTAAAATAATTTTATGAGAGAAGCCAAGACTCAAACTTAAAGTCGGATCAAGATTACAATAAAGACAATATAAATAAGACTCAACAAAAGGTCTTCATTTATTTTCATTGCTTCTCTCGATCTTGTCTTGAACTTCTTGGACTCCAATTCTTGTCCGCTCAAATAACGTTGCATAGCCTTTTCTTCCTCTATGCTCATTGTAATTTTGCATATCAATTCTTTATCTTCCTTTTGCATATCTACAAAATGAATAGCACTTTAGTTAAAATATAAATTAAAGTGTATTCAATAATAACTCACATTTATTTGGCATATATTATTTTTCATTAAATTGGTTTGTCAATTATCAAAACATATAAGTATGAACATATACATATGTTCCAACACCCTCAACTCGGCCTCTATGCGCGTCGAATTTGATCAAAACCATAATGAATACATCACATTATGCCAATGGAACAATACCCGATCGAAAACAATCAAAAAATAGCAAAACCTCGAAATTAGCAAAACCTGATCCCCCGGACCCACTTCTCGAAACTTAGAATTTTCACATCAACGGGTTCCTTATCTCACGGCGAGTCTATACATATCAAGAATTCTCAAATCCGAGCTCAAATGGCCCTTCAAAACCCAATTTGAAAAAACAAATTTCAAGCCCTAGGTCTTCCCATTTTTGCTAAGTTTTCATGGATTTCTATGTTGATTCTACAATTAAATCATGTTTTTAGTTCATAAAACTCACCTCCAATCAATCCCAGTCAAAACCCTCTTCAATTCCCGCCCAAAAGCTCTCAAGGATGCTCAACAATGGTGAAAATGACTTAACCTGACGGAATAGAATATTTTAAAACCCTTCTGCCCAGGTCCCTTTTTCGTCTATGCGGTCGCAATGCACAAAATTCCAGCTCTAAATTTAACACTATAAAATCGTATACAGACCCCTACGATCGCAATTCATCAGTCCCTGACCCTATGCGATCGCACACATACACCCGCGTTCGCATTAAACAAATTTCCATTCAAGCCCCAGGTCCACTTAACGCTATACGATCGCAGCCCTTGCTATGCGATCACATTGACAACCATACAACCCCTCAAAATCCTCCTATGTGATCACAACACTCCCTCTGCGATTGCATAGAGAAAAATACTCTACAACAGCTGATGCCTTTTTCTGCAACTTTTCATAGTCCAAATCTCCCTGTTAGCCATCCGAAATAACCTCGAGGCCCCCAGGACCTCAACCAAAAGCACCAACACCTCCTATTACATCATTCAAACTTGATCCAATCACTAAAACACTTCAAACCACATCAAAACCATCAAATTCAAGCCTAAGTTCTTCAAAACTTCTGAAACACGCATTCGATCAAAAACCAACCAAATCACCTACGATTGACCTGAAACTTTACACACACATCCCAAATCACTTAACGAAGCTACATAAACTCTCGAAATTGTATTTCGACTCTCAGATCAAATCGAACGGGGATTCAAGTTTTTCATTTCATGAAGTAAAAATGCGGTTCTTATCTTTAAACCTTTCGAGGTATTTTATTGCATGTAAATGAAATGTGGAACCATAAATAAAAATCGAATATTTACCTATCAACCGGAATTCACCAAAATACAAACTTCACCAATTCAAGCCTAATTCGACACCAGACCTCCAAAATCACTTCCGATGATACTCCTAAGTCACAAATCATCCCTAGAAGCTAACAGAATCATCAAAATTCACATCCGAGCCCTCTAACTCATAGGTCAACATCCAGTAGACTTTTCCAAACTAAGCTTTCCTTGAAGAGACTAAGTGTCTCATTTCATTCAAAAATCCATCCAAACCAACTCGATCACACACGACGCTGATAATGAAGCATAAAAAAGTAGAAAATAGGGGAAACATAGCAGTAAATCATGAGACGATGGGTAGGGTCGTCACACTTAGCATATTAAGACGTATTCCTTTTGATTTTGGGTAGATTCGACGCGTGTGAAGGCCGATTTGAGGGGCAAAGGTGTCGCGAGCTAGAGTGGTAGCCGGTTCAAGGTAAGTATTGATTTTAGATACTATCCCGAGGGTTTGAAACCCCGGATTACACATCATTGTGTTACTTTGAGGTGTCTTGCACGCTAAATAATGAGCGTGGGGTAGAGCACGGCTGGGGATTGTGACCTAGTCCATCCTGAATGACTATTTTGATGAGTAATTTATAGTTAACTGTTTGATGTTATTATACATTGGGTTGTATGCCATGTTTGGGACTTTGTACTGACTTGCTGAGACCTTTAGGGGCATTTGACTGATTTTCCTCAATCTATTTGTTGAAAGTATACCCTCAGTCATGTTTTTATCTATTTATTTCTCAAACCTGGCTCGATCATTATATTCTTAAAAATGTGGAAAACTGTTTGGGCTGTGTTCCCAGGGTCTGAGTGTGAGATTGATGACTGAGATAGATTGAGAGTCTGATGGTGGTATTAATGACTGCGAGAGGTCGAGGGCTTAGTTGTGAGGATTGTATATCTATGGATCGGGCTGCACGCGCGCAGCAAGGGGTGTGTGTGTGTGTGTCTATATATATATATATATATATATATATATATATATATATATATATATATATATATATATAAATATATATTGGATCAGGCTGCACGCCGCAGCAATATTGCACTTGGGTCGTAAGGGGCCCTTCCTGGAGTCTGCACACCCCCAGTAAGCGCGTTCGACGAAATATATGGATCGGACTTCATGCCGCAGCGGTTACTGTACGGTACCTATTGAGCGTAAATGCTGAGTGCGAGTACTGATTGGTAAGAGTTGAGTCATGAGTGGCAAAGAGGCTAGCCCGAGGGGCGATAAATATATACATGTACATGAGTGATGTTTTCCTGAGAGGCTTGTTTATGAATTTATTGATTTCACTCCTCTTTAAAGTGAGTTTCTATTGTATATACTGAATTAGTGACTGTTGTCACTCATTTTTACATTGAGCCTCTGTAGAAATGTCGAGCAAATGTTTTAAAACAACTTTCATTTAAACTGGAGTTTATGAGATGTTCAAAAATTAATCACTTATTTAACAATTGGCTATTTCCATCGAGGTTTCCGAGTTATGAGGCGTTTATGATCACGGTTTTGCCCGAGGGGCTGTTTTACGAACTTGCTTTGCCTGAAGAGCCGATTATGACTTTAATCTCTATTATCATTTTAAATGGTATTGAACCCCTACTGAAACTACTGGAAAGTATTTCAAAAATAATTTTTACTAAATATTGGATTCTAAAAGGCAAGATTGACCCGTATTATGATTTGAAAGCATGTTGTGTTTATTGAGCCTGAATAAAAATGTGGATTTATTTTTTTCTACTGCTCAGTCTAGCGGGTGTTGGTTGCTCAGGCGCGGAGTTATCAGAGTAGTAAGGTGGCTGCATGATGTTTGCACCACTGCTTCCTTCCTCTCATTGCTATTATTGTATTTAGTACATTATTTTAGACTTCTTGTTCTATTGAGACCTTGATAGATGCTCATGACTAGTGACACTCCAATGTCGGGCTTGTATGTTGTCTCCGCATTTTATTCAGACTTATATTATGAAATATTGTTCAATTAAAGGTTTTAAAATGACTCTCAACGATAAAAGGGTTGCTATAGGTATTGTGTCGGCTGGCCTTGTCTTCATGAGAGGCGCCATCACGACCGGGCCGGTTTGGGATCGTGACAGATAGTGTGTGCCCAGACCTATCCGGCTACCCCTACCGATGCAGGTGGAAAG
Organism: Nicotiana benthamiana; assembly: GCA_034376525.1. Classification (NCBI taxonomy): domain Eukaryota; kingdom Viridiplantae; phylum Streptophyta; class Magnoliopsida; order Solanales; family Solanaceae; genus Nicotiana; species Nicotiana benthamiana. The sequence goes on from CM067327.1 coordinate 35,340,491, forward strand.
ACTTTTTTTATTGACCTTCGGCTCAATTAAGCACAATATCAGCAGTAAAGAAATGCAATATAAAAAAATGAACAAGTCTGCAAAGGAAACATAGCAACATCGGGATATTAACAACGTGAAACACAAGCAATAATCAGGTAATAATGAGTCCAAATATATGCCGGACGGATGATATAAAGTCGGTCATCCCAGAGGCAATATATAACAGTGGCTGGGCATAGCAGTGAAGATCATGCTATTCCTGGACGTTTTCGATAACTAAAATCCAATACGACCACAAGCTTCATTGCTTAGATCGTATTTTGAAGCAGCAAAGATCAAAAGCCCAAGATCGTCACCCATACATCGAAGGTCAAGGAAAATGCACATCCACTCTCTAGAAATCTAATTGGGACTTTCACTGACCCTTTTAACAATAGTCCAAATCCAGAAACCATCCAAAAATGGTTTATCAACAGATGGAATATTACTATTGGTCAGAGAGTCACACTCATGGACAACAATTGCTTTCTTTTTGAATTTCCACCAAGAAAAGAGGCTTCAAGAACTATCGTTAGGAACTGGATGGAAGACATCTTTCTCTAGCACGGTGGTTGCCAACTAGTGACGCAAGCTCGACTGGTTGTTAATCGGAATATTTTTGGGTGAAGATTTTTGGTATACCTCTACATGCATGCATACTGGAGACTTCCAAAAATATCGGAGATCAATGTGGTGGATTCATTGGGGTAGATGAGGATACAATGAATAGGAAACATTTCCGGTGGGCTCGAATCTGCATCAGAAATTCCGGCACCCAACTGTTAAAGCTAGTTAATGATTAAAGCTAGCTAAGTTGGTGTGAATGAGAAATGGAGGGAAGAAGACAATAGAAGGAAAATGAAGTTTCAAAGCAAAGTTCCTTTGAAAAGGAGCTTTGTACCACATTGGTGGTAGAAAGGGAAAGTTATATGCTTATATTAGAAAGCACTTCTTCTAGCTCTTAAAGGGTTAAGAAGAGGGACTCCCCTCGCGCCGTCGTCGTCGCTCGGCTTCGGCTTCGGCTTCGGTCAAATGATCTGATTGATTGATAATCTTTTTGGACCAAATTTATTTAAAATTCAATCTTCATTTTCTGAAATTATTTTTAATTCCCGCGGGAAAAATATTTCCCGAACAGGCACCAAGCCTTTCCGAACAGTCACAATTCGAGGCTATATAAACTGAGGCAATGCCTCATTTTCGAGTACTGAAAAAAAAAAAAATTATTCGTGCATTAAAAATTCTGCATTCTTTTCTGCAAACTGAAACATATCGAGTCATAGTGTGATTTCGTTCCCGAATTTGAGTTCGTCGAAGTCGTACGCGTTTGAGGTACCGCCACTCCTACGACAGGTATATCCGTTATATCCTGGGAGGAAATAATCCACAACCTCGGGTACAGTGAGGGGGTTAAATTCCTTAAGGACACACAGTGAATTCTGTGGTCTCGGATTTCTTCATTTCTGTGATTTTTTTTTTTTTAACGTTACATACGTTCTGTTTTTTTTTTTTTTTTTTTTTGTCTCTTCTTCTTACTGGTTTCCAGTTTCTCGTTGCTTTGAACACGGACAATCGATAACACCAACTTCTAGTAACCCTATATCTGGATTTGGAAGGTTCAAGATTTGAAATCTCAATTTTGGCAAAGAAAATCACACCCAAAATACATTGATCATTACAATACTCCCTTAGTAGTAGAAAAGTAGGTAAACATTGTTGTGGCTGCAGCAAAAAGTAGTAACACATAGGAGTCCGAAACCTAAATGCCAACTTCTTAAACTCAAAACATGTTTCTACAGTGTAAAAAAGTAAATTTTCTATATAAAATGCGGTATTATACCGTATTTTATTTTAACGGAGTTTTAGCCGTTAAAGTAAAGCGCAAAATAAGACTGCGTTTTAGATATAGCGTGGTATTATACCGTATTTAACTTATTTTTAGGCCTACCAATAAGTGTCATGTGGTTAACTGACATAATAATAATTTAAATATATAAAGCGCAGTATTATAATATTTTTTACATTAAAAAAATCTACCCCTGACTAGAACTTGCCTTATTTAAAGGCGTTAGAATTTTATGAAAATTCATTTGAAAAATATTCTAACTTCCATTCATACTTATTTTCTTGTTATCAAGCATCTTTTATAATGTCTTAAGAGCCAAGGTTTCGTTATATTGGGTGGGGGGGTGAGGTTGTAATGGAGAATAACTCTATGAGGTATACTTTATCTCCATAATGTCATGTTAAATTGACGCTTACAATGGAGTACAATAAATTGATATCGTTGATATGTAAAAGAATGAGTATGAGGAAACGTTTGGTGAACCTTAAAGTAACCAATAGATTTTTGTATTCTGTGACTCCGTAAGGGTTTGCTTATTATTTTGATTTTAACATCGAAGATGATGAAACTCTTAGAGATTTTTTGTGGATTCTGGATGAACACAGGTGCATTCTAGTAGATTCCGTAGATTTTTTGTGTGTTTCTTGCCTATAAATAACGGGTGCATTTTAGTTATTTTCCGTGCTTAACAATAACCAATAGCAAATATTTTATAAAAGCAAGATTTTCTTTACGCTTTAACAAATGTCTCAATCCGTTTATGTCCCAAGGTGCGAGTGCGGCAAAAAATGCATGATGCACGACTATTGGGAAGAAGTTGAACGCTGCTATTGGGCGTGTATGAACAAGTCTTATAGGGTTCTCAACGAACCTGTTTGCAATTTTGAGGTATGGAATGATAAACCATGTCACCAGGAATACTACAAAGAAAAGTTGTAGCATATTCATTGTTTGTATTTGAAGCAGTGGGAATATGAACTACAATACAAACGAGAAGTTGCGGAACATGTATGTGTTGAGCATAATAGTGTATCATTATGTTTCCCGTGTCATGTATTTTCATTATTTGAATTGAATTTATGTTATGTTAGGTTTACTAAGTTTGTGTTTGTATTATAGTGTTAAAATAAAATTGTTGTTAAAATAAACTTCTTGCCATTATTTACTTAATGTATTATTTACATAAAATACAAAACAAAACTCAATGTGTCACAGCCTGTGTGCTTCAATGCAGTCGCTGGCCTGAGGCGCATCGCCTGTTGCTCGGGTACACTATTAGGATCATTCTCATCACGTCGCCTCTTTATGTGAATATACGCCGCAGCATGATCGATAGAAGGGGTCGTCGGTCCGTCAGTAACCTACAAAACAATTAGTAAGCTTAGTATATGAAAATATATATTAGTAATGTACGTGTTAAGTCAAAAATATTTTTTTACCATGGTCATGTCGGGCTCCTGAATATAAGCATCTGTGGTGTCCTCATCATCGCATAAAGTGGGCTCCATGATGGGGCTGAGATGAAACCTTAATAAGAAAATTAAAAATTAAATTTATGGCAAATCATTACAGAAAAGGCCAAATTAAAATTTAATAGTAATACAAACATACATGCGCCTATGATAGATCCGGTGCAGCCACTGAGGATAAGCCAAAACTCAATTTGTGCCCACCATCCACATCTCGGGTCAACCAATCCTCGGTTGTGGTAGATGGGCCTGAAAAGAACTGCTCTACATCTGCGTCGAATATACCTGTGATCAACAATGGATATGACGGGGTCACCTGCGGTGCTAGTAGCTCCAGCTGAAGGCTGTACGGTGGCATGTTCCTGGAAGGCTGGTCTTGCTGAGGGATGTAACCCAACTGATCATCTCCAAGATCCTCATCAGGTGCCCCAACACCCCTTTCCTGGGACCACCTCCTCGTCGTCCTCCGCGACTCTGTGCGGCACCCCTACCTTATGGGACAGCCTGGCTCGTGCCCATCCCCTCGGACGTGCGACAAGCCTACCCCGATGGCGGTGCTCTAGCACCACACAATCAGCAGCATGATCTAACCTCTCACCCTCTCTAGCTTGCTGCAGTGTCCGGAGAGCCAACTCTATCACCTGCCGGCCATACTTAGTGACTGCATGATTGTTGGCATGTTGTTGCATCTGCAGTCCCAACTGGTAGAATAAATGATGACCAATAGCATGCACAACATTTAAAATATTATATACAGAACGCCAAAACACAGTTATAAGTATGGGTTCCAAAAACACATACCAGTGCCTCGTGCCTCCCGACATATGGTCTGTACCAACCGTCATGAATGGGGTTCAAGATCATCACTTGATTAACGTGGCAGTATAAGGACGTATAAATCTCAATAGTCGCCGCCTGGATCTGAGAAGGTGGGGTGGAATCAGGTCCTCTCGCTGGTTCCAAGTATGGACCTGCACCTCTAGCCATGCTACAAATGCGTCGTCCACCCTTGAACGATCATCCCGTTGATAATGTAAAGCCTCCCATGTGGGTCCCTTTAATATAGTTTACGGACGGCCAAACTGGCGAAGTACCCGCTCTGTGGCATGGTGCTCAATGTTGAGGCATATCAGCGGGACGGAAGTGCTCCTAATTAGTCGGCCGACCAGCAATAATCGGGCAGGCCACCTATCAAGTTGCCGATGTATGGCGTCCAGATGAACTACAGAATAATAAATTAAAAGTGAGTATGTGCAACACAAGTGAATTTACAACAAGTAAGTTTAAGTAGATATTTACTTGTGCGACCTCCAACATATCCAACACATCCCTGACACGGGGAGATTATGATGAGTATTAATAGCTCGGTAATTTACACGCTGCAGAACCCAACCTCCTAGCTAGAGGGAGAAAGGGAGGTGCTACATTTGGAGGTAATGGTGTTAGAGGTGGCTCAATGGCAGGAACCACTCCCGGCCCAAACATAACTACAAGGTTGACGTAAAGTTTAAGAGTCATTTTGATTATATAGAATTGGAAGTAATGAATAAAGTATTTGAATATGGTGTCACCTGTAGAAGAGGCAGAAAACCACATACGCTTCTCTGGGTGTCATGCTAGCTCGGTACATACCCTTGTACATGTAAGCGAGAACAGTAGCACCCCAGGTGTACTAGGGTAACTCATCTAGCTACTGAAGATGATGTAGAAATCACATACTCACTAGATTTCTGGAAGTGTTTGGGAGCAAGACATCCCATAAGAAGGAGCAACGATAACCTCTTGTACCGATGAATATGTAGATCATCTATCTCACCGGTGATGTCGGGGTGTAATACCTCCAAATGCTGTCTAATAGCTATCACAGAAATGCGACTGCCCCTGAAGCTGTAGCCTTACCCTGTGGCCTGAAACCAGTGAACTACTGCAGAAAGTCCAAATACTGGTCACGTGACATAGATTTCATATACTGAGGCAGTGCAACAGCCACTCCATCAGCATGCAGCCCATATAAAACCTGAACATCCTTAAGTGTGATGGTGGCGTCACCAATGGGTAGGTGGAAAGTGTGCATCTCCTGTCGCCACAACTCTATCAACGCCGTGATTCGATACCATTCGAGCTGCAGCCACCCAATCTCAAATATCATATAGAAATTGGTATCTCTCATGCGTTGGACTACGCGAGGAAGGAAAACTATGTCCCTCATAAAGTCCCACAAGTGGTCCACTCTCCTAGCGCAGAGAGTCTGGTCCAGTAGTTGTCCGTCCCATACGTAGGCGGGCTTATGATTGCCCTGTAACACTAATATCTCATCCGATAAAGGCCCATGATGCATAGGCGGCACGTCCATGTCGTCTATTGTAAATTAAACAATATTAATTATGTATTTGTGTTATAATAATTAATAATTAATTATTTTATTAGATAGAGTATATATCTATGGCTTCCATGCTCGATATTTGGGACCCAGCACCAAGCTATTCTGAATTATTATGTGTGTCAATTTCAATATTTTTAGAATTTTGTTAGTTTTATAAATTAAATAATTAATTTTTAATTGGACAGAGTATATATCTATGGGTTCCATGCTTGATATTTGAGTCTCAGTAGCACCATGTTATCCTGAATTCTTATGTGTGTCAATCTTAATATTTTTAGAATTTTGTTTGTGTTATAATAATTAATATTTAATAATTTAATTGGATAGAAGTATATATGTATGGGTTCCGGGCTCGATATTTGAGGCTCAATAGTAACAATCTATCCTGAATTCATATATGTGTCAATTTTAATATTTTAGAATTTTATTAGTTTTATAAATTAAATAATTAATTTTTAATGGGACAACATATATATATCTATGAGTTCCACGCTCGATATTTAATTGGACAACATATATTAATTTGTTAGTTCCGTGTGTTTGTTTTATATATTCAACAATTAATTTTTGTAAAGTGTAATTAGACAGAATTTGTAGTTAGTAGATACTTAAATCACAGAGATTCTTCGCTAAAAAGCTTTATATTTTACTACTCTAAAAGGCTCTATATTTTATTACACTATTAGGCTCTATGTTTTACTACACTATAAGGGCACTAGTCTTTAAACAAATAAATAATCTAAACTAAATAAAAAAATAAACATATTTTAATAACATAACATTCATGAAATTACATATAGAACAGTAAAAGAAATTTATGAACATAATTATTAACAAGAAAAATTATTTCTCAACTTTTAACTATTTTTTAAATACTAATAATTTAATCTGGATAAAAATAACATACTAATTTAATTGCAAACAAAATACAAAACAACATGGAAACACATTCAAGACAACTAATATGCATTATTATACGAGTTTCAATATAGATTAAATAAGAATACCCTGATTTATATTTTTAGATGTAATGACCCATCGTTTTGTCTTTTTGGACCCCGTTCCCTTAAACAAAACTTCTCGTGCTTGCTTTAGCTAATTTACAACTTGTGGGGGCGGTTGGTTCGGAAATTGGAAGAGTTTTGAGTGAAATATGTCAATTTGACTCTTTAAGATTCTCTTAAAAGATTAAATTTGACTTTGGTCAACATTTTGACCAAACGAACCCGGATTTGTGATTTGACGATTCCAGAGAGTCCGTAAGAAAATATGGGACCTGGGCGTATGCTATCGTCTCATATTTTGATTCCGAAGCCTGTACATGTTTGAAATATTATTTAAGACTTGCCTGTAAAATTTGGTGTCAATCCGAGTAGATTAAGGGCGCTTTGACCCGTTAGAGGAAAATTTAGAACTCGAAGTTCATAAGTTTGAATCATTTGGTTTTAGGGGTGATTATTAGATTTAGCTTTGTTTCGGGTGTTCCGAAGGTTCGAGTAGGTCTGTCTCATGATTTTAGACTTGTCGGTATGTTCGGGCGGGGCCTAGGAGCCCCGAGCGTCAATCGGATAAGGCTCGAGTGAAATGAAAAATTTGGGGAAGTTCTGAAGAATTACTGCTTCTGTCATAACTGCATATGCGGTTCTAGGACCGCAGATGTGGTCCTTCCGTCGTCGAAGCGGCCCTGGACAAGCCAGGCCAGAACCGCATAAGCGGCTCCGCAGATGCAGTCCCAACCCTTTGGTCCATTTTCGCTGGTGTGGCCCATTTTTCGCAGATGCGGTCCCCTGACCGCAAATGCGGAAATTGCTGGGCAGTGTGGTTCATTTAATACGAGTTCAAGACCATTTTGATCACTTATACACTCTTCCATTGGCCATTTTGGTAGCTTTGGTGAGGAGAATTTCACTTAGCATTGTGAGGTAAATTTATCCCACCCATCCTTAGTTAATACTTTCATATTAGGTAGATTAAACACTAGAAATTAGGTAAAATCAAGGGGTTAGAGCAAGACCTAGGGTTTTAATAAAATTTAGATTTAACCACGAAATTTGTTATGAAATGATTTAGAAATCATATATTATTGATCCTTAGGTTGTAGAGAACAACTTCCTTCGAAAAATCTCGGAATTCGAAAACGTGACCCGAGGTCGAAATTTAGGAAACTTGTGTAATAGGTTGGAAAATTGCTTAAATAGCTAGAATTTGATCTTGTGAGTCTATATTGACTAGTTCTTATTTCGTTTAACTAGTTTGGGATTGTTTGGTTCCGAGTTGGGGGCTTGGACTTGTTCTTGATATTTGGAAGTGCGCTTTGGAGCGAGGTGAGTCTCCTTTATAATCTTGTAAGAGGAAATTGTCCCCATAGGTATAATAATTGAGAAATTGCTATTAAATGCGGGGGTTGCGCACGCACTAGGTGACGAGAGTCCGTGCGTAGCTACTATAATGTTAATTGCTTGGGTAGTTTAAGACCCACAACATGCCTAAATTATGAATACCTCTATAGTAACTTGCTAATTTGATCATTTATGATATGCTAGAGACTTAGAAAGGAACGAAAGTGAACATGTGAACTTGTTGAACCTTTGTAAGAGTATATTTGTATATAAATGCGCTTTTGTGTGTATTCTTGTTATTTTTTTATATTTATGGATCGGACTGATCGTCTCGGTGTAAATAGATGCATCTATGGTTCGCACTGTTCGACCCTCGGCAGTGCATAGTTTATTTTCTGTTGAAGCGGGTCGTCGACCTCGGCATAATGTGTGGATGATATCTATGCTCAACCTTATACATGATTTGTTTTGCTAAGTATTTGAAATGTAAATGGTTAATAGAAATATGGTCAAGAACATGATTATTGCTTTTCTTTGTAAACTATTGATTATTGGCAATTCCCATGCTTAGCGTAACACTTTATCATATTATTTTGACCCTAGTAAGTATCAATTCGCTATCCCGTCTCTACTTTTTTGAGATTAGACGGGATACTTACTAGGTATATATTATTTATGTACTCATACTACACTTCTGTACTTAATTGTACAAGATCTGAGGCAGGTACATCTGATTACCAGTCTGGTGCGCGCCCCTGATTTAGCGACCGAGACTCTTATGGTGAGCTGCTTTCTTCCCATGCCGTCTAGCAGCTAGATTGAGTCTTTCCTTACTTTTGTCATCTTATCTATCTCAGAAAATAGGATAGAGACATTCTTTTGCATATTCTATTAGATGCTCATACTTGTGACACCAGATCTTGGCACATACATTAGGCATTTATTTTGGGTCGTGCAATCATGTTATTTATATTAATGATCACTCTGGTTTTACCCCAATTTTGGAGAATATGTTTCCTTATTTCTGATAAAAGTAATATAAGAATCTAACTATGTTTCCGCGTTGGCTTGCCTGAAAATGGTGTCGGGCTCCCTCATGACCTATTACGAAAATAGGTTGTGACATTAGAAAAGTCAGAATATTGAGATTGAGCCCGAAACAAGAAAACAATAACAATAGAAGTCTTGGGTTGTATGTGGGACCTACAATCTTAACTTTTTTTATGATGGGTGGGGCCCACTCGATGTTTTGTTGGAGAAAAAAAGGGGGGAGGGGGACCGCTGATTTGGTTTTAAAAATTGAAGCTTCTGCTTCTATCGTGTCGTTGGGAAGAAGGGGGTTTTAAATTTAATAAGTAAAGTTTGGTATAATACTGCGCTATATATAAAATGCAGTATTATATTGTACTTTACTTTAATGGCTAAAACTCCGTTAAAGTAAAACGCGGTATAATACCGCATTTTATATAGAAAAGTAACTTTTTTACACTGTAAAAGCGTGTTTTGAGTCCAAAATATCAGCATTTAGGTTTCGGATTCGTCCAAACATATGCAAGTCAGAGGAAAATGATTGACTATAAAAGAACCGAGAGTCTAACTAAATGAGAAACTTTCAGAAACCACTATATTTTAGTTCTTATTAGCTAGTTATAGCTACCATTTACTATATTACTTCCTATAGTTATATTTTTAGATTTTTAGTGTGTATTCAATGTATTTAAGCTATTGTATTAATGAATACAATATCATCTCTAGGCGTGAAATAGAGGATTATAGCTAGACATATTTTTGTATTCGACTATATTCATGGCGTGAAATAGGAAATCACAGCTAGACAGATTTTTCTATTCGATTGTATTCACAGCGTGAAACGGGGGATTACAGCTGTTTTAAAGGGAAAGTGAATCAATTAATATAATAAGCTCCTAATATATCTCAAAAAACTCAATTATAACACACAACATTTGTATTTTCAGTTATAAAAAAGATTCTCAATTTAAAAACACTCCAAAAACATAGCAATCTTCAGAGAAAATATGCTGAATATTTTTCTCAGCCGATAAATACAACAAAACAAGAGCAATTTGAATACATATATACATCCGTATGCATAAATTATATCAATTAAAAACATATATGAATACATTCATAGAATACAACAAGACAGTGAATACAATGAAATACATAAAATACAAAAAGATACATTGAAATACAGTGAAAAAAAGATAATGAATACAATCAAATACATGGAAATACATCGACATACATTGAAATATATTAATAGAAAATTCAAGTTGTTGAACCCCAAACTCCATCATCTTTATTGAAGAACAACCCTAATGTTGTTTCGTCGAGAGGGTCGTGATTCTGACTTGAAATGTCACTGTTCCTGTTACCATAATACCCTCATGTGCGCTTCAAAAAACCTATACTTTACAATTGAATTTGAATGGCGTTTGTGGATTAGGGCGGAAAGCCCCAGATTGGGTAGAACCATAGAACGACGAAGAGAATAGGAAGACAGAGATTTATATAGAATTTGTTTCTAAATTACATATTGGTAATATAATCTGAAGAGAAGAGGAAGACGCAAAACCCTCACGTTTCGATCCGACCAGCAAACAATTTTCTGGGATTACAATGCTTTCCTCAATTTTTCTCTCTCATTCCCGTTTCGATCTGTATTTGGGACAATTGTATTTGGAGAATTGTGGTTGTATTCATGAATAAAGACCGGAGTTGAAAGACAGAGGGTAAAGAAAAATCAGAAAGAATGAGAGAGAAAAAGAATACAATGCGTATTTTATGGATTAAGAGTAGAAGGTGACCATAAATAGATATTTGACTATAAAAATTAAAAGCTAGCTATGGAATATAATTTTTTAAAAGGTATATATTTAAAATAAATAAGGTATCAACATTTTCTCTAGGAGGTAAAAATCAAAGATTGTGCCTTTTTAATAATTATTAGGGATTTTTTTTCATTCATATACCCTATTGGAAACTTTATTATCCTAAATGTACATGTTTGGTTAATTCCTTAAATAAGTTTTATTTATAAAATATATACAATACACCTTAAATGGCTCCAATCCATTATTTGTGCCTTCAATCAATGGATTTAGTTACTTTTTTTCTTTTCTCTCTCTGCTCTTCCCTCTTCTCTCCGGATCCAATTGAATGTGCACCGTGTTGTTTAATACCGACCTATTTCATCCCATTTGGGACTTAATTTATGCATTAAGTTTGGATTGACGTATTAAGTGAAATGCATAACATTCCATGGTAATCAAATACTAACCAATTTATAGGTTCAAGAAAATATGGAAAAATATAGATCTTTTCTTGAAAATTCCCATGTGCCATGACTTGAGTTTTTAGCAAGAAACAATTGAGTTTGGCATTTTTATGTGTTATTCTTCTTCTGAGACTTTTGCATTTCAAAGTTTCATATTGTTTTGGTACAGAAAATAGAAATAATGGCAAGTTTTACAGATTCAAAGGTAATTTTTCTTCTTCTACGAAGAGAGGTGTTAAATCTAATAAACGTGTCTTCTTCTCAAGAGGAAATAATATTTCAAATATGGATGAGATTTATAAAATTTATCTAAATTATTTCTATCTATTTATATACAACTACAATATCATACTATTCAAATACAACTTTTATACAATATATTTTTTTGTATATTTTGTATCTGATTTATACATAATAAAAATAAATTTCATACAACTAATTATCTATTATACAACTTATCTACTACTTATCTATAATTTTCATATATTATTCATACCCAGTTAAATATAACTACAATTACATACAACTTAAATATAAATTATGTAATATATATATATATATATATATATATATATATATATATATATATATATATATATATATATATATATATATATATATATATATATATATAGTTACATGAAGTGTACAGTTCCCGGATGATTTAGAAGACTCAGAGAGAATAAGGGTTTCGCAACAGTTTATATACAATTCACAAAATATCAAAGTGGTAAAATCATTTAGCACATTAGGCTCAACATGTAGGAAAATCATATAATAAATAAAGCCAATCATAAAAGCTATTCTAAGCTCGAATTCTTAGACCCTGAACTAAAGTTCTAGGTTTGGTTCCCCAGCGGAGTCGCTAGAGCTGTCACACCTTTTTTTTTACCACCCGAGGGTAATATAAGGGAGTATTCTCACTTTAAGTGACATTATTCGAAATTGGGTTATTTATTCCTTTTTTTATTCAGAGTTACCATTTCGGATGGTTTGTTTTCCGGTGTCCCAAGTCACCCGTTTATTTTAAATCCCAAATCAAGGAAATTTCGACTTTCCTTTTGAAGTCTGCGAACCAGAAATACTGAATAAGGAATTCTATTAATATGAGGGAAGGTGTTAGACACTCTCGGATTCCGTAGTTCTAGTACAGTCGCTTAAACTATCATAATTGGCTTATTGTCTAATTTTAATACATGTTTTAGCCTATGGCATAATTTTAACTTATTAGTCGCTTTAAATTATATTTGAAGGAAGAATGCAACGTCATCTAAAATGTGTCTTTGGACTACAACACATGAATGCACCCGCAGTCTGAGACTCATTTTATTTAACATTGTGAGATTTGGATTTGGGTCACATGAAATGCACACACGAGTTTAGGAAGGTAATTTATTAAAACAACGCACCTAAAGCAGCTACGTATTTTAACTTTGCATGGGCTGTGGAAATTCAATTAAATGGCACGTCTCAATTTCTAAGGATTAAATATTAATTAAGCGAGGGCCGTGCAATTTATGATTTTGTTTGGCACGGCACACCTCGATTTCCAATTTTGAAAGAAAATTCAGACTAAAATTCAGAGAGCCATGATCTATTTTTGTTATTTAATATGGCTCACCTCCACTAATTAATTATGAAAACTTAAAGGACGTTAATTATTTTTAACAAAAGGTTCTACCCGGCTAACTTACCAAAGCATATTGTATCAATGAATCAAATGCTAAAAGGTAAATTACTTTGAGCATACAGCTGAACAAACCCTTTTGAAAAAAAATGTCTTCCAGCTTCAGACTCAAGATAAGCCCAATTCAAAACTTGGATCGTGGGACTGAGTTGCTCGGCTCAAACTTTGGATTTAAAATATTCAGCACTAATTAAAAGAAATTTAGATTTTCTACGGGTTTTTTTATCATGCACTTTGGATCCAGTCCGCTCCCACAATGATCCAGCATTCAACTGATGAGTTGTTGGGCCCCAAAGACAAGCCCATATAACAAAAACCAAACAAATTTCATTTGTAAATGATTTCAGGCCCCAATCCAAAACCTGTAAGAACAAGGCTAATGATCCAGACTCGACATCGAGTCCTGACCACATCAGACGACCCTTTTACATTTAATCACCAATCAACAGCCCTTTCTAACACTAGCATTAACCAATCCAAAATAACAATTAAATTCATGTCTCAACTTCAACTATTTTGATTTGGTGATTAACGAACATTTTGTGTAGTCCGAAATTACAAGCACATCTTGGAGTATATAATCAAACTAACTCTTCTAACAACAATAAAGACTGAGGAATTAAAACAAATGAAATCAGCAAGCATTAAATAATAGTCCAGTTACATTTCTAACATGAGTCTTACTACTTACAGTATATCTTTATTTAAAACATGCTAAGACGAGAGATTGAATCAACGAATCAGATGGGAAAGTGAACAAAATGGACATAATGAAACAGAAATCTTCATTTTTTCCTCAAAAAACATCACATGAGTTAGCATTTACATTTCAAGATCAAGTATAGGTACTTGGAATTGACAAAGAAAGTAAAGAAGCAAGGATTCAACATATATCAACAGCAATATAGTAAGCACCCAGCACCAGCAAAGGCAATTTCAAACCAGAAAAGTGATGTGAAGCAGTCCAAAAACCATTTTCAATCGAACAATAACCACAACAAACTTCAAACCAAACTTTTAAAATCCAAATTCAATCCATTTTTTCCCAGATGAATCAGAAATTGAAAAGTCCAAAAATCGTAGAAGAAGTTCAATGGAATAGTGACTTTTATGAAATTTTTAGCTGTTTTTGACTTTTCTAAAAAATTTTGCCCTTAAAATCTGACTTGAATGTCAAGTTATGATGCCTTTATAGGCAAGGTTCTAGGGAAAACCTCAGGAATCAATTTTTGCACCTCAATCCTTTTTCTAATTTTGGTTTTTGCTTAAGAAACCTTAGGGTAAATTTCAGAAATTCAAATTAATCCAAAACCCCCTTTCCTGGAAGCCTCCTAAGGCTGTGTTACACCCAGATTCCCTAAGTTAGTTACCCATATTACCCCTTAAAGCTCCGATTATTATCCCTAAAACCAAAGCCAAATATGGGTCAAATTGACCCAAGGTTGAATTAATCCAAAAGCAATCCCCAACCATGAGCCTGTACTAACATCCCACATTTGAGTTTTCAAACTCTAAACTCAATGAAAATATTCCAAACGGACCAAACTCTTAAATTTTAGCAGAAAAAAGAATTCACTGAGAGAATCTCGGAAAACAGTTATTTAGCAATTAAATAACTAATTAATCACATAATACAAAGATATTAATACGCTAACCCGTTTTTAAAATTAAACTAAAACTAAAGAGGAATAAGGTTAAGGACCATAACCTTAAACATTTAATCGAAATAAGAAGAGAAAAAACAGAAGGAGGCTGGTTCAAACATGAAGCAGACGACACACATGAAAGAGCAAGAACAAAGAACAAATACCTCGATGGCCACAAGGCTCGAAGCCCGAACTACCAATCGCCCCACTATTTGCTAGTCTGGTTCGACTCGAACTTCTGTCATGTTAAACTTCCTGACCTGCTTTGTAGCAGCCGTTATTTTACGTACTTCGTAGCACTGACTAGCCCTGCTCAATGCACTACACCCTTCTCTTGAGCGCTTCATTGAGCATTTCTCTTTCCTATCCCGCCCTTACGCTTCGCTAAACTTCAAACGATTCCGACTTAACTCGAAACTAGTATTAACAGTATGTTCCTTTTGAGAAGAAATGAACAATCTCGATTCAAGCCCAATCGTTCATCAGAAATGAGGACTAAAGAGATTTTCTTCTCCTTTCATCTCAGATTTCGAAGCAGGTCCGATTTGGCGAGGACGTTGGAAAAAATGTGATGGATTAGGGTGCAGAGAAGGGTGATGGTTGCATAGCCAAAATTTGGTGGTGATTGGAGCTATTTCGTGGGCGACAATGGCTGACTCGCTCAAAAGCAGCTCTATTTGATGAGAGAAGGAGTTTGTTTGGGTCTTAGGTTTAACTGGGAATTGTTGGACAAACATATGTGGGATAGAGGATGTGCTAGGGGCCGTTAGATGAAACCAAATTGATGGCTCAGATGAAAGGACGGCAAAACGACATCGTTTTGGATTTTAAAGGGGTGGATCGGTTCTGGGATGGTTTTGCGCCGGTTTTTTATGGGTATGGGATGGGTATTGGAGACTTGGACTTAAAGAAGGCCAAAAGATCTGATCTCTCACTTCTTTTCGTTTAATTATTTCAAAAATAATTCTTTTTGTCTTTTCAAATTAAAATAAATAAATAAACTAAATTAATTCTTAAACACTAAATTAACCTAACAAATACTAATTAATTTTAAATAATAACTATCGCAAATAATTAAAAAACTAAATTTAAAGGAAAACTACCAAAAATTAGAAATAAAAATTAAAAGTGCAAAAATAAACTTTTTTTTTTTGTGATTTTCTTCCATTTCTGTAACATTGATTTACTAATTAGTCTAAAAATATAAAATTGGACCCTAAATGTAAATGCAATATATTTTTGTATTTTTTATGAATTAAATAAGATTAAACATGCACAAAAAATGCAAACAATCAGAAAAATTCTACAATAATTCCTAAAATAACAAATAATTAAAGGAAAAATCTAGTTTTTGGAATTTTGTAGGAGTAATTCATGCGAGGCGAAAATCACGTGCTCAGAAAGTCCACTGTCAATCAACATTGTTTTTGTTATTTCTTTCAAAGTTCTGTTCTTTCTTTCTACTATTCCATTTTGCTGTGGAGTTCTGGGAGCTGAGAAGTTGTGGGTGATGCCATTTTCATTACAGAAGTCATCAAACTTGACATTATCAAACTCTGTTCCATGATTTGATCTAATGTATACAACTCTAGACTCCATCTTCACCTGGATTTTCTTCACAAAGGCCACAAATACTTCAAAAGGTTTCATCTTTTTTTCTGATAAACAAGGTCCATGTGAATCTGATGTAATCGTCCACTATCACGAATATGTATCTCTTTCCTCCTCTGCTTTGTACCCTCATGGTCCACGCAGATCCAAATGCAGGAACTCAAGTGGCTTTGAGGTGTTCACATCTCTTTTTGACTTAAAGGAAGACTTTACATATTTTCCTCCGACACAAGCATCACAGATCTTTTGAGCTTAGAATTGTGATATAGGCAGACCATGGACCAGGTCCTTCTGAATCGGTTTGTTCAGAAGGAAAAAGCTTGCATGCCCCATTCTTTTGTGCCATAGTTCAGCATCATCGTCAGTTGCCTTTAGACAACTCAGATCACCACTCTGTGAAGATTAAAAATCTGCAACATAGATGTTCTTGTATCTTTTGGCCACCAGAACTATCACCAGTCACAGGGTCAGTGACTATACATATTTTGGACAAGAACTCTACCTTGTTTCCTTTATCGCAAATTTAGGAGACATTCCGGAGACTGTACTTGATCCCATTGACATAATACACATTTTCAATAGAGTGAGTGGGTGACTTCCCAACTTTTCCAACTCCAATAGTGTACCCTTTTTTGCCATTGCCAAAGGATACACTCCCTCGTTACAGGGCTTTTAGTGAGAGAAGGTCTGTGGTATTTTCAGTCATATGTTTAGAACGCGCGCTATCCATAAACCATTGTTGTCCACTTCCCTTCACCGTTCCCTACACAAGAGATTACGAGTTATTTTTAGGAACCCATAGTAACCAAGAGGATGAATAAGAGATCTTTTAGTCCATGCAGGTAATGACAGTTTTCTATGAGTAGATCCTGTTCCCTCTTTTGTAGTCACAGTTTCAGCTGCCACTTTATCTTTTGGTACTAATTGACTCTTGGCCTGGACACTTTCCTTGAAGTGTCCAACATTCCCACATTGGGTACGAGGCCAGTTATCAGATGCAGTGGCGTTCTTACTGTGAGGGTTGTAGAGAGCTTTCTTCTTTGGGAACCCTGCTCCCTACCCCTTTTTAACAACATTTGCGGACAAGGCAGGGGTAGTTTTTATAGACCAGGTCCACTTTAGAGACTTCTCAAGATCATTCGATACCTTTTCCAGATTGGCTTGGAGGAGCTCGTTTTTCTCAAGTTCAGCGCTCATCCTACATCTCAAGGCCTTCACCTTATCTTCAAGCCTAACAGATTCCTCACTCACTATCTCCTTTCCTCTTTCAGATTTTTCTGGTTTTGACTTGGTAAAAGAATCTATTATTTGTCTAATTTGGTCAGCAGTTTCTGGCAAGAGGTCACTCTTTTCTTTTCTAAGAGTTTCAATAGCTTTCTTTTGATCAATAATTACAATTACTAAGTCTTTTCTGGTAATGTTCATATTCTTTTAGATTTAAGAATAAGGAATCTCTATCCTCCACGAGACTACCAAATGCAGTAACTAAAACGTCAACTAAACACATGAGTTTTTTTTGAGAATAGGATTTCAGATTTCTCTGAACATCCCTAAAGTTTACCTCTTCGTTGCCATTGTCTTCATTATTGTATGATTGTGCCATCAAAGCAAGCGTTGAGTCATATCCAAACTCCTTGCCTTCAACTGCCATCGTGGAACTATCAACAACATTAGATTTGTCTTGTTGTACTTGTGTAGTCCCATCATAAGCTATCTGTAAAAGCCTCCCATATTTTCTTGGCAGTGTCATATGCAGATATTTTGTCGTACTCGTTAGGTTCCAAACCATATACCAGTATTTTCTTGGCACGATCAATTTTCTTCATTGCTTTCTTGTCTGCTTCAGCATATTCTCTGTTGGTCTTGATTGGAACAATCGGACCATCGCAGATAATATCCCAAAGCACGCAATCTTCTGCCATGATGAAATCATGCATTCTAGCTTTCCCACCACCAAAAGCATTTTCCATCAAACTTGGGTGGGTGATATATGGATTGGCCTTCTTCAAGATTTAGTGGAGCCATCATGATGACTTTTCCTAGGTATTATCATGATAGGAGGAACCTGCTCTGATACCAATTGTTAGTTTGTATGAGTCCACCAAATCTTGGAGTACCTGATCATCTACAAGTTTCTACTGAGAGTGCTTAATAAACAGTAAGTAAATAAGGCAGAGGATTTTTTACATGAAAAAATCCCACACAAGGGGATAAAAAAACCACGACCTATACTTGTAGGCTTTCAACTTTACTAACTTGTAATCTTACCTAATACAAGCTATTTTACAATACTTCCGATTGCAAATGATTTGCTCAACTAACTTGTGGTACCTTTACCACAAGCCACTTTGTCACTATCCTAGTTACAAAAGCTTTTTCTAACTTGTGGTGCTATCACCACAAGCCACTTTTCAATTCTACAAACAAAAAATTTTCTTTATGACTAAACCTAGTCACAACCCAAACTCAACGAGCTTGAGGATTTACAAGAAGACTCCTATTCAGTATGCTTCTAAGAAAGCGATTTAGGAGAGATAGTAAGTGCAATAACAAGGTTACAACCCAACTAGAACAACAATAACCAATCATTTAGTAAATGGTCCGTAGTAGCGTTCAACCTTGAGAGAATGATCTTTTTTTTATTTTGTTTTTGCTTGATGCTTGAGTGATGAAAGTGAAACCTATTCGTAATGTTTTGTATGGAAGTCCCTTTGGTACAACTTTGTCACATCACTTGAAAAGATGTGAGTACTTTGTTTAGTTAGAGAATGAGTGGGCTGTTAGTGTGGTGCAGTGCGGCAGTCATAGTACCGCCAGTCACTTCAGCTCTAGCTGTGTCCAAATGACTATGTGCTGCTATATAGGAACTGCAAGAGCAACAGTTTGTGGATTGGTTCCTAGCTTCTGTATTTGGAGCAGTTCAACTTACGGGAGTACATTGAAGTTTGAGCAATTCAAAGTAGCTCAGGTTCCCTAACTTATTTTTATGAAAGAGTTTGTTATATCATTAAAACATAAAGCTAGAGTATTTAATATCTATCACGCAATTTATTATCAAACAATCTTGTATCTAATAAGGAGATTATTAAACATACCCCATACAATTTATAAATTGCATTGCATTCGTTGTATGGTTCCATCTATTCTTTTCGTTTTAATTGCTCCTTTCGTTTTATATTAAATAAAGTATTTTTCTTTTTAGTCTATTCCAAAATAAATAACACATTTCTAAATTTAGAAATAATTTAACTTCAAAATCTTTCATTTTACTCATTTAGCCTTAATAAAAAGCTTTTATAACCACACAAATATCATCTACCCACAAACTTTTTATCCTTTTCAAGATTTTCAAAAGATTTTTTTTTAAAAAATTTGGTGGCGAGTGAAACTGACTTATTTATTACGAAACTAAATGACTAATTTATAATTTATAATAAGAATCCTAATTCATATGCTGCTTAGGACACACTCCGTCACACAGTAGCGGGGAGCAAACTTCCGGCGGAGGAAAAATTCCGGCAGTCAAAACCATCGAATCCTCTTTCTTCAAAAACTGAAGTTCATCGGAAACTAGGGTTCTGCTTTTAACAATGGTGGGAATGATGTCTCCGATTTCACGAGAAAGGATAGCGAGTTTACTCAACGCTGCCAAGTTCGCTTCCGATGTTCCCTCGAAGCTTCACAGCTTGCGCCGGTTAAATAATGAACTTGCCGGCGCCGACTCTCAGTTGCTCTCTGAATTCCTCCCTTCTCTCCTTGACCTCGTATCTGATCGGTTTAGCCCTGTTCGTAAATTAACCGCTGAGTATGTTTCCTTCAGCCGCCTCTCTCTTTGTTTGCAATATAAGGAGTACATGTAATTTTGGCATTTCGTCCATTACCTTGTAATTTGATGGCAGTACAGTTATAAAGTTCGTGTCTTTTATATTTTTTATATGATTTTTTCTTCAGTTTTCTGCCAGTCTCTTGATTTATGTTAATTCTTGCACGATTCTTATGTTAGTAGAAAATGTAAAGAATTAATATTAGAAGCCACAAATTATTGCACCCAAAGGCGTGGACTAGTGGTCAATGAGGTGGAGGACTTACCCAGTGCCCTATGCTGGTGGGAGGACACTAGCATCATCAAAATGAAAAAGCAAACTGCAAATTGTTGAGTACTGGAGATAAATGAGTCCAAATATAAGGAGATGAACAGTCTAGATTTATATGCAAGTCTCAACTGGCTTGGGTAGTCTGTTGATTATTTTTTGATAACATGACCCTACAACAACAACAACAACCCAGTATAATCCCACTTAGTGGGGTCTGGGGAGGGTAGTGTGTACGCAGACCTTACCCCTACCCTTGGGTAGAGAGGCTATTTCCAAATAGACTACCGGCATCCTTCCCTCCAAGAACTTACCACCTTGCTCTTGGGGAGACTCGAACTCACAACCTCTCGGTTGGAAGTCGGGGTTACTTACCATCAGAGCAACCCCTCTTGTCCCTAAAATGTGAAAACCGAGGAGCTAGAAAAATGGAAATTTTTAGTTTAGTTCTAGGGCATACAGATGAGGCTGCCATTCTATATATGTTAGCTATTGAGGCACAGCAATGCCCAGTAGAATGCTCCAATGTCTTTTGCTTGCTGCACTGGATTTTTTGATAAATTTCTAGTTTAGAGTAAGTAAGAGAATTAGTGCTTATCTACTATAAAATTCTTGAAATACTTAGTTATTATTAGATTTTGGTTATTGCTCATGTATGTTATGCTTTTTAAGACCTCACGAGATGTCTTTTACTCTGCCAGCTTAATTGTCTTATGAGTTTACTTTTATCTCATATTGACACTTGACCATATCATGAAATTTTCCCTGCCAGTTTGGTCATTATATTTCAACTGAGCTCCTTTTCTTTATACACTTGGCATTCTCTCTTCGGTGCTGTCTTACCCAGTACAGTTTTCAGAATCGAATAAGCAGGCTTCTGTCTGTAAAGCTTGTTTTGCAATCTACTGGATTTCACAACTCCATACCATGAGGAGGCAAATTGAAAAGATGCATTATTTGTTCAGGATGGTTGGTTATATTGGATTCAAACACGGAGAATTCATACCTGATATTGTACCCATGTTGATCTCTGCCATGAAGGATGATACCCCAGCTGTTGCTCGACAAGCAATTACTTGCGGAATTGATATATTTCGGTATACTCTAGTCAAAGTTGCAATCCAGGTAGTTGACTGTTTCGGATTTGAATTCTGAACTTCAAAATATGCCGCATTTGCTTTTGACCAGATTTAAGATATTCAGAGATCAACTGTCTGCAAGTTTTTAGCTTATTGATTGGCAGTTATTATGCTTACATAAGCAATTTGTTGTCTATTTTCATAGTCATCTCTCTAACCAATGAACTTTATTATTAACTATCTACCTTTCTTATGAATAACAACGGGATCATGTACGATATCTGTTTGACATTAACAGCAACAGCTTGAAGCACCTTAAATCTTTTTTTTTGATCAAGTAATTTGGGTAGTTGAATAATTGATCAGACATCTTACTTCTCCAACAGAAGCTGGAGGAAAGAAATTATGCTTCACTTAGTACTTACGCGCAACTTAATAGCCCATAAGTCTGTCTTGCATGACAGTTCTAGGCTGAGATCTGGAACCAATATTGGACCTAACCTTCAATCCTGGAATTCAAATATGCAATGATTGCTATTACTCACCTCTGTCCCAAAATGAATAACGTGATTTGATGTACTAAGGGGCCAAGTCGTTGAACTTGCACATTGATCAATTCATTGATTTTCCAGTAATAAAATTTGTATAATCAGGGAAAATTTACTTGATATAGTACTATAAATTCACTTTTATGCAAATTAGAAACATTTAAGCTTTAATCTACAAAAAATTGTGGATTTATGAATAGTAATAATGTCATATAAAACGAAATAGGGAGAGTACATCACCAACAACAAACCCAATATGATCCCACGAGTGGGGTTTGGGGAGGGTAGAGTGTAAGCAAACCTTACCCCTACCTTGAGGGAGAGTACATCAGTGTGTATAAATTTGTAAACAAAGCAGTTAGACACTTTATGTCTTCACCGTTACTTTGGCTGACTATGCACTTTTGAGACATTATGATCAAATATGGATTTTTCATGTAAACCCAACTTAGCTCCCTCCACCGTGTTTTCTTCATTTTCATCTATAAAATATCCTAACCATATAAAACTGACTACAACAACAACAACAACAACATACCCAATATTATTCCACACCGTGGGGTCTGGGAGGGTAGTATGTACGCAGACCTTACCCCTACCTTGTGAGGATAGAGAAGTTGTTTCCAATAGACCCTCGGCTCAGGAAGGTATAAGCACCACATTAATGAAAATAAAACTGATAGATAAACATTTATCTATGTAGTAAAACCATCTTTGAGTAGTTCCTTCAATTGTAAACCAGCATCATGAGAATGAAAACCATTTCCCCAATGATTCCTCCAATGAGTATTGGTATTATTACTGATCGCTTTGATAATTATACCTATTTTTTGTTAACTAGTAGAAGTGCATCTTTTCTCTAGTTTCGTAGCTGGAACTTTGCACACTGACATTTTCTTGAACATCAAAATTGCTATCTCATTATTAGGGCTTGTTTTCAAGTGAATTGGATGATTCTCTTGAATCAGCATGGGCCTGGGTGCTGAAGTTTAGGGAGGAGATCTACACAATGGCATTTCAGGTATATAGTTTTGTCAGAACCAAATGATACATTAGTCTAGCTTCGCTTTGGGACTAACTCTTTGAAACATGACCATAAGCCTGCAAGTGATGGAAGAAGATTGCTTGCGCTGAAGTTTGTGGAATCTGTTGTGTTACTTTACACTCCGAATCCCAGTGTCAGTTCGGTGCCACCGCCTGCTTTGGACATTGAAGGTATTAACTGTTTTTGAAAGTGTGAAGTGAGTGACTAACTTGTGATATCTTCTAAAGTAAGTTGTTTATGCATTACAAATGTCTGTGTCTCCAAATTGATCTCTTATTTTTTCAGGGAAGTTTGAACAATTCAATGTTTCGTGGCTTCGTGGAGGTCATCCAATACTAAATGTTGGGGATTTGTCTGTTGAAGCAAGTCAAAGTTTGGGTCTATTGCTTGATCAGCTTAGATATCCTGCAGTGAAGTCAATTACGAGCTTGATGGTCATTGTTCTCATTAACTGGTGATGATCTTTCTTCTTTGTTAATGGACCTACATGTTGGAGATCCATATTTCTTATACTACAACCTCTATGTGATTTGTTCCTTTTACCCTTTTCCGATAAAGTATAACTTGTTCCTGTATCCCCAGTCTTTCAGCAATTGCGACTAAAAGGCCGGCTTTTTATGGTCGTATTCTGCCAGTTCTACTTAGCCTGAATCCTTCAAGCTCCGACAGCAATGAGAAGCATGTTTCTGGGGTATACCATGCTTTGAAGAATGCCTTTGTTTCTTGCTTGAATTGTACGCACCCAGGAGCTGCACCGGTAATTTATTTCATCTTTCGAAGTAGAATTCGATAGGCTTTCTATACTTTCCTTGATTGGCTCATGCTGTGTCTGACCACAATGACTCTGTATAACAAAAATGTTCAGTTGGCTCAAAAATTGAATCATGAACTCGTTTGTCTTTTAGTTTTCGGGTTCTGAAGTGGCGGGACAGACTAGAAGGTGCACTCAGAGAAAAGAGAGCAGGAGTTCAGGCAGAAACAGTTGTAAGCCACGATTCCCTGAATAATGGACACGTAGAGTTGAAGGATGTTTCATCAATCCCAAAGGTTCCTGTTTTCAGTTTCCCTCTTGGTTTATTATCAATAGCAAACAGTGCATCAGACTAGCAGATGCTTTAGAGTTCTTAGTCCTCAAAGATTAGTTTGTTTTCTAGCTTTGAAGTTGATTGTCCTCAAAATTTCTAGCTTTGAAGTTGATTGTCCTCAAAACTGCTTAACCTCTTTTAGGAGTCAAAGCCTTCAGTTAAAGCGTCAGATAGTGGACAAAGCATTTCTGGAACGAAAAGATTAGGGGTGGAGGACAATGTTGAACTGGTAGATGATAATCTCTCTAAGAAGCGCATGAGGTCGGCACCTATTGTCTTACAAGAACCTAAGCAAGAGCTAAGTGCGAACCAGGAGAGACTTTCAACTGGAGGTTCTACAACAACCAGATCTGATGGAGATAATGTTCATTTGCAACCACTTGTTGCAATGTTTGGTACATTAGTTGCCCAGGGTGAAAAGGCTGCAGCATCATTAGATATTTTAATCTCTAGCATATCAGCTGACTTGCTAGCTGATGTTGTGATGGCTAATATGAGAAATCTACCTTCGAATCAGCCAAAAGTTGATGATGATGAAGAGCCACCTCTGAAGCCAGAAATTGAATCTGATTTTAAACAATTGTCATCACTGTTGTCAGACGTCGTTTCTCAGTCCAGTATGTTAGCAGAAAAAGGCGAGAAAGATGCTCAAAATTTGGTCTCCATCGAGGTTGAGGTCTAAAATGCTTTTCCTAATTCCTCAATATATGTTATTTTATCTTTTCCACCTTTTAGGGGCTGCATATGTAAAGGTCCTCGCGTGGCGAGTTTCTGATTGACTTTTTTATCTCTCTGTTTAAGCTCTTAATTTATTACCCACGGGCTTCTTTGTTTGACATGTTTTCAGTTGCAGCAAATTAAAGAAGGAGACGAGCACCTTGATTCTGTCACTACTAATGTCACATCTGATGCCCTAGATTATGCAAGCGAACAGGCACCGGAATATGTAACTGAGCCTCTTTCTTCAAAAAGTACCCCTCTACTCATGGAGAATGATGTCTCAGCAATGCAATCTGATGTTGCTGACATTGAACACACTGAGGATTTCATACCTGGTCTAGATTCTGTAGTTCGCAAAGATGAATCATCAGAGCTCGTAGTTGTTTCATCAGTTGATCCCACTGAACTTGAGGATGGGAGCCAAGAGCAAGGGTCTAGTTTAGTGAGGTCATCTTTGGAGGTAGTTCCATCGATTTCAACTGATAGGTCTGAGGAGCTTAGTCCAAAAGCAGCAGTAACAGATGTAACCAGCGTAAGCTCATCAATGGCAGCTTCTGTTGGGCTTTCTCTGCAGTTGCTTCTACCCAAAATATCTGCTCCAGTCATCCACCTACCTGACGAACAGAAGGATAATATACAAAAGTCAGCTTTCACTCGTGTCATTGATGCTTATAAGCAAGTTACAGTTGCTGGAGGTTCTCAGACCCGCTTTTCTCTTCTTGCCTATTTAGGTGTTGAGGTATTTGCCCGAGGATTATTACCAATACATATATTGATTGAGTGCGAAGGACATATTTTAACTATTTTTTTCCTTTTCTAAACTGTAGTTTTCTTCGGAGCTAAACCCTTGGAAATTTCTACAAACACATATATCGTCAGATTATATGAATCATGAGGTAATTGATTATTCTGTTATTTACTTTGCATGATATTGTGTTCATTAATAAATTTAGCAAGGTAGTTGATAGAATGACAAAAAATATGGAGAAACACGTCAGTTAAGGGCTTTAATATAAGTAGGAGTAAGAACATACCCAATGCAAATGTAGCCCCAATGTGAAGTGAGATTGGACTCAATTATGGTGACTAAGTGCACAGAATTCAAAATATCTTGGTGCAATCATGCAAGAGAATGCGACAAGAGGGGTTGCTCTGATGGTAAGCAACCCCCACTTCCAACCGAGAGGTTGTGAGTTCGAGTCTCCCCAAGAGCAAGGTGGGAAGTTCTTGGAGGGAAGGATGCCGTGGGTCTATTTGGAAACAGCCTCTCTACCCCAGGGTAGGGGTAAGGTCTGCGTACATACTACCCTCCCCGTACCCCACTAAGTGGGATTATACTGGGTTGTTGTTGTTGTTGTTGTGACTTAGAATTAAAATGCGATGATTGAGATGAAGGAATGTTTGTGTTATTATATGTAGAAACACCTAACAAGGTGGAAGGAAAATTCTATAGAATGGTTGTGAGACCAACAATGTATGCACAACATGGATAATAAAAATTTGGATTTTAAGGTGGATTGCGGTTATACAAGATTGGGCAAGATAGAACTGATCACACTTACAGTGGGTGCAAATAGCATACTTAATGAAATAAGGAAAGTTCGCGTGAGATGGTATGGCTATGTACTACATAGATCTTTAGATTCATCGATCTATAAGGGTGAGTCGGTGACAATGAGAAGATTGAAGGTGATAGAAGCGGACGGAGTTAGCTCAGTAGCACATGTGCATACTTGCTTGAGATGATTTAAGGCCCATTTAGATAACTTCGAAAAAGATCTTTTTTCTTTTGGAGAAGTTTGCAAAAGAAAACGTACTTTAGTAATTGTGTTTTATCTTCTAAAAATAAAGATTTCTGGGCATTCATCATGTGGAGGAAGAACTGTAGAAGAAGTGCCTCACTGCTATTCTTACAACAACAGCAAGTATATGACTCTTCACTGTTTATTTAAGTTTGGACCCATTTCATTCTAATAGTCAATAATTTGTGAGTCGTTGCTCTACACTGAATCTTTGAAGAACTTTTAAAGACGGTTTTAAAGGAAAAAGCTTAAAAGAATATCATTGAATTTCTTTCAGATCTTCACAAACTTCTTGCTTATAAAAACCAGCTTAATATGTAGAATCGATGTATGTTTAGTTAAGATTAGGATATTATATAGCAGCTTCTGTATAGGCGAACCAAGCAGTTGGGATTAACCTAGCAGCCCGTGGAGGAGCGAGACTTGGAAAGGACTTAATTTGGCTTAAAAAGACATTATTTGGTATCTAGATGAAAGGAACCTGAATAGAGCCCAGTGGATATAAAGGACTAGAAAACCCGAACCTAGCTAGATTGAGGTATAGTTGATGGCGGTGTTAAAAATAGCGT
This sequence comes from Nicotiana benthamiana, assembly GCA_034376525.1. Taxonomy (NCBI): domain Eukaryota; kingdom Viridiplantae; phylum Streptophyta; class Magnoliopsida; order Solanales; family Solanaceae; genus Nicotiana; species Nicotiana benthamiana. The sequence goes on from CM067327.1 coordinate 35,367,730, forward strand.
GAAGCGAGGAAAAGCGACAATCTCCATTTTACGAAAAGCGAGAAGCAACAAGCGAAGTGCCTGGTTTTTTGAAGTGAAGCGGAATTTTAAAATAAAATTAAAATGAATACGGCATAGACAACACATGTAATTTTAAGCAAATGTTCAATACTTGAATTAAAAAACTAAAGAGTAACATCAATTAAAGCACAAAATGAGAAAGGCAATAAGAACTAAGAATAAAAAACATATAATTGGGTAAAATCTGGCAGAAACGGGGCAGAATTTTTTTGAATAAAATTCGCCAGCATTTTGGCGCTTTTTGGATGTTTAGAAAGAAAAAGAAGAAGAAGAAGAAGAAAAAGAAAAAGAAGAATGAAAATAAAAACATACCTGTTGAAACTTGAAAGCTATGGTTGTAATGTTAAAGAAGAAGAAGATGAACAACCCTAGTTTGCTTGAACAAATCGTTGCTTCGTGTGAGGAAGAAGTCGCTGATTTTTGAGGAAGAAAAGGCTGGTTTAGAACCCTAGTTTGCTGCTGAAGAAGCGTCTAAAATAGAAGACTCAACGATTTGGGTCTTTTAATTAAAAAAGACTCGTTTGGGCCTTTTAATTCAAGCAGCGATCGCTTCTTCCGCTCCCGACCGCTTCACCGCTTCTCGCTTTTTAGAGAGAAGCGGTCACTTTTCAGTACCTGAGCCGCTTTTAGTTGGGGTAGAGACCAACCCATCTCTCCGCTTCGCTTCTCGCTTAAAGCGAGGAAATGGACGCTTTTTTTAACACTGGTTGATGGATTGGCTGGCTGTTGTTTTTGCCTATTTATAACAAGGCGCTGTTCCTGCCAATTATATTCACTTTTCTTTTCCTTCTCTCAGTAACGTGGTTGTACATGGAGCAAATTTAATTTTCTTTGAGCAGGGTAACATCATGGAGCATGTTTAGTTTGTGAATGGTACTCACTGTTGGTATCATGGTCTGTCTATAATGCATGGGAGGGAAGGAGGGACACTTGTAATTAGGAGTCCAGAACCTGGTGCAGACATGTAAGCTGCTCAATACTAACAGAAGTAATTCGCACCCAAGGGTGTGGTAGTGGTCGATGAAGTGGGTTGAGAACGATGAGGTCTTAGGTTAAAATCCCAGTGGAAGCAAAAAATACTAGGTGATTTTTTCCTACCTGTTTAAGCCTTGGTGGACAAATACCACGTGGAATTAGTCGAGGTGCGCAAGCTATCCCAGACACTACAGTTATAAAAGAAGATACTAACAGAAGTGATTCAGGCATATTAAAACAAGGTAAATTAGGTTTGGGGAGGCTAGCTACCACTATTGAGCAAAGTGTGAGACTACTGAGTGAAGTGTGAGAATATTTGGTCAGAGTTACCCAGTATGTATGTTTGTTGGAGATAGCAGGTAACTGGTGGAATATTCGAGGTGCGCACAAGCTGGTTCCGTCACCACCATTAGAAAAGTGAGAATATTTTGAATCTTGCTGACTTCTGAATTAAGCCAGATATGCTGCACTGAGTTTAGGATGCTAGCTACCACAAGAGGGTCGAGTTTGAACACATCATTTGCTGCCTCTTTTAGCTGTCTGCTTGTGCTACTGTTGGTTGCCTGCAGTGGCTCTGATGCATGTAGCAGTTCTTCTTTTCCTTCTCAATTATTAATAATTAATCTCTCAAATACATCTCTCCATGTCACGAAGCACAGTATGTTGATTATTATCTTCCGTCTTCAGCCATCACAAGAGTTCTGAATTTGAGTACTTTTTGGATCTTGCTGAGTTGAGTGGGAACAGACTTAGAGCTGCTTGTTTGAGTTTGCTTATATCTGCTGCTATTGATTGCCTGTACTGCCCTTAATGAGTCCTTCGTGGAGGTAGTTAGTGGAGTTGTTCTGTTTTTTGCTAGCGATTCTGGCCCTAATGTGTCTATTATACCTGCTGAGTTTCTCTTCTAATTCGCTATCCTTTTTATCTGGCTCTTGAGGGGTAGCATGTTGATTGTTGTCTTCTGCCTGACCTGCTAAGTTTCTCTCTTTTGTGCACCGCCTTATGATATTTCATGTCAAACATATCTCTGCAGCATAAGAATTAGTAACATTTTTCTTATTTTATATTTGTATCTTTTAATTGTGTTAGGATTACTAATCATTGGATGTTTTTAGGGGCACGAGTTGACATTGCCTGTCCTCTACAGGTTGTATGGGCGTGCAGAAGAAGACCAGGATTTCATTTCTTCAACAGCTGCTGCATCTGTATATGAAACATTTCTACTTACAGTGGTATGTATATGATCCTTTTTCCTGGTGGGTAAATGCTTTGCATTCTTCTGATTTCCTGCATATGTTAATCCTGCAGGCAGAAACACTTAGAGATTCTTTTCCATCTTCTGACAAATCTCTAAGTAGATTGCTTGGTGAAGCTCCTCACTTACCAAATTCTGTTCTCAAGTTGTTAGAGAGCTTCTGTTGTCCTGGTAGTTCTGGAAAGGATGAGAAGGGTGGAGATCGAGTCACTCAAGGCCTCAGTACTGTGTGGAACCTGATTCTGATGAGACCTCCAGTGAGAGAGGCCTGTCTCAGAATTGCTTTACAGGTTTGCTTCAGTGTACTATGTTTAATCTGTATCTTTTATTTGTAACAATTTTACCTTTTCTGTGCTGAGTGCCACATATCTGCATCATCTCTTATATTGCTTGGCCAACCATCAGAACAGAGAACCACTATTACATGATTAGTTGTTGATAGGCGAAAGAATATATTCTTGAGATATACAGAGCTGAATCAATGCAAAATTGCAGTTTTGGCAATTTGTATGGTCTGCTCATTGTCAAAGAAGGGACTTACCCTGTGATTAGCAGATCTTTCATGTAGGCATACTGGTATAGACAAACATGAACTGTGTATTTTATATTGACTTTCTATCTCATGCATGTTACTGTTCCGTGCTTCAATGTGGTGAGGTATATGATTGTTCTTATACAAGATGTGTTAAGCAGGTTTTAGCTTTCCTGATACCAGAATGCATTCATGGTCAGCAGTCAGCATGTTGGCAGTTGTTGAAAGAAGTGCTAGTTTAAACTAGAATCTTCTGTCACTGGGCAGAATTTGATTTTAGTTCTTTCTACATTGTTGCCAATGTGTGTGTGTGTCTATATATTCTAAACGACTGTGAATAGATAAAGCCTTAGATTATTTGTACTTAAAGTTAGGACACGGAACAGGATAAAATAACATAATAAGCTAGCAGAACAGAGAAATAGGGTTAAGACTTGAGCCTACTTAATTCATTAAGAACATATCCTTATGATAAGAATGGACCTTGGGCCTAACTCAACCCCAAAAGCTAGCTTATGAGGTAAGGATTGACCAAGCCATATAAGGAGACCAAGGACCTCAAATTCCTCAGACGTGGGACAACTTAACACCCTCCTCACGCCCAGAACTCTGGAGCGTGGACAACATAAATGGGGGCCCAACATTGTTAACAATAATTGGAATGAGCCTGACTCTGATATCATGATAAGAATGGACCTTGGGCCTAGCTCAACCCCAGAAGCTCGCTTTTGGGTTGAGTTAGGCCCAAGGTCCATTCTTATCACCTTCAAGTTTTGGCAAGAGATAGTGAGATTAAAGAGAAATAGAGAAACTATTTTGATTAATTTAATCAATACAAATCACGGGGACAGATACCTTAGCTACACTAGAATACAGTGGCGGATCTATATAGATAATTATGGGTGCTCAAGCACCCATTGTCTTTGATTAGATCTAGTAGATTTACATAGGCAATTAACAAAAAACTTAGATAAGTATTGAGTGAGCACCACAACTAAACTTGTTTTTCCCTTTGTTTTTTTAGAATTTTTATCCCCGAGCACCTACGACTTTGAAATCTTGGATCTGCCACTGCTAGAATATAGTCTACTGGTTCACCCATGGTATGGTCTAGTGGTTAATTAAGTGGGTGAAAACCATGAGACATCAGATTTTAAATTGCAGCAAAGACAAAAAACACTAGGTGATTTCTATTTATCTGCCTAAAGCCTTGGAGGAACATAGTTACCCGACAAGTGTGCTGACAGGAGTTACCGGGTATCCGGTGAAGTAGATGAGGTGCACACAAGTTGGTCCGGGCACCACCGTTATGTATAAAAAAAGAACAAGGTCTGCTGAAGTAAAAGATGCTCCGAAAATTATGATGGTTAAAAAGCTTGTTGTCTAGTTGCTACTTTATAGGGTTTGTAAGTGCTGTGAAGAGGTTGGAACTAACCAGGTTATTCAATGTTTAAGGACAGAAATGCCAAACAAGTGGAGAGTTGTATCTTGGTTCTGATATGTAAGAACAAACAGGCTGTTCAAAGTTTCGCGAACTACCCTGGTCTTAAACTTATGGTCATAGGATGAAATGAGTAGTTAAGTCTATATCTATATATGAGCTGTCCCACCTTTAGAATATTGCTACTTGCATGAGGAGGAGGGAGATTGTTTTAAGTTGGTGCAACTTAGCATGGAGCAGGAAAGGAGACAATGACCTTTAGCGGTTGCATGGTAGATTGGCTGCAAAGATGTAGAACCTTGTTTATGTCATTGAAATCTTATTGATGATAGAAATAGATCTTTTTTATTTAAAAAAAGAATTCCTTTTTTGATGGGTAATTGGACAAATTTGATAGATGATTGTGGCAACATTCATTCACTACCTGCTTTTGACTTGGTGTACTACTAGTAAAACACTTCCATATAAAAGAAAAGATAGCGAGTTCTTATCAATGGGTCGTGTAAGTGCAACAGTTCTTTGCAGCATCATAGTTACTGCCTGTGTGGCCCCTTCATATGAATTGCCCTTCTTATAAATTGCAATGAAGGATTCCGTGTATCATCATCTTCTCGGTTGAGAAATCCATTTCTTTTAAGGTGATGGGCTCAGATGAAATCCATTCTCTGTTCTGTTGGTAAAAGTTAAAAATCTTCCATAGATGGAATTCTAGCTCACATCACCATGCTCTAACTTATATCTTGTTTTGATTGCAAAGAGTGCTGTTCATCACTTGGAGGAGGTGCGCATGAAGGCAATACGGCTGGTATCTCATACGTAACTTGGCTGTCTAGTGAATCAGACTAGTTTTATGAATATTGCAGTTGTTTCAACAGCTATTTGATGTTACTTTTTCAGGTCGCCAACAAGCTTTATCCTCTGACATCCATCTCTCAACAGATAGAGCACTTTGCCAATGAAATGTTGATGTCAGTTTCAACCGCTGATCATAAAGCAGACTCAAATGGTGATGGATCTAATCCTGCATTGCAGAAGGTGCTAATTCTCATTATGTAAACTGGATTTCTTGTTAACATCTTTTGGTTGGCTGTTGCTTTTATGCGCCTTGGGGGTGGAGTGGGGTGGGGGTGCAGCAGTCCCTTCTAAATTTCAGAATATTCTCAGAGAATATGTTAACATAGTATGGCCTGAAAGCAATTCTCTCGTTATACTTGTATTGCTGCACATGCTTTAGAGCCTCTGCTTTAAAAATGCTGATATTGGCAGATGTGCACATATCAGCAGATGTGCAAAGTGCAAACAAGTGAGGAGGCATAAGCAGAATTATTTAGATTCTACTTATTGGATAATTAGTATACCCCTACGATTACTGGATGTGTTTTGGTGCTGTAAATTTTAGTTTCATGTCAAAAGTTTAATATAGGAAGCAATAACAAGTGAGTCATAAATGCACATTAGACATTCCCTGTCTCTCTGTCTGTTACCTTTTTTTTTTGGGTGGGGGAATCTGGATAACGAGAGGGAATTCTCTTGGTTGCTTGTTTTTCATACTCAGTGTTAATTGATTGCTGCTATATCTTTGTTTACTGTAAGAAAACAATGAACAAGGAAACTTATCTGAATATGTGAACCCCCAACCTCCCCTCCCCCTTTATGGGAAGTTGAAGGAAGTAACCAGGAAGAAAGCCAAGCAGTGATGAAAATAGAAGTGAAGTGAGAGAAACATACTCATGATGCTTGTTGAGTATGTGTTCTCTAGTTCATAACTTGCATACTGAGATTGAAATAATTGCTTTTTGCTAGCTCTCTTTCGGAAATAGCCTCTCTACCAGGCACCAACACAAGGTAGGGGTAAGGGGTAAGGTCTGCATAGACACTACCCTCTCCAGACCCCACTTATGGAAATATACCGTGCATGTTGTTGCTAGCTCTCTTTCGTGCAGCTACTTGATGCTCTCTTTTTCAGGATTCTGCTTCAGAAAACCCCACGGAAGAAGGACCATCATTTTCTATCACAACCAATGTGTCCTCTGACACTCTTCAGTCATCCAATGCTGGAAGCATATCACCGTTTTCGATAACTGAAGGCCAGCGGTGCATGTCGCTCTATTTTGCACTCTGTACTAAGGTTCTTCTCCTTAGTTTGGCTATTGTTGCTTGTCACTGAACATTTAGTCCTTGGTCGATGAGACATTGTTCCTACTTCCATAGCCTAACAAATGCTTGTATATGTTGCTGAGCAGAAGCACTCGCTTTTTGGCGAAATATTTGTTGTATATAGTCGTGCATCTGAGGCTGTACAGCAGGTTTGCTTTAAAACCTTGATGACTTTCTGTTAGAATTGTGTTCACAGCTTCATTGGTCGTTCCTAACCCCGCTTCACCTTAATTTTATGTTGAACATACTGAGAGCTGCTAAATGTTATGCAGGCAATACATCAACAAATCCATATGCTAGTTCGGACAATTGGTTCTTCATCTGAGCTGCTTGCAATCATATCAGATCCACCAAGTGGAAGTGAAAAGCTATTGATGCAGGTCTTGATGCACTTCAATGTCCAGTTAATGAAAGCTTGGAAGAAGAAATACACTCTTTAACATACTTATTTTTGTTCATAACTCAAGGTTTTGCGAACGTTGACCGAGGGGACAATTCCTTCCTTACAGTTGATAACTACTATCAGGAAGCTATATGAGACTAAAGTAAAGGTATCAAGTACGATTATGGTTATTGAAAATGACTTCTATTGTTGGACTGCTATATGAAGTATCTACAACAAACTAACATGCTATTTTAATATATTAAAGTTGTAGGATGGTTAGTTGAGTAGTGGCAATGCTGTTTGTTTAGAAGTTTACTCTATATCGTAGTGTCTTAGTTTTCCATTCACCTATTAACCTTATACTTCATTGAATTGTTACAAACTTATGGAGGGCAATTTTGTTTAATTAATATCCTTTTTAGATGGATAAAAAATTTGATATACTAATTATATTTCTCAGAAGTGTAATATGGTAGTATTTGATATTTCCTAGTGAGGACATACCATTTAATTTTGTTTGTGGATGATTTTTGAATTATTGCAAAAGCTTTTCCAAAAAGTTGCTGGTTTAGTTTTTCCATTAAGCTTTTGCAAAACTCTTTCACGAAGCCCTTCCATTTTGGTCCATAAAGCCCATTTTAAGTTGAGTAATAGTAGGAAATTTCATTTGAAATATTTCTCCTAGGAGTAATGTCATTGAAAATGTTTTAGTGAAGTAAAATAGACGATCTTTCCCCTTTTACCATTACTTTAGCTTTAACTTATTGGATCATATTATGCCAAGCACAAAAATATTGAATGACAACAGGAACGAAATAACAAAAAGAAAAGCCAAAACCTAGACTGTCCTTTTACATTTGGTATCAAAAATTTGTTGCTATCATGTAGTAAGTACATGTTTAACCTACCTATATTGGGAAAAGAAAAAATAATGTAAATCAGAAGTTACTAAACAAAGTGCTTTGTTAGTGTGACATTAGAATTACAAGGTAAAAATCAAACAAAGGTTGTACAACAGTCAAATGAAGTGGTATTTTCTAAATTGGTTGCTCTGCTAGTTATTAAATGAAGTCTTAAGGGATAGATAATCCTTGTAAGGAGAACAAGGATAGGTTTTTGCTTTCTTTTGGAATCTTTAAATGGTTACCAGCAGAAGCTTTGTGCTGGGCATTCTAATTTTAACTGTTACCTTTCTCGAAACAGACAAAAAAATGAAGTCTTAAAGTTATGTAACTAAAATAGGAAACTTGAGTTTCGTCTTTCACATTTTTGAAATGTAAAGTTTAGCATGTTGCAATGAATTTTACATTTATCTTGAATTTTGTCATTACTGTTGGAGACTAGGTGTTATATGGGTTTCAAGTCGAAATGTTCAATGTAAAAATATGAAATGACTTGTAGACGCATACAATTTAGTAACTTTATCTGTGTCTGATGCATGGTATATGTTGTGAGTTCGAGTCTCCCCAAGAGCAAGGTGGGAAGTTCTTGGAGGGAAGGATGCCGGGGGTCTATTTGGAAACAGCCTCTCTACCCCAGGGTAGGGGTAAGGTCTGCGTACATACTACCTTCCCCAGACCCCACTAAGTGGGATTATACTTGGTTGTTGTTGTTGTTGTTTTATCTGTGTCTGATGCATGGTATCCTTGGCTAATCAGTAGAACTGATGGTAACTCAGTGGAAATAACAGCAGCATTTCTCATGTAGCTTAGTAGATTCTTGTTCTCTGTCCAAAAGCTAAGATTATGATGTGATCAGTATTTGATCCTCTAAGTTCGCTTTCGTGCTTCGCAGGATGTTGAACTTCTTATTATGATACTTCCTTTCCTGTCAAAAGACGAGGTACTTATCTTTTTTTTTTCTCTATGGCCTATTTTTTACAATTTTCTTCCCCTTGTTACTTGCATACTCTGTGCATCCACTGCTGCGAAGTTGCTACATCACTTCTCCCTTTGGCTTAATTTATGCTCAAGGAGGTGTTTATACATGCACAAGGCAGTAAAGTAATGGCTGTAATAAATAAGAAAGTTTAAATGGTCTATGCACGAGGTGGTTATTCCAAAATTAAGATGTTCATTGTTTGTTGAACTGCAACCTTGAAAAAATTGTGGACAGTGTTAGATTGTTCTTCTTTGCTGAGCCTTTGTGGTTTTCCTTTTGTTTTGGCTTTTTTTTTTCTTGGCTTTTCATTCACACGTTTCTGTTATTTTCTCGTTCTACTTCCCACTTTCTTTGAGTTAGTTCTTGCATCGCTTTTTTGTCAGGTTTTGCTGCTTTTCCCACATGTTGTGAATGTTCCATTGGATAAATTCCAAGGTGCTCTCTCTCGTATTATACAGGTACTCAGTTTACATTGCTATCAACAATGTTTCTTTCAAGGGCTGTTATTTGTGGTCCTTTTACTTCCTATCTTTTAGTCTGTCAGTTTCCTTCTTTGAGGGAGAGGAGACGACTCTTGAATTATATGCAGTACTCTTCTCTGTTTTTTAACACCCACAGTTGATTTGATATTCCTTCTTACTTATTTTTTAATAGTATGGTTGGTATTTATATTAATGACTGTTTGCTGTTACCTAGGCTGTAGCCCCAAGTTTCATCTCTCCTAAAGTTTTAACTAAGATTGGTTCTCAAGGTAAAAGTGGTAGAAGGTATTCTGTCTTTTGGTGCATACTCAATATTGACCTACTTTAGTTTAGAGGCTGTATTATGTGTTATCTCCTGATGCCCTGTTATGTTAGACAACTTGTTCTATTTTCTGAAGTTTGTGTATGATATATGTATAAGTGCTGTTTGCCTTTGTTGATTAAAGTTCTGGATCTGCAAGTTTGAGATCAAAATTTGTAAATGATGTGAAAAGGCCTACAAAGTCTGAACTTGACTGGAAAACTGTTGAAGTCATAGGTTTTGGTGGCCAATGTTAGGATTGAATGAAAATTGAACCGCATATTCTACCTTGTTGAACTTCCGGAGTTGTTTTAACTAAGAAAGTTTCTGTTGAAAATATGAGTCTCTATTCTTTATCAAGAAAAGAAATGGGAAGAGAATCCTGAGGTCTTAGGTTCAAATACCACTGGAGGCAAAAAACACTAGTGATTTCTTTTCATTTGCCTAAGTATTGGTGGGCAGAGTTACTTAGTACCTTGTGCTAGTGGGAGGTAGCAGGTATCCTGTGGAATTAGTCAAGGTGCGTGCAAGCTGGCTCGGACACCATGGTTATAAAAAATAAGAAATCATTTCAGTAGTATTTTTCTCTCATAATTGATCCTTACACGGGTTCAAAAATATTTGTGCAGGGATCAGCTCACTCAGGTCCAGTGCTAACTCCTGCTGAAGCATTAATTGCTATCCATAGGATTGATCCTGAAAGAGAAGGCATTCCATTGAAGAAGGCATATTTCTTTACCCTCTTTGACTTCCGTACTCTTTTGAGTTTTCTTGGAATTTTGCCACTTAGAGGTAATATTGACTTTGCAGGTCACAGATGCATGCAATGCTTGTTTTGAGCAGAGACAGACATTCACGCATCAGGTTCTTGCAAAGGTCTTGAACCAATTGGTATAGCTCCTTTTTTACTCGCCCGTTTCTAGCTTCAACTCTTCTTTGAATCTGAAATTTGTATTAATCTGAAAGAATAAATATATTATTCTTTCTGGGGGCAGGTTGAACAAATTCCTCTACCGTTGCTGTTCATGCGGACTGTAATACAAGCTATTGGTGCTTTTCCATCTCTGGTAAGATACATGTGTCGGTCATGGTATCTTTCTCCCGGTTATAAATGCATACATAATGTGATGAGTTGCTGTGTGAAATGATTAAAACAGCTTTTGCATCTTGTAGCCCTTAGATAAGAACAATGCTCGTATCTGTGCTTATGCTACATTGCTAGGAGATGATACTACAGTTATCCGCCGCTCGGTGGAAGAGTCAATCTTTATTCTTTAGAAGAATCTTCTTCTTTGTGACAAGGTACAAGTAAACTGTTAGAAGTCTAACTGTATTAGAAGTCTAGTCTAAACTGTATTAGGAGTAGGCTAGGTTATGTGTATTATATATAGGGCTCATTGTATCATGTTTACATATCAATTATATATTCTTCTCCCGTGCCTTCTCACATGGTATCAGAGCTTTGGTGAGAATAGTATAGCTGTGCGTCATTCCAGCTATTTCCGGGAAGAAGACCTCGTCGCCGTGCAATTTTCCGGCGACTTAACAGGCTGTCCGTAACCTAAACTACCTTTTCTGTTGGTGTTGCGGAAAATCCGAGACCACCACGAGGTTTGGGAGAGAATTCCGACCAACCCCAGAAAAAATCACCGGAAACCGACGCTTCACGCGCCCCCACGCGCGGCAGGACCTTCGGCGCGTGAAGCCCACGCGCCGGCGCGTGAGAGCCTTTCCGGCCACTTTTTCCGATCGCTCCAGAAGGACAGTTTAGTCGGAATATAATTCCGACCCTACCCATCCATTTTTTGTTCGATTCCGACAACTTTGATTTTTTTCCGGCGACCTACAGTGATTTTTCCGGCAGCTACAGTACTTTCCGGCCAATATTTCTTCAGGACAGTTTGCTCCTACTTGAATTCCGAGCCTATCCATATTTTTACTTTTCAATTCCGACAACTTTGAATTTTTCCGGCAGCTACAGTGCTTTTCCGGCAGCTACAGTGCCTTTCCGGCAGCTACAGTGTTCCTGTTTTCCGGTAGCACCAGTTTTCAGTACTCTGTTCAGTTTCAGCGAGTTTTCAGTTGATAATCCAACGATGTCTTTGGGACTAGATGCTTTCGGGCCTAAAAACCAGGGTTCTGGCAGTTCCGGTATTATGATTACCTCAGAACCTTTAATGGGAGGTTCAAACTACCTAGCTTGGGCTTCGTCTGTCGAGTTGTGGTGTAAAGGCCAAGGTGTTCAGGATCATCTAACCAAAGAGTCTAGTGACAGAGATGCAAAAGCCAAAGCACATTGGGAGAAGATTGATGCTCAGTTATGCAGTATTTTGTGGCGATCTATTGATTCCAAGTTGATGCCCTTGTTTCGTCCATTCCAAAAATGTTATTTGGTTTGGGAAAAGGCTCGTACTTTATACACTAATGACATATCTCGTTTCTATGACGTGATATCGCGGATGACAAATTTGAAGAAACAGGAATTGGATATGTCTACTTACTTGGGTCAAGTGCAGGCAGTTATGGAGGAATTTGAGACGTTGATGCCAGTTTCTGCTAGCGTTGCAAAGCAGCAAGAGCAACGACAAAAGCTGTTTCTAGTTCTTACTCTTGCTGGGCTTCCTAATGATCTTGACTCAGTACGCGATCAGATTTTGGCTAGTCCGACTGTCCCCACAGTTGATGAATTATTTTCTCGCTTACTTCGCCTTGCTGCAGCACCAAGTCACCCAGTGAGCTCATCACAGACACTTGATTCATCTATCCTCGTCTCCCAATCCGTGGACAATCGGGCTTCTCATACTATGGAGTATAGACGAGGAGGAGGTCGTTTTGGAAGATCTAGACCCAAGTGTTCTTATTGTTATAAACTTGGTCACACTCGTGATGTGTGCCATTCTTTACATGGTCGACCAACAAAAAATGCTTATGTTGCTCAGACCGAGCCTACAGGTAACCAGGGATTTTCTGTATCTGAAAGGGAGTATAATGAGTTCCTTAAATATCGAGCAAGTAAGCAGACGTCTCCACAAGTAGCCACTGTTGCTCAGCCTGATACTTCTGTTGCTGGTAATTCTTTTGCTTGTGTTTCCCAGTCTAGTCCTCTTGAACAATGGGTGGTGGACTCAGCTGCTTCTGATCATATCTCTGGTAATAAATCCCTTTTGTCAGATATTACGTATTCACAGTTTCTTCCCAACGTTACCTTAGCTAATGGGTCTCAAACTAAAGCAAAAGGAGTTGGACAAGCAACTCCTCTACCCTCTGTCACTCTAGATTCCGTCCTTTATGTCCCTGGCTGTCCTTTTAATCTTGCATCTGTGAGTCGTTTGACTCGTGCCCTCCATTGTGGAATATACTTTATTGATGACTCTTTTATTATGCAGGACCGTAGTACGGGACAGACGATTGGAACAGGACTTGAATCAGACGGACTCTACTACCTTAACTCCCTAACATCCTCTAAGGCCTGTCTAGCTGCAGATCCTCCAGACCTACTTCACAGTCGTTTAGGACATCCTAGCTTGTCCAAACTTCAGAAGATGGTGCCTCGTTTGTCCAGTTTATCCACATTAGAGTGTGAGTCATGTCAGCTCGGGAAACATACCCGCGCCTCCTTTCCTCGTAGTATTGAGAGTCGTGCAGAGTCTGTTTTTTCTTTAGTTCATTCGAATATATGGGGTCCTAGTAGAGTATGTTCAACCTTAGGATTTCGTTATTTTGTTAGTTTCATTGATGATCATTCAAGATGTACTTGGATTTTCTTAATGAAAGATCGTTCTGAGTTGTTTTCTATATTCCAAAATTTTTGTGCTGAAATTAAAAATCAATTTGGTGTTTCTATTCGCACCCTTCGCAGTGATAATGCCTTAGAATATTTGTCCTCTCAATTTCAGCAATTTATGTCCTCTCATGGAATTATTCATCAGACCTCTTGTCCTTATACCCCTCAGCAAAATGGGGTTGCAGAGAGAAAGAATAGGGAGTCTATATCTCCTCCTTCACCTTCCGCTACAGAAGTCTTACCCATTCCGAACGTTGGACCACCTACTGTGGCTCCTCCTAGACTCCATGCACAAGACACTCCACTCTTGACATATCATCGTCGTCCTCGCCCAGCATCCGGCCCGGCTGATTCACTTCCTGCACCTGACCCTGCTCCTACTGCGGACTTGTCTCTTCCGATTGCACTTCGGAAAGGTATACGGACCACCCTTAATCCTAATCCCCATTATATTGGTTTAAGTTATCATCGTTTGTCATCACCCTATTATGCTTTTCTATCTTCTTTGTCCTCTGTTGCCCTCCTTAAGTCTACAGGTGAAGCATTGTCTCATCCAGGGTGGCGACAGGCTATGACTGACGAGATGTCTGCTTTACATGCGAGTGGTACTTGGGAGCTCGTCCCTCTTCCTTCGGATAAATCTACTGTTGGTTGTCGTTGGGTGTATGCAGTCAAGGTTAGTCCAGATGGTAAGGTTGATCGTCTTAAGGCTCGTCTTGTGGCCAAGGGGTATACTCAGATATTTGGGCTTGATTACAGTGATACCTTCTCTCCAGTGGCTAAGATAGCATCAGTCCGCCTTTTTCTCTCTATGGCTGCTGTTCGCCATTGGCCCCTGTATCAGCTGGACATTAAAAATGCATTTTTACACGGTGACCTTGAGGATGAAGTTTATATGGAGCAACCACCTGGGTTTGTTGCTCAGGGGGAGTCTCGTGGCCTTGTATGTCGCTTGCGTCGGTCACTTTATGGTCTAAAGCAGTCTACTCGAGCCTGGTTTGGTAAGTTTAGCACTGTTATCCAGGACTTTGGCATGACTCGGAGTGAAGCTGATCACTCTGTATTCTATCTGCATTCTGATTCACGTCTCTGTATTTATCTAGTGGTCTATGTTGACGACATCGTTATTACCGGCAATGACCAGGATGGTATTACTAAATTGAAGCAACATCTCTTTCAACACTTTCAGACTAAGGATCTGGGCACACTAAAGTATTTTCTGGGTATTGAGGTCGCACAGTCTAGCTCTGGTATTGTGATCTCACAACGGAAGTATGCCTTAGATATTCTTGAGGAGACAGGAATGACAGGTTGTAAACCTGTTGACACTCCAATGGATCCGAATTCTAAACTTCTTCCAGGACAGGGGGAGCCTCTTAACGATCCTGAAAGATATAGGCGGTTAGTTGGTAAACTAAATTATCTTACAGTGACAAGACCTGACATTTCCTTTCCTGTGAGTGTTGTGAGCCAGTTTATGGGTTCGCCATGTGATAGTCACTGGGATGCAGTTGTTCGCATTCTTCGGTATATAAAATCAACTCCAGGTAAAGGTTTATTGTTTGAGGATCGAGGCCATGAGCAGATTGTTGGATACTCCGATGCTGATTGGGCAGGATCGCCTTCTGACAGACGTTCTACTTCTGGATATTGTGTCTTAGTAGGAGGAAATTTGGTATCTTGGAAAAGCAAGAAACAGAATGTGGTTGCTCGGTCTAGTGCAGAAGCAGAATATCGAGCAATGGCTATGGCGACATGTGAGCTTGTTTGGGTCAAACAGTTGCTCAAAGAGCTGAAATTTGGTGATGTTAGTCAGATGGGACTTGTGTGTGATAATCAAGCAGCTCTTCATATTGCGTCAAATCCAGTGTTCCATGAGAGAACTAAGCACATTGAGATTGACTGTCACTTTATCAGAGAAAAGATACTCTCGGGAGATATTGCTACAAAGTTTGTAAAGTCAAATGATCAGCTTGCAGACATTTTCACCAAGTCCCTCACTGGTCCTCGTATTAACTACATATGTAACAAGCTCGGTACATATGATTTATATGCACCAGCTTGAGGGGGAGTGTTAGAAGTCTAACTGTATTAGAAGTCTAGTCTAAACTGTATTAGGAGTAGGCTAGGTTATGTGTATTATATATAGGACTCATTGTATCATGTTTACATATCAATTATATATTCTTCTCCCGTGCCTTCTCACATAAACTATCTTGCTTTTACATCTTTGAGGCTTGTAATATTTCTTCCTGATAATACTATAGCATCATAAAGTCTATTGTGTATAAGTTGAACATGGAGAATGAATGAATGCCAGCTTCCTTCCTCGTAATATTAGAACCTTTTGTTTTCTCTTTTTCATGTCTCATTACTTTTGTGTGCCTGAGTTCCCTTAATAATGTTGTCGCAGGTGGATTTCATAATGGAGATCCTCTCTCGTCTTGTCAGTAAGCAGGTATGTACTGCCTGTACTTTGCGAGTTATATCAATGCATAGTGAAGCCTGACATATTTGTTGTCCAGATATGGAAATACCCGAAGCTGTGGGTAGGATTTGTGAAATGTGCCCTTTTGACCAAGCCACAATCTTTCGGAGTGCTGCTTCAGGTATGCCTTAGCTGTAGAAGCTAACAATGTTTCTCCTCCAACTATCTTACCATTGCGATTTACGTTACAAGTCTTGGCTTGATTAGAATTTATGTTCTGTTTGATCTAATGACATTCACTAGGTTTAATTAATCAAATGCTTTAAACTATCTGATGTAAACAAAAATGTGACGTTGCCTAATAAACCGACTTTAAGATCTCCACTAGTTTATTTATTTATCCTAGCACAACGAATGTCATCTGCACTTTGAACTTACTCTTTTATCATCATGCTCAATGAGATAGTTTAAGCGAAAAGCAGAGCCTTTAAATATTAAAGTAAAAGTTGATGCTGTATGTTGTTGTAACTGACGCTATTTTAGACGTTTGTATGCACTCTGGCTGCTATTTGATCAGGTAGTTTTAGGATAGTTTTAATTTTTGACAATAAATATATGGAGGTTGCAGTTACCGAGGCTCTGTTCTGACGCAAACTTTTAACAATCTCCTCTTAACATACATTTTATTATGTTCTAAAATGGAACTTGGGCTTCTTTCAGTTGTTTACACTTTGAACCTTTAAAATCTCACTACTCTTCAAAAGTTTTGTTATCTTAAATGCTCCAGTGCTAACATTATTGTAAATTTGTAATATGAAATTTGAGGCAAGCCAGAAGTCACCTTGCTGAATTTGGCTTTGTAGTTCCATATGAGATTGTTTGTTCCTCATCATTTTTGTTCAATGAGAGAAGTGAGAAAACATTGCTCTTGGTTGTCTGGAGTTTGTGAGTGGGTGGTAGGTGGGCTTATACATGGTAGTTTTGGTTTTCAGCACGAACTTGTTGAAAGTTGTTTCTTTTGCTTACGTTGCTGATAAGACCATAAAGAAGTCTGAACTTGACTTTTTCCTTCATGACCTTGATATGCTTTCAGCTACCTCCAGCTCAGCTTGAAAATGCATTGAGTAGAACGCCTGGTCTCAGAGCTCCTTTAGTTGCACATGCAAACCAACCGCACATAAAATCTTCACTTCCAAGGTTCACTTCAACAGTCTTTTACATGTATATGACTGGGATTATTACTCATCTCTATTGAGGATATATACTTCTGTATTATTTTAGGTCTGTCTTAACGGTTCTTGGAATTGCATCGGACGCTCAAGGTTCAAGTCATGCACCTCCCAAGCAGTCTCAGATAGGTGATATTGGCAATTCTGATAAGGAGACACTCACTGAGAAATCGAGGGAATCTTCAATTGCCAGTTAATTTGGCTTGTGAGTTATGGGCTTCTCCTGGGGTGGATACTTCCCATTGTTTCCCTCCCTTTGCTCTTGGTCCTATTTGCTTCAATAGGCTCACTGAAGCTCATCTCTTATCAGATCCGATGCTGAGATTTGTGCTTCACATGTAGATTGTGGGCATGCTATATATCTTAAACTCAAGGAGTTCTGTTGGTTTTCCCTCTAGAAATTGCTACTTGACAAAGCTCTCAGTTCCATTCTTTCAAGTATCTGGCAGGCTGATGCGAACAGGGTCCTTACATTGCCTAATGGGAATCAGTTTCATGGATCCCCTGGTTCTGAAATGAGGTTATAAAAATACCCTCAGCCTTTTAGTGTTGCAAGTGCTTTTTTCTGTAAAGGGCAGTCTTGGGGACTCGCAGCCACAGGTGTTGATGCTGATATGGAGTAACAATTGTATTTGAGGATTATTCGTATCGCTCCAGAGATTGCTCAGCTCGACCTTCTGTATTTGGTAATTAGGAACTAGGAAGTTGGGGATTCCTGATAACTGATAAACTGGTGTTCGTGTTTGTATAGTAACTTTATCCTTCAATTTTCAGGCATTTTAGCAAATTCTAGGAGAGATGGTAGCCTAAATGTGATCGCCTGAAGAACTTCCTTGTTTCTTTGAGAGAGATTTTGACGAAACGCTTAGAATGGGATAGATTGTAACTATTTAATAGATGAGAGGGAATAGATTAACCTTAACGGGTCGTTTGGTACGCGGACAAAATAGTGCTGGGATTATAATCCCGGTACTAATTTATACCACTTGTGATATAATATAAAATAATACCATATTTGATGGCATAAGATGGGATAAGATGCAGGATTAAATTTATACCTTGTTTGGTTGGAGGTATAAATTTATTTCAAGATATATTTGTACCTCCAACTAAACAAGGTATAAATTTAATCCCACCTATTAACCCACCTAATCCCTCTTACTAAACGACCAGTAAGGGTCATTTGGTTCGAAGACAACTTATACATGGAGTAGTAATGTGGAGATTAGTGATGCGTGAATTAATACTACATGAATTAATAGTATATGAATTATTTGTTGTTTGGTGTTTGGTTCATTGCACTAAAATCGGCATACAAAGCATCGTCTAAATTATTCATTCATTTATTAAACTAAAAAATAATGAATTTAAGATTATATCCTTGGATTTGGTCTTCAAGGCTTCTTTAGAAAGGCAAAGATAAGTTATGTCCTTTTGGTGCTTTATTCGTGTATATGTTATACACGAATTAGGGGCATCTGCATCTGTACTTGTTTTTGTGTCACGTTTTAATTTGTGTTTGTTTTACAAAAAAAATTATAAGCGTATCTACTTTTTCACATAACTTTAACATACGAAGTTGGCAAAAGCAATCACGCAGCTACCAGCTTTCTTAGATTTCATTCCTGTTGACTTCCTTTTACGGAAGAGGGGGATTTTAGGGATCAACCGGCCCCCATCCAACCTCATTATGCTAGAAATGAACTGCAGTCGTCAGTATATAAGGATCCCAATCCATCATGACTCGGAACTTAACTAATTGTCGAGAAGTGAAGGAAAGATGCCTATATAAGCTATTCATTGTCCTACCGAGACAGTAGTATTCTGGGTCGCGAACAGTGATTCGATTGAGGATGAAGAAAGAGAATTCTTGGTTCGGTTCTCCACCTTAACGACAAAAAATAGGATTGATCAAATTCAATCTTCAGCATTCTAGTAGCCAGGCCTGAAGTTCAGCTCTAGAGCTGAAGTTTTTGTTTTGTAACTGACGAACTTTAGCTCTAGAGCTGAAATTTTTATTTTGTAACTGGCAAACTTCAGCTTTTTGTATGTAAGTAACAAATTTCAACTCTAGAGCTGAAGTTTCTATTTTGTAACTGTCGAACTTCAGCTCTAGAGCTAAAGTTTTTGTTTTGTGACCGACGAACTTAAGCTTTAGAGCTGAAGTTTTTGTTTTGTAACCGTCGAACTTCAGCTCTAGAGCTGAAGTTTTTTGTTTGTTACTGATTACTTTACTTTTCGTTATCTATAAATCGTGCACTAGTACAGTAGACGAGCGCCACGCCATCGTTTGATGCACCTATGTGCATTAGAAAATAAATCTGCTAGCATGTAGCATCCTAAAACGTTTCACAAAATCAGGAAATAATTATTAGGCACTATTAAAGAGAACAAATTTATTTGATTGAAATTCAACAAACACATAACCACGTGAAGCCATAGAAGGAGAGATATTGTTAAATTAATATTAAGTCCAGAGACATATAGAAATCACTAGGAGAAGGAGGAGGAGAAAGGGGCTGGAGCTGTTTAAAAAGTGGGTACAAGTTAAAAGTTTTTTAAAATGGGTATAGGTTAAATGAGGGCGACCAAATAGGGCGCCCCGTGCAGTGTTTATATGAGAACTACCATCTATATCCCCCCAAAATTAATAGCCCATGTTTTATCCTACTTACAAAAAATGATCTTTCGGTCCAAAAGTATTGCATATAGTACTCGAAAGGAATAAACGTGACAACACAAGTGCATGTAGCTCAGTGGATAAAACGCTTGTTTTCTAAGCAGAAGGTCATAGGTTCGACCCCTACCTAGTGTGATAAAGCAACCCTTTTTTGCCTTTTTAAATGTACTTCTGGATCTGATAAGTATTAGCTAACAATTGAATGAAATATGTAATGCAGGTCATATACGAAATTGTTAAGAATAGAATTCTATTTAGAGTGAATGTCTATCTTGTAGATAGTTTTACTTGGAGGCTAAGTCATTTTTCCTCCTATAAATAGAGGGGTTTTACCCCATTGTAAATCATCCCAAAATTCAATAAGAATTTTCTCTCTCTTGCTCTGCAATATTGCTCTTGTTCTTTTATTGTGTTATAACACGTTATCAGCACGAAGCTCTACTATCTCAAGAATCTCTTTGAGAAAATTAAGGTATTTTTTTCTCCTCCTAAATTTGTTTTAATTATGTCTGACATTATGAAAACAAAGTTCGTTGCCCTTGAAATTTCGGGCAAGAACTACATGACATGGGTGTTGGATGCTGAAATCCATTTGGATGCGATGGGTCTTGGAGACGCCATTAAAGACAGAAATAATGCATCCACCCAAGACTGTGCTAAGGCCTTGATTTTCTTGCGCCATCACCTTGATGAAGGTTTGAAAATTGAACATCTCACAGTCAAAGATCCACTTATCTTGTGGAATGGCTTAAAGGAGAGATATGACAACTTAAAGTTGGTCACTCTGCCACAAGCACGATATGATTGGGCTCATCTGAGGCTCCAAGACTTTAAGTCTGTTTTTGAATATAATTTTGCAATGTTTAGAATTACTTCTAAATTGAAACTCTGTGGAGATACTATAACTGATTATGATATGCTTGAAAAAACGTTTACAACGTTTCATGCCTCCAATATGGTTCTGCAACAACAGTATAGAGAGAAAAGTTTCAAAAAGTACTCTGAGCTGATTTCTCTTCTCATTGTGGCTGAGCGAAACAATGACCTGCTCATGAGAAATCACGAAAATCGACCCACTGGGTCTACACCATTGCCTGAAGTAGATAAGGTGTATTCCCATTATGCTAAGCGTGGAAAAGGCTATGACTTTAATCATGGTCGTGGTCGTGGTCGTGGTCGCGGTCATGGCCGTGGACGTGGACAAGGAAGAAATTTTCCCGGTGTTAGTCACCCCCCAAAGAAATATAACCACCAACAGCGAAAATGGAATTATGAGAATCCAAAAGCAAATAGTTCAGAAACTATATGTCATCGTTGCGGTGGAAAAGGGCACTGGGCAAAAATTTGCCGTGTACCAAGACATTTCGTTGAACTTTATCAAGCATCTCTAAAGAGTAAAGGCCCTGAAACCAATTTTGTCTCTGACAATAATTTTGACATCACCTACTTGGATGTGGCAGACTTCTTTGAGCACCCTGAGGGGAAAATAAACCACTTGATCGGTGACGGATCTGTGGTTAAAGATGATTAAGCAGTTTAAATTTTATTTTTGCCTATTCATAATAGTTAGTAAATAAACATCATGTAATCATAGTTCTTTACATGATTACTAGCCATTAATTTTATTTGTTTTATGAAATTATGTTAGCTCGTTTTGATTAAATATAGTCTAGTATTTATTTTAAATAATGTTTCAGTTGATTTAGTCCTCTGTTTTCGTTTTAAACAATATGTGCTCATTAAAATAACATTGGAACACTTTATATATGCATGAATGCATAACACATGTATTCTGTTGAAACAAAAAAAAAATTCATACTTCAGTACGAAACGGATTGATTTGCTAAAGTTTGCTGAAGTACAAGAATTATTTTTACTTATTCGTAGTAGTTAATGAATAAACAATTATCATAGTTTACATAAGTTATCTATTATTGTGATATGGTTCAAATTTTATATAACTTTAGATTACACATTCATCTTATGCTTTATTTGTAATGATTTTTCAGTAAGTTAATCGATTAACATAACAGATAATCGATTAACCAATATATTCTATTAAACTGGACCTTTTTCGCAAGGCATGTTAGTCGACTATCCGATTTAGTTAATCGACTAACCTAATGACCGTTGCCTAAGTTAATCGATTATCACTTTAGTTAATCGATTAACCTTATGTCCGTTGCCTGTTCATCGACTAGTTTTTAAAACGTTGAAACAGGTTAGTCGATTATCTATTTGGTTAATCAACTAACCTCAGCAGATTTTGAAAATATTGTTTAATTATTAAGCAACGGATACAAGAGTATTAAAAGGAGAATAACTATGATAAAAGATATTTTTTTATAATGACTGCACTTAAACTATTATGTTGAATCATAGACTTAAATTTGTTTATTCTCATATTTTTCGTATATTTCTTTTGTAAGTCAAACCATGGGAAGCAAATATGGATATCTCACAAAGCAAACTTGGGTCAACGTCCAATTGTAAAAATATTTGTTTAATTGATTCATGTACCACACATACGATATTCAAAGAGAAGAAATATTTCTCTCATTTAAGTATGTGTAAGGCAGATGTTACTACAATTTCTGGTAGTAGTAAATTGATTGAAGGCTCCGGATGAGCAACTATAACTCTGCCTAAAGGAACGATATTTATCATAGAGAATGCAATGTTCTCTTCCAAGTCCAAGAGGAACTTGTTGAGTTTTAAGGATATCCGTCGAAATGGATATCATATTGAGACAATAGATGAGAATAATCTTGAATACCTCATCATTACAAAGAATGTCTCTGGCCAAAAGAGGGTTATTGAGAAGTTCCCATCTTTATCTTGTGGCCTGTATTGGACAAAAATTAGTGCAATTGAGGCACATTCCACAGTAAACCAAAAGGTTACTGATTCCAATTCTTTTGTACTTTGGCATGATCGATTGGGACATCCTGGATCAATTATGATGAGACGGATTATAGAAAACTCATATGGGCATCCATTAAAGAATTTAAAGATTCTTTCAAATAATGAATTTTCTTGCACTTCTTGTTATCAAGGCAAGTTAATTATTAGACCATCACCAACAAAGGTTGGAATTGAGTCACCTACGTTTTTGGAACGTATACAAGGGGATATTTGTGGACATATTCACCCACCTAGTGGGTCCTTTAGATATTTTATGGTCTTAATAGACGCATCCTCTAGATGGTCTCATGTGTGCCTATTGTCATCACGCAACCTTGCGTTTGCAAAATTAAAGGCACAAATAATTCGATTACGAGCACAATTTCCTGATAATCCAATTAAGTCTATTAGACTAGATAATGCTGCTGAGTTCTCATCCCAAGCATTTAATGATTATTGCTTATCAATTGGGATAAAAGTGGAACATCCTGTAGCTCATGTTCACACTCAAAATGGTCTTGCAGAATCTTTAATTAAACGTCTGCAGTTGATTGCAAGACCATTACTCATGAAAACGAGGCTGCCCGCTTCGGTTTGGGGTCACGCCATTTTGCATGCAGCAATGCTAGTTCGTCTCGGACCGACGAATTATCACAAATATTCCCAGTTGCAATTAGTTTTGGGTCATGAACCTAATATATCCTATTTAAGAATTTTTGGATGCGCAGTATATGTGCCTGTAGCACCGCCATACCGCACCAAAATGGGTCCGCAAAGAAGGTTAGGAATATATGTTGGGTTTGAATCGCCCTCCATTATTCGCTACCTCGAAACATTGACAGGGGATTTGTTCACTGCACGATTTGCGGAAAAGTTGGTGAAATTTTGTGGAAAAATCCATCATTATATCATCTTGATCCACGTGCCTCTATCTGTGAAAAAGATGTGCAAAAGATTATCCATTTGCAGATAAATAGCAAATCAAATGCAGACGCATTTACGAATCCTCTTATATTGCTTGTTCTCATTAATTAAGAGACCAACTAAAGTTGGGATTAAATCCCATGAATTCTGGAAATATCAAAGGTGAATATGGGCTCATTCATCTGCCATGTATACCACATAAGATGCATCTATGAGATGGTTACATGTGCGATTATTATTAACCTGCAACCTGGCCGGTGCTTGCGAGGTAACTTGCTCAGTAATTTAATTTCGAGCATGATTTCCAGATTTTCTATTCAAGAAGTTCATGTTGATAAGTTGGTTTACATCATAGTTGGTTTAGCAAAATAATTTATTGACTGCCTCCACTCAATAGCTAAACTGTTTCTTATCAGAACAAAGTTATATATATCAGTTTGATATACGTTATATACGAGAGTATATTATATTCTCCCCTTACAAGTGGTTTAGAGTCAGGTGTTAGGATTTATGCCATTCACTAGAGGGGGAGGGGGGGGGGGGGGGTGAATAGTGAGGCACGAGAATATTGATAAATAACGCGGAAATAAAATTGCAGGAATAAAGTAAATACGGTAATTGAAATAATAAAGAAAGAACACACCGTATTTTATCCTGGTTCACCACAACCTGTGGCTAGTCCAGTCCCCGAGAGACTCTCTCGAGATTCCACTAACTTTGTTAAGCTTACAGGTGCCTAACAAACCGTTACAGTTGCTCGTAGATGTACACTCTACAAAACTTCGATTGCTCGAGGATACCGCACCCCAAGACTTCACCTTGCTCGTGGATACCGCACCACAAGACTTCACACACTAAGACTTAGGGTACTTAGCGAACCCGACAAATGAGAAGATATGTTCTTCTCAAACACCTTTCTCTTCTTACACAAGAACTCTCTCAAAAGAGTGGATAAAGAGATACAAATTTAGCTCTATGAACAACACAAAGTTGTCTCTCAAATGGCTCAACAAAAGCTCTAAAATGATGCTCAAATATGATCAATATGTATATCAATATTGGGAGGTGTTGTGTGCTTAAAATCAGCTCAAAAGACCTCTTTTTATAGGTGAAAAATGGTGCATAACCGTTGCTTAATTGACAATTAATTATGCTGATTTTATGCTCATATAATCGATTATTTGATTTCACATAATCGATTATTTGTAACGTTAATAAAATCTGCCAGATTCTGCCCACACATAATCGATTATTTCATCCTGGATAATCGATTATGTGTGTAACGTTCCGAAAATCAGATCCCTGATTTTCAACCAGATAATCGATTATCTTATTTGATATAATCGATTATATTGAGACAGTGTCTCAAACGCTGGCAACGGTAATCTCATAATCGATTATACACATTTGGATAATCGATTGTTTGGTGGCAGTGTTCAAACACTTAGGCCACGGCTACCATATAATCGATTATGCCTTATTGTATAATCGATTATTTACCTCCAGAATTTACAACTTACTTCAAAAACCATTTTGGTTAAGATTAAAACTTTAACAACATTTTATTTGAAGTATTTAAAATATAT
This sequence comes from Nicotiana benthamiana, assembly GCA_034376525.1. NCBI lineage: Eukaryota > Viridiplantae > Streptophyta > Magnoliopsida > Solanales > Solanaceae > Nicotiana > Nicotiana benthamiana. The sequence continues at coordinate 35,392,734 of CM067327.1, forward strand.
TTATGATAAATATGATTTAATAAAATATTTTATGCATGTTTATGATGACCTAATGTTGAGCCAAAAGACGAGATAACTTAAGCGTTGCTCTTACATTGGTTCTACCTAACGACCTACGCCTTGGGTCTTCGGTCTTTGAACATTTGAGCTCGTCTTTGGCTTGTCTATGCAATTCCGTCATCAATATGCTTCTCGCCATTTGATTGTTTGTCATATAGTATCGTTGTTTGACACTTGACTTTATTGTTTGTCATTCATCAAAACCTATACCTGAAAATCATGCTCATGCAACCAAAGCACACATATCATAGATAGAGTGATTTTCTACATCACGAACCAAATAATTCCATCTCAATATCATTTATGTGCGGTGTACATTATAATTAACACCATAACGCACAAAGATGGATTCTCAAAGTTGTGGAAACAAGTTAGCTTTTCTAACATGAGGGGGAGATATGATAAACAATTAAGAAAAAGTTACGTCGAATGGATTATCATTTGTATATCAAGATCCTCGAATAGGATAATATGAACTTGAAGTTCATAAAAAGATAATTCATTTGTGACATATTGCAAAGCACGTCATATGCATTTGCTGACCCAAAGAAAGTAACTATATTCTCATTACAAATGCTCATATTAAGTCCTGGAAGGACAAAGTCTATGGTACGCTTAAAGCGTATAGACAAATCGGTTTCAAATAAACTTCTTGATAAAGAAGATGAGAAAATGATCAAAGTGATCATAATAAAGAGGCAAGTGATCTAGAAGATCACATGACATAGCACTTCATAAAATCTCATGAGAGATTCAGGTACCTGAATATATGAATGAAAAGATCTATATGTTATGTCTTTATGAAAATTTATTGGAACCGATATAAAATGTTTGTCGATGAAATCTATCATAGCGCTGAGTATAGATGAGGGCCTTAAGTCTATCGAATATAGACACAAAAGTATTGGCCAAATGGAAGAGATACAATTCAAGTAGAATTGATTCCATATTAAAGACATGTAGTTTTGGACATGTAGTTCAAATACTTGAAAGTATAAAGTCAATGGTATGTGCAATCAGTTTTCGATATCTTATATATATATGCAAGACATATAAACTTGATATGCACTAAAACCTCTTTATATGGCTTAACTTATATGAAAATCCATGAAGGATTTAAGTTGCTTGAAGCATATACAATTCTTGATCTTGAGGTGCCACTTCCTTAATGCAATTTATGCACAAATGTATCTTGCTATAATTATAAGCATGATAATGTGATCGCGAGGATACCTTTATGGAGATATTGAAGAGCCATTCCACGATATTTGTGAAGACAATATATATCTATCATGAGTTATGATTTCAAGGTGCAAATATTCATTATAGTTAATATGGCTGATTTATTTATCAAATCTCTACCAACGATCTCTTGAAGATGGTGCACAAGATTGGAATGCGAAGGCTCAAGGATGTGAATTGATGCTCTCATCAGGGGGAGTTAATGCACGTTGCACTCTTTTTCCCTTACAAGGTTTTGTCCCACTGGATTTTTCTTGAAAGGTTTTTAACGAGGCAACCAAAAGGCGTATTATTAAATATGTGTACTCTTTTTCCTTTTCTAGAATTTTTTTCCCTTTGGGTTTTGTTTTAGTTAAGGTTTTAACGAGGCACATTACTTATTGAGTAGACATTCAAGGGGGAGTGTTAAGAATAGAATTCTATTTAGAGTGAATGTCTATCTTGTAGAGAGTTTTACTTTGAGGCTAAGTCATTTTTCCTCCTATAAGTAGAGGGGTCTTACCCCATTGTAAATCATCCCAAAATTCAATAAGGATTTTCTCTCTCTTTCTCTGCAATATTGCTCTTGTTCTTTTATTGTTTTATAACAGAAATATCTATTTTTGTATATTTGTTATATAATAACAGTCTATTTTTGTATATTTTTTGTATAATAACAGATTATTTTTGTATAGTGACAATCTATTTTGTATAGTAACAGTCTACTGTATAATGACAGTCAATTTTGTATATTATTTTATATAGTAACAGTCTATTTTGTATAATGACATTCTATTTTGTATATATTTTGTATAGTGAGAGCTAACTGTATATAAATTGTATAGTGGCAATCTACTTAGTATATATATAGTGATAGCCTATATTGTACATATTTTGTATAATGACAATTTATTGAGTATATTTTTTGTATAATGACATTCTATTTTTGTATATATTTTGTATAGTGACAATCTATTTGTATATAAATTGTATAATGACTGTCTATTTGTATATAAATCGTATAACGACATTCTATTTTGTATAATTTTTGTATAATAATAGACTGTTTTGTAGATATTTTAACTTTATGCATAATCATCTCCTCTGTTCTTCCTTTCATTGAGAAACCAGCACAAGCGTCCATGGCTTCACAGTCGCCGAAAATGGTAACAAGATCGTCGGAGTTTTAAACTTTTAGCTAAAAATCTTCAAAATATTATATACATATCCACAGAAATTATAAGAGAAAATCTGAGAAGAAGACAAGGTTGTCTCTCTCGTTGCCTTATGCTACACCACTGCCGAAATCCAGCCAGCCAACTATGACCACATCTGCTCCTCTCGCTTTCCTCTTCTTCCCTATAGGTTGATGCTACTGATGTTTACTAGTCACTGCTGGAATTGACCACTGGCCTGTGACAATATTAGTTCACATTAATTTCCCAAGCAATGATTTATTTCTTGAAACAAATTTCACTAACAAATGTAAAAGGCACAAGCTCAAAGTAAGTGGATTTTCAATTTTACTTGTCAATTCGCTTCGCCCAATTCATCAAATCACTAAATTAACAGCATTTCAATTCAACATAACAATTCAAATCTCACTTTTCAGTAACAAACAAACATTAACAGAAGTTCCAAACCCATGCATGAGTTTCTTTTCTCGAGTCAAAGTGCAGAATTAATGACACCAATAAGAGCAGTATCAGAATTTCTTTTTTAATTTTTTGATTTGAGTTTAGTGATGACGGAAAAAAGTCCAGATCTTCTTAAGATCTAGGATTTTTCGGCGAGGGAATTTGATAATTCGATCAGTGAAGTTTCCGTCTAGCACTTATCATTATTTTTAGGCTATGATTTGTATGAGTTAATTAGTGGGCTATGGATGAAATTTGTTTTGCCCAATGGGCTATAAATAAAGTTCTCTTGTTATTTTATGTTGGTAGTGTGATGAGATACCACTATATCAGTTGGTATCTAAAATAATATATTGATTAGTTATCCTACATTTTAAATCACAACCAAACAATATACTACCTCAATATAAATTCTTATGCCCTAGACCCCACCTGATAGAAGTATACTGAGTAGTTATTGTTGTTGTAATATAAATTCTTATGCCGTGATTAATTAGTTTATACACCATACCAATATAATAACTTATGCTATGTTGCAACTTTCTATAAGGTGTTGGAGCAAAAAGCAGTGAACAACATGGAACTCTTTACGTAACGAGTTGAAGTGTCGCATAACTTGTTACAGTTCAATTTACCCTTTGTTCGAAGATATGACTTCTCTTTACGTATCACTGACAACCTGAAATTTAGAAATATTCTCTTTCTTTGCTAAATTACGCACCATGTTCTTTTAATTTGATTTCAAGATCATTTTGGCGGTGAAAATTGTTCAAATTATATATGATACTCAATCGTTCATTTTGTGTTGCGCCCAGTTTCACACCACCAATTAAATTTATACTCACTTAAAAAAATAATTTAACTGATACTCAATTTTTGGGCGACTTCAAATACATACACTTTTCTTTTCTTTTTGGTTGCTACTTTCTTCTTCTTCTTCTTAGTTGCAAAATGTGTGTTATTAAATTTATTATTGTTTTAAAGATTTGATGACTAAGGTTTGTTGTTTATATTATTTGAGAGTTGTGTTTCAAATTTAAACTTATTTGGAGTAGATTTGGGATTGAATCGTGAGTTGAGTTGTTGAAATTTGAAGAACAGGTTGATGTTTCAGAACTTAAGGTTTAAAATCTGAAGTTCCATTGAAGAGATTGTACTAACTAAGATTCGAATTTATGAATTTGCATTTGAAGATAGAAGAACTTCAGATTTGGTTTCTAAAGTTGCATTGAAGAGTATGAGCGTTCATGGTTCGATTTAGATCAATTTTTTCCTAAAAAAAATCTCGATTTTTTAAATATTAAAACCAAATCAAACCAACTAAACCGATTTTTTTATTGATTTGTTTTATGTCAGTTTTATCAGTTTTGATTTTTTATTGTTATTTATCATTTTTTTCTTAAATATGAGACATACATTATCATACATATATTCCGATGACTACATTTTTAATGTAACAATATCAAACTAATTGCACTTTGAGAAATCTATCATTTACCAAACTATATTGATGATAATTAAATCAAATAGTGATGATAAATTTAAAAAATCAATTTAAAGTAGATTACTTTTAACATGAAATAGATTATTGTATTTAGCTAAAAAAAATACTAATCATAATAGAATGTAAAGAAAAAGAACTAGATTAATATAATAGCAAAAAGTAAGACTAAAATTGCAAAAAATTAACATGTACCATAATATTTTAGAAATTTTGCATAAGAATATACTATGTAGGTATAATAAAAAATTATAAGAGCTACTTTTATAGTCGGTTTGGTTCGTTTTTTTTTCCGATTATTTTGTTAAAATCAAAACAAAACAAATTTGATTGGTTTATAAAATTCAAAATCAAAACCAAATGAAACCAAACTAAAAAGGATCTATTTTTTTAATCGGTTTAGTTCGATTTTTTGAATTTTTGTGAACACCCTTATTAAAGTGATCCGAGTATATATGCTTTGTAAAAAAGTTATGCAATGCGCATATAACTTCAATGATACCCAAAAGTGGGTATTATCCCTTTTAAATGGGAGAAGTTCAGAAATAGCCAGATTTACAAGTGGTCATTCAAAAATAGCTACAGTTTTAAAATTAATCGAAATTTAATCATTTTTCATGTAAAGATAAATCTGAATGAAAACATTGTTCAAAATCCAAAAAAATACTCCAGCATAATGTGCTGGAGTTTGGAGCACCGGTTCTTCAGTCTCCAGTATATTATACTGGACCGTCCTCTGTTGTAACAAAATAATAACTATTTTTTAACAATTTAGCAAACGCTGACTATTTCTAAATAATCAATCTAAAAACTGGCTAGACCATGCTATTTTAACCTTTTAAATGGAGCCTGAGTAGTCCCGTAAAATTCCCAAAAGTAAATGACCTTTGGGCTATGAAGGCCAGCCCAATAGAGGACAAATAATTGGGCTGGAGACCCATTCACCATCCGGCCCAATAGTTAAAATCCCAACTTGGATTAATAATTAATTTCCTCTGGTACTTCGCTCAGAAAGGAAAGGCAAAAAACTCCGTCCACGCAGGATCGCCGGAGCCTCGTCGGAAAAGAAGAAAAGCATGGGTGTGGACTACTACAAAGTACTTCAGGTGGACCGCAACGCCAAAGAAGATGACCTCAAAAAAGCGTATCGCAAGCTCGCCATGAAATGGCACCCTGATAAGAACCCTAACAACAAAAAAGATGCTGAAGCCAAATTCAAACAAATATCTGAAGCCTACGATGTATGTAATTACATTGCACTTCCCCCCAATTTTTCCCATTGTTTATTAAATTTGATGTTGATTCTGGAAAAATTAATTTTTGTACCAATTATTCCAATTTTCATGTATTCGACAAGTATTTCCTAAATTTGTAGTTACTTTTTGAAAAAAAAGAAGATATAGATCTCTGAATCTTCATGGGTCCATTTATTTTTATTTTCTAAGGTTGTAGTTAATTCTGAAAAAAGAAACTTTTGTAGCCTACAATGTATTTGCATGCCCAATAACCCCAATTTTAATGAGTTTGATTTTAGCTTTCCAATTTATTTTCCTAAATTTTGTATTCAGATGAATTTTGATGTTGAATGCAGGTGTTGAGTGATCCACAGAAGAGGGCAGTGTATGATCAATACGGAGAAGAGGGGTTAAAAGGGCAGGTGCCACCACCAGGTGCAGGTGGATATCCAGGCACATCAGATGGCGGGGCGGGTCATGGGTCGTTCCGGTTTAACCCACGTAGTGCTGATGATATATTCAGTGAATTTTTCGGGTTTTCGAGCCCGTTTGGTGGTGGAATGGGAGATATGGGTGGTGGAAGGGCAGGTGGTTCAAGTTTTCCTAGGGGTATGTTTGGTGAAGATATTTTCACTTCTTTCAGGAATGCTGCCGGTGAAGGTGCATCAAGTAATGTGCCACGAAAGGCTGCTCCGATTGAGCGGACGCTACCTTGTAGTTTGGAGGATTTGTATAAAGGAACCACCAAGAAGATGAAGATATCCAGAGAAGTTACTGATGCTACTGGGTGAGTTTTTAAGATTATATCTGCCCTCAGTGATAAAAAAGATCTCTACTTTTTTTCCTTTTTCTTGAATAAATAGTTTTAGGTTGGTGTAGCGGAGACAAAAATACTATAAGTGATTTCTTGTCATCCACTGCCTAAGCCTTTGGTGGGTAGAGTTATCTGGTCTGTGTGCTGGTGGGATGAAGCGGGCTATGTTGCTTAGATATAGGGTGGGTTCTAGAGGTCGATCCTTGATAATATAAATTTTAAGATTCGGGGATGCAGATCCAGGTACGACTACGGATGCGGGGATTCAGCTAAAACTAATTAAAAAATCTAGAAATAGATCTATAAAAAATATCCTAATGAGAAATATTATGTGGAAAAACTCATAGGTTGTGGAGTGCAACCAATAATTCAATCTTTCGTTTTGGGAATTTCTCTCTCTCTATCTTCACAAGGTAGGGTGAGGTCTGCGGGTACACTATCCTCCCCAGATCCCACCGGTTACAGTGGATTTGTTGTTGTTTGTATTTTGAGAATTTCTCAAGTTGTAGGCACTATACGCACTAGCATGCAACAGCTAAACTTCAATCTTTCATTTTCCCTCAAATTTGTCCATGGCCACAATGTACCAGATCTCAATTGACCACACCCGGCACGATTCCCACATGCTTACCAGTACCAGTGTCGACATGACACAGGTTTGGCAGAGTCCGCACAATGGTACCCGATGGAATAGTCAGTGTGTGTGCAACCAAGGCCGTACACTACCATCCTCAAGTCTTAGATTGGTGTTGCCGGGAGTCGAGCTAGTAGTTTGTGTAGGGGTAAGAGCGAGATCTAGAGAACATCTATATGACAAAATTTTCAGTGCTGGTATAAAATTAACTTGACTAGAGTGGTAATGGATATAAAGAATTGGGGCATATCTTTTGGAGGTCGTCACAACTGAGGGTGTATCTTCTGGAGATGGCATGTTAGTGGAATAGTGGTGGTTGTTGATTCATTCATGCACAGAATTAACTTAATCTGATTGAGGTCTAGCTGATTGATATTCATACAAAATGTTAAATTTCCACGGAGTGATTGAGTATTTATCATTTTTTGTTTTTACAATGGCATGATCTGAGTGGAAGCTACTCAATGAGTTGGCTGAATTGAGTGCCTTCGTAAATTATGTTTTTCTCTAAAACAAGAAAAAGCTGCTATTTCAAGGCTTGAATAGTTGAAGCTGCAACAGTCTGTCCTTCTGCTTCTACAAATTCATCATAAACTCATTTTCCTCCTTTACTATCTGCATTATGGATGTTGACAAAGTAATGGCGAGTTCTTATGTTGACATATGCACCAATCCGTTTCTTTAGGCCTGGCAATTAGCTATAAAACTAGCATAAAGGATATAATAAACTGACTATGATCTAAGAAAAAAGATACTCCTTTTTGTCTGAACAGGTAAAATGGTGTATTATAGTACAAATTAGAAACCTGGCACAAAGCTAGTGCCTGGATAATTACAAAGTTTGAAACCCTTCTGTACAAAAATGAAAAGAGATACACTATTCTTTTTAGTGTTCGCATTGCTTGTTAGAATGGTCTATGGTATCATGTGTTAGTACCATTGGTGGTGTTGAGTAACTGACCTCACTGTTTGCACCAGAAGGAGGATAAATGATCACCGTCTCAATGAGAATATGCTGATTAACCAGCCCAAGAGTGTGCAAAAAGCGCTGATATAAAGCATCATTTTAGGGAAGGACCCTTTTGATTTGACTATATATGCGTCCCACTTAATTTGTTATTGCTAGCATAGAGTAAAATTTACTATTGAAAATAGTTGATGACAGTGTGATTTCTGAGATTGCATTTTACCTAGAAAGGTTATGCAGCATGTGCCAGGGGTTAAAAAGTTGGTTGCTCATACTATTTGTCTTGTTCTCCATTTGCTTTTGCCCCATTCCTCTCTTATGTTTGGCACTTTGGTAATGATTGGATTCTAAGATGTAGAAGCTTTACCTCTACCTTTTTGTTGTGGGTAAGCAATTAAGAGATTTGCATCTTCATTTGAACCCAATTTAGTGAAGATTGAAAAGCTGGTTATGACTTTGGGCAGGTAGAGATTCCTCTATTTTATACTAATTGAGTACACAGGCATGTCACGTTTGATATGTTGTCAGTATTGAATTACGTAGTACCTCTAGTTGCATAGTCACTTGTCTTTTTTATTTTCCCTTGCAAGGAACTGATTGGTGTAGGCAAGTTCCAAATAGGATATTAATTTCGGAAGAAAATATAAACTATTCACTTTTCTTTGGATTGGTAAACATATACAGTGTCATTTTCTTTTGATGATATAAATAGTATAACTATAACATATATATTGTCACTTTGAAGCTTGATGTTATGTTGCTAATTTTGCTTTTAGTTGAAATTAGCACATTCTGGGTGTGCAAAATGACTACTTTGGCGAATTGATATTGGTTGCTTTTGTTAGCTAAGTTGCTCGGGTTCAGGATACGGTATTGGATTTAGAGGTCGGATATATCATGATCTAAATATTAAGATTGTAGCTTTCCAGGTATGGATACGTGTGTGTGTGGGGTTTTGACTAAAAATAGTTGAAATATCTTACGAGTTAGAAAGAGATGTTAAATTATGAGATATTATGTGAAAAACTTACATGGTGCTTGAGAGTACAAAAGTTTCTCTTTTGTTCTCAATTCCACCCTAGCTTTGTGTTGATTTAAGAAATCATTGTATCTCTCTCGAATTTCTTTGTCGATTTTGGTCAAAGTACCCAATAACGATTAACTAAATCCGACATGGATCCCATACCCACATGCCCACCCATGTAGTGTCGACGTAGGTGCGGCATCGAAAGTGACGAGTCCAAACAACTTAGATTGTTAGCTAGACTTATGCTAGTCGTGGTTATTCATGTCAATAGACACTGTTGTTTTTACAAGTTGGTTAATTTTTATCCTTTTCTGAGATCTTTCATTGTTTTCATGATTTATAAATGGAAATGCAGGCCGTGGAGCTTTAGCTTTACATAGGTGATAGTGTCGATTGTAGTTCGGGGAAAACTTTGGCTCTTTATTCATTTATTTATATATTATTATTTCTTTTCCTGTGGTGTGCTTTAGTAGTTTATGAAACAATTGGAACAATCTTTTCTTTTAGGAAAATAGTTGAGGCGGAAACATACGTGCTTAAAATTCTGTGTTGTCAGTTTGGAACATTTTGCTTCCACTATATTTCTATTTTGTATGGGAGTGTGTTACCTACTCATTCTAAACTAAAATTAGTTCATGGCACCAGATTGCTACTCTTATGGCATTATCTAGAGAACTAGTGCAGTAAATCTGTTTGAAAATTTGTCAATTTTCTTCTGCTTCTCTTACTTTTCCACCCAGTCAACCTGAAGTTTTGGATCTCACATTGCAAAGTGCTTTATGCCTCTCTTGCAAAACGCAACAGGTCCTTGGATTCGTGCTGGTTGCGCTTCATGTTCTGGTGTTTAATGTTGAGTTATATTTCACATTTTTCCCGTCATATTGAGCATTATTTTGGAAGATCATTAACGGATCCATTCAACCCTGATAAAATTATTTAATCTTCTCATAGTTTTGTTGCGTGCCCAGGCGACCCAGTACAACCGAGGAAATTCTGACAATTGATATCAAACCAGGATGGAAGAAGGGGACTAAGATAACATTTCCGGAGAAAGGAAATGAGCAACGAGGCATAATTCCCTCAGACCTTGTCTTCATAATCGATGAGAAGCCGCATAGTGTCTTCAAGAGAGATGGCAATGATCTCGTTGTCACCCAGAAGATCTCTCTGGTAGAGGCTCTTACTGGATATACTGCTCAAATAACAACGCTTGATGGTCGGAATCTAACAATACCGATTAATTCCATCATTAGTCCAAATTATGAAGAAGTTATCAAAGGAGAAGGTATGCCCATTCCCAAGGAACCTAGCAAAAAAGGGAACTTGCGAGTGAAGTTTAACATCAAGTTCCCCAGCAAGCTTACTTCTGAGCAGAAAGCTGGCATTAAGCGATATTTAACATGATTATTGAACATTAGCACCTAGAGTTTTATTTATCAAATTCTACTACATAAGCTTGTCCTCTGTCTTTGCTTTTGTTGGCCATGCAAAGAAATGTACACACTATTCGTTTGTGGATTTCTTCTGAAACCTTCAGTCCGTTATTTAAGTCTCATTTTTTTTTTTGCAACTTTTGTGATAGGGTAGAGATTGGAATCTCTTATTCTTCCTTTTTTTTTAATTATCTTTTTATATTCTTTTCCATGAGTATTATTAGATCTAACTAATCTAATGCTGTTCCCCTATATATATCGATCTGTGGATGAAAGGTATTTGACTTCTGGCAACATTTAAACCAAATGCACAAGTACATGATAACATGAACTCAACCTTCTTAAGCTTATGCTCGTCAATTCCATGGAGTGACTTGGTGTTTGGTTGAGTTAGAATTTCATTTGAACTTGGTTGGTTCCCAACATAGATGCATTTTTATCATAACTTAATTAACATATGAGCTCGTATAACTGTAAGTAGGGATGGGATGTTCATGGTTTTGTTGGGTTGGTTTCCCCCTTAGAGAGAACCCAGTTCAACTAAGTTGGTTTTTCGAACATCGAAATCATACCAAAGTAATTAAGTTTGTTTTTGATTGGTTGAGTGATGTAGGACGAGTAAATAAGAAAACAATTAGATGAACATCAGAGAAAGCTTGATCACGAGAAAGGTTGAACAAAGAAAAAACGAAGTATTCTATAGAGAAATCAAAAGGAGATAGTTGTTATTTACTTCTAATTGATTTACAATGGGTGGTTCTAAAAGGGCTATTTATATGCCACCTTAAGTACTAGAATCTTTTCATTATTGAAATCAAATGTCACAAAGGCTAAGATCTACAAAATCCTTCCAACCAAAATTATTGTAATCCCCTTCTTAGGAAAAGAAGTCGTCCTCAACCACATAAACATTGTCATTGATTTTCTTTAGAATGTAATAAGGACCAAACTTCTGTAGTTGAAACTTGTTATTGGTGCCAATTGGAAACCTTTTCTTTCACAAAAGTGCCAAAACATCATTTCCTTCTTAAAGGGTCTGGTACTCGATAGTTTTTATGAGTAACTGCCTTGTACTTAACATTAGTCTCTTCAAGTTTTTACTTCTGCTTGTTTGACCATGTGAGTTGCAGTTATGCTCGATCCCAGAACCTTTAGAAGCTTAAGCTAGTCTAAGGCATGTCATGGACATTGGAGAATTTCTTGCTAATCAGGTGCTACCATTGTACTATTATGATTATTCTGACGTCAGAGCAAACGGGACAATGGAAAATGGTGACTTCCCTGTTGCACTATGAACATCACTACTGTAGGCAAAAATCAGCTTGGGATAATGCAAAATCCCATTGTTTAAACTTGTCTCCATATGTACTGCGAATCAAATTGGCCTGGCCATCCATCTCTGAGTGAGCAGTACTGCTAGTCTTCATTAAGGTATCAAATATTTTTAATAGGAAAATCCATAAATAATTCATTAATCGAGTATCCACATCAGAAATGATCGACTTAGGAATTCCATGCAGGCGAACAATATAATCTCTTTTAAAATAGCCTAACAACATTAGAAGCATCTATGGTCTTCCTACAAGGAATAAAATGGGATATTTTCGAGAAACGGTCCATCATAATAAAAATAAAATCCTTACCTCGTTCGGTAGTTCAAGTACAAAGTCCAGAATTAAATCCCTCGGAACATGCTCATGGACTAGTAAAGGCCAGTATTTTGAGGTTGACATGCATAATATCTTTTCACCAATTCACTGACATCTCAGTTCAGTTGAAGCCAATAATACCTTTCTTTTACTACACAATTATCTTGTCTTTCCAAAGGTGTCTATCTATGCATCCGACATGTAAATCTCTAATAACTTACTCATGCAAGGAGATGTTTGTGAAACTTGGCAAAGCTAAGATAGTCACATTTTCCTTGATAGTATAAAACATCTGTCTGCATCTTCATTCCACTGAATCTTTCCTTTCTTCAAGATATCAGTAACAGGAGAAGACTGTTTATGCAGTTCACATACTATTTTGGGTACAAGCCACTCCTTAATAGCACACATTTTTCTATATTCTCACTCGACTACTATCAACACTGATCATGAATCCCAAGAACAATAAATATGAAGTCATAAAGCTGCACTTCTTGAGGTTAGTATAAAGCTTGTTTGTCTGTAAGATTATTAATACCTCCTTTAAATACAAAATATGATCTTCTCAGAGTTTCTAAGTTTTCGTCATCGTGGGTCCATAACCATTTTACTACCTATTTATGTGGTTGATATCTTGATCACTGAAATAATCACTCAGTCCTTGAGGATGCAACTTCTACGGATTGAGGTTATTCCCTGCTAGAATGGGCCAGGTGGGATGGGGGAGCGGTCGAACGTGCGTTCAAATAAATCAAGATATCATCAAAGCATACAACAACAAACTTCCCGATAAATAGCTATAGGATATAGATCACAAGTCACCTAAAAGTACTTGGGCTGTTAGTTAAGCCAAACGGCATGAGTAACCACTCATACAATCCATCACCAGTCTTGAAAATTGTCTGCCATTCATCTCTGACTCATGCTCTCTCGTATATGCCCTTTCTTTAATAACTCCTCAACTTGGCCTCTTAAAATCTGGTTCTCATTTGGACTCGTTCAGTAGTATGGTTGATATGGTGCTGGATATCTCACACAATTAGTGGAAACTTCACCGGTTGCTCTTCGGGAATATATAATGTCCTTGAACTCCTCCAACTACAGCCTGGTTTCTCTGGTAGGTCATTTGCTGTAACTAGGATGTCCTTTATCACATACTACTGGAGTATATTTACAAGAGCTTCAAACTCCTTCTCTGACTGAGTAAGTGTCAACAATGACTGTCCCTCCGCTTTGGAAGCTTTGGATTCAGTGATCTTATTGGAACAACCTCTCTATCCTCACAAGGTAGGGTAATATCTATGTATACATTACCCTCCTCAGACCCCACAGTATGAGATAATATTGTTGTTATTGTTGTAGACTCATTGATCTTATTCATCGGAACTAAGGTCACCCTTATTCCATTTGCTTCTAAATTCTATATATTCTTTCGTCCAAAACGGTGAGCATCCTTGTCAAACTGCCATGACCTACCAAATAATAGATGACATGCATCCATGTCTACCAAGTCACAGTACACTTCATTTGTGTACTTTCCAATTGAGAAAGGAACTTGCATCTTTCTATCACTTGGATATTTCCTACAGATTCGGTCCATCTAATCCAATAGTGATTTGCATGTTTTTTTCACTGGTAACTGCAGCTTCTTAGCAATACTTTTTCCAATATTCTCTTTATTATCACCATCAACTATCAAGTTACAAATATTAGTGATTATACACCTGGTGCGGAGAAGTTGGTGGTGTTGAATCTGATAAGAGCAAATTTCTTGTCGTATGTGAAAGAAAGAAAAGTCAAAGAGATAAGAAAAATGATAGGCGAAAGAATTTATTATCTTTGAATTCTTTTCTTATGACGTAATAGCTTACGTCGATATTCTTATGATGTAAGCGCTTACGTTGACATTCTTATGACATAAGCGCTTACGTTGGCAGGGCATTCAAATGCCTATATAAGGGGTTTACATTTTCATTGGTAGATCATCCCTCAGCTTCTTATTTTTCTTCAATTAATAAATAGTTATTCTTTGTGTGACCGCGGAGTAGACAGAAATTACCGAACCACATAAATCTTGTCGTGTCTTGTGCAATTTATCTCTTTTCTATTTTAAATATATTTTTCTTCTATTAGCTTGACATGCTTTCCAACAATTGGTATCAGAACAAATAGTGTAATTCTGGTGAAAAGTACGGTATTGGTACATGACTATTCATATAGTTTTTTTTTATGAATAATAGAATCAGAAGAAGGGAAAGATTGACAAGTTCAATGGAAAAGATTTTGGATTCAAGAAAATATAAATAGAGGATTATTTGTACCAAAAAGCTATACTTATCTCTGATCGAGGTAAAACCAGAGAATATGGCCAAAGCAGATTGAGACCTATTTGATCGCCAAGCTCTTGATGTGATTTGTGCCAAGCTCTTGGTGCGATTTGTTTGACGCTAGCACAAAATATGACGTTTAAAATCATTAACGAGAAGAGCATATCAAGCCTGATGAAGGCGTTATCAAAAATGTACGAAAGCCATCTTCTTTAAATAAAGTCTATTTAAAGTGTCGATTGTTTAACTTAAAAGTGACAGAAGCTGGATCTGCCACAGAACATGTCAATGGGGTTAATATAATATAACTCAGTTGAATTCTGTTAATATAACATTTGATGACGAAGTCAGGGTATTGGTTCTACTATCATCTCTACCGGAGAGAGGTCTGCAACAGCAACTACAGTTACCAGTTCATCAGGAAGTACCAAATTCAAATTGAATGATATTACAGACTTAGTTCTAATCGAAGATATTCGTTGAAGAAAGTCAAGTGATTCCTAGGATCTGCTTTTTAATACTGGAAGCAGGGAGAAGCAACCAAAAAAGACAAAGTTATGATCGTGGCAGATCAAAGTCAAGGGACAAATGATGATCCAAAAATTGGACATTACTGGTTGGAATTGTAATAAAAAGGGGTAACTACAGTAGTTAGTGTAGAGAACAAAGAAGTAGAAGGAAGAAAATTCAACAAATATAATTGTTGAACAAGTCGGTTATACACTAATTTGTTGTGCAGATAATCCATCGAATCTTGGATTCTTCATGTGCATCTTTCACTCTACATCATGCAATGAATTATTGCATAATTATATTGCTGAAAAATTTGGGAAAGTTTATCTAGCAGGCGGTGAACCTCTAGACATTGTAGGGAAAGGTGAAGTTTATTTAAAGACTTCACAAGGCACACTATGAACATTGCAAAATGTCCGACATATTCCTATCTTTAAGAAAAAAATGATATCTATGGGTCATAATGACAGTGACGGATATACTGTACATTCGGCAATAGATCGTGGAAGATAACTAACAGAAATTTGGTTGTAGAAAGAGGCTTCAAGAAGGGAACACTTTATGCAACTGCGATATAGAGAGATACTATATCAATAATTGACCATGATCGTGATACAACATTGTGGCACTGGAGGCTCGAGCATATAAGTGAGAAGGGGATGAAGTTATTGACATCCAAAGAAAATTTGTCAAACCCAAAACATGTTGAATTAGGTTTGTGCGAAGATTGCATTTACGGGAAACAAAAAAGAATTAGTTTCTCAAAGACAGGAAGGATGCTAATGAAAGAGGAGCTAGAACTAGTGCATACATATGTGTGGGGACCAGCTCTTGTAACGTTTCTGAAAGGCTCATGCTATTATGTCACATTTATTGATGATCCCACAAGAAATGTATGTGTTTATTTTCTAAAAAATAAATCTGATATCTTTATTACCTTTAAAATATGGAAAGCTGAAGTTGAAAATCACAAAAAGTCTAAAGTAAAATTGTCTAAAGTTTTTAAAGCATTCTGCTTTGATAATGGGACAAGACAATTCCTTGAACATCGGAACAAAATGGTGTTGCTGAGAGGATGAACAAAAACCTTGAATGAACGAGCCAGAAGTATGAGAATACATTCTGGATTGCTGAAGTATTTTTAGGCCGAGACTGTTAACACGACATCTTACTGCATAAACAGGGGATCCTCTGTACCGGTGAATTTTGAAATTCTTGAGGAGGTGTGGAAAGGAAAGGAGGTAACTCTCTCGCATCTGAAATTTTTTGGTTGTGTTGCTTATGTGCATGTAAACTCCAACGAGAGAGATAAGCTTGATCCTAAAGCTAAGAAATATTTCTGTATTGGCTATGTAATGATAATTTTGGTTATCGAGTTTGGGATGATCAGAATAGAAATATCCTAGGACACATGAATGTCATATTTAATAAAAAATGTACTAAAACAAGCTTGGAGTAGAACCAACTAGCACCAATAAACAGACATCTGAAACAGTTGAGTTTGAAGGAATATCATAAAATGAAGTGGCTAGAGGGATTACAACTGATTCTGAAATTGAAGATGAAGAACCAAAAGACGAATCTGGATCAAAACTAGAACCGGAACCAGAGATAGAATCAAATGCAAAACCAAATCTTAAGTCAGGACTTGAATTAGATTCGGGGTCAGTTACTCTTGAACCTACAATTAGGAGATCTAATAGAGTCACAAATGCTCCATATAGGTTAACTATCTCTCTCTCTCTACTATTTACTTTTGATTGATGTTGGTAAACCACAATATTTTATTAAAGCAATGTAGATGATAAACTCTGATAAGTGGAATCTAGCCATGAAAGAAGAGATGTATTCTCTTCAAAAAAAATAAAAAAAATAAAACATGGATACTTATAGAGTTACCAAAAGGAAAGAAGGCATTGTAGAATAAGTGGGTATACAGAGTCAAGGAAGAGCACAATGGTAAGAAGAGATTCAAAGCACAATTAGTAGTAAAAGGCTTTCAACATGAGAAAAGAAGTGACTACTGAGGTCTTCTCTCTTATAGTCAAATCAACTACTACCATGTTGGTGCTAAGTATCATAGTCGCAGAAAACTTACACTTGGAGCAGCTAGATAATAAAACCATTTCTTGCAGGGTGACCTTGAAGAAGACATCTATATAAAGCAACATGAAAGTTTTCAAGTTGATGGTAAACAAAACCTTGTGTGTAAGTTGAAGAAAAGTTTGTATGGTTTGAAACAAGCTCCCCGACAATAGTACAAGAAAGCTAATGGATTCGGGCATAACAATGGCACGATGTGAGATGGACCATTGCTGTTATATCAAAAATCTTGATAAAACATATATCATTTTACTTTGTACGTTGATGATATGCTAATTGCAAGATCTAGCATAAATGAGATCAACATGGTTCGAGTAAAAAATATCCTAAAATCATGAAAACCTAGAGAATCAGAGTTATAATTTGTAACTGTAACGACCCGATCGGTCATTTTGATCTCTAGCGCATTGTTTGGCAGGTTGAGGCCATGAACAACTCTACTTCAAGTATTATGATTTGTACACTTGATCGAAATTGAATTTTTGAAAGTTTAGAGTTGATTTGGAAAGAAAATTCTCATTTCGAAAGCTTTAAGTTGGAACTTCATATGTGTTGAGGTTCCGTGTAGCGATGGTGTTATATGAGAAGGATGGCTCTCTAGATTTAGATGTTATATCGCACCTTAGCTGTGCTTGAGTTTTGTAGCGTATGGTGCTATCTGTCTCCCTAGGGATAGTATTATGCACTTAGCGTACTTGTTGCTGATATTTGGGTATTTTACAGGTATGAGCATTTTACTTGGTAAGTATTTCCTTTATAGATTATTATATGTGGTTCAAGTGGCACGCCGCCACATGCATCATGGTTGGATTGAGTTGCAGGAGCGCAACAGTGTCATGTTAAGTAATAGCTTCCTATATCTATTACTGTGTGTTTTGCTTCTCATATTTTGAGGAAGGTTCATAAAACCTTCAGTTGTTCCAATTAGTTATGTGGGTTGAGTATCCCTTTCCAGAGTTCGTTTCTTTATGTACCACATTCGAGTTTGTAGCTTGTTGGCACATTGCAGTATTATATGAGTTTTTTGGCAGTATTTGAGGTGGCTTATTGCTTGGGCAGCTTATACTGGGTGACGCGACATTATTGAACCTGGGATCAGTGCAATCGAGTTTACATGAAGTATATTAAAGAGCAATTATCATTGCGTGGTTTAGAATGAGATAATGGTTTTTGTTATGAGAATAGACTCAATGATTTATTGACTCGGCAGTTGGTTATGAGTTTCTACATGTCTCTTCCTTTGTGGCAGTATTGCAAGAGTTGGAACAAGACTTATATGCATCATGAGGTGTGTTGTGAGTATCAGATTCATGTTCGACAATTGTTACCAAAGGATGTTATTATGGCCATGTAAGTTATGCAATTCATACTGTGGATTCAACAAAGGTATGCAATCAGGTATTAATGCATCATATAGATATTGATATGGTATTCGTATGAAGGAAGCAGGCCTGGCAAAGAATCCCGGATGTTGGAATTGGGATCTAAAGCCCATTTGGCTGATTAAAAGGGAATATCTTCAGATTTGGTTACACTAATTTGCTCAAGTGAATTATGGTGGCACAGATAGGTGCATGAGGTGTTAAATAGTAATTTCGGACAACTCCAACGCAGTTCTTAGCACGTTCAAGGACGAAAGTATGTTTAAGTGGGAAAGAATATAATGACCCGACCGGTTGTTTTGAGCTTTAGCGCGTTGTTCGGTAGGTTGAGGCCATGATCAGCTCCACTTCAGGTATTATGATTTGTACGTGTATTCAGAATTTAATTTCGGAAAGTTTAGAGTTGATTTGGAAAGAAAATTCTCATTTCGAAAGCTTTAAGTTAGGAGAATTGACTAAGGTTGAATTTTTGAGTAAACGACCTCAAAATTAGTATTTGAATGTTTTAGCAGGTTCGTATAATGATTTTGGACTTGGGCATATGTTCGAATCGGGTTTTGGATGACCATGGAGCATTCCGCCACTTATTGTGGAAGTTAGCATTTTGGAATAATTTCATAAATTTGGGTTGAAATGAATTTTAATGTTAACGATGTCCGATTGAGATTCTGAGTTTGGGAATAGCTCCGTGTGGTGATTCTAGTATTAGGAGTGCATCCAGAAGTCAATTCAGAGGTCCGTAGATTCTTTTGAAGTCATTAGCGAAAGTTAGATATTTGAAGGATTTGAGAAGTTTGACTGGAGGTCGACTTTTTGATATCGGGTTCGGATTCTGATTTTTGAAGTTGGAGTAGGTCCATAATGTCGAATATGACTTATGTGCAAAGTTTGAGGTCAATTGGAGGTGACTTGATAGGTTCGGTATCGAATGTAGAAGTTTGAAATCCTAAAGTTCATTGAGTTTGAATTGGGGTGTGATTCATGATGTCGATATTGTTTGATATGATTTGAGGCCTCGATCAAGTTTGCATTATGTTTTAGAACTGTTTAGTGTGACTGGATGGGGTTCGGGGGCCCCAGGTAAATTTTGGGTGATTAACGGATCGAATTTGGAATCTGAAGAAGAATTGAGGAAGCCGATATATGGTGTACCCGCACCTACGAAGTTTTGGGCGTAGGTGCGGAGGGCGCAGAAGTTACATTAGAGTCGCAGAAGCGGAGCAGTCTTGCAAGGTGAAGGACCGCATGTGCAGAGCTTTTGGCAATATTTGTGCAAGAACAGAAGCGAAAAATGCCTCACAGGATCAGAAGCAAGCGCATAAGCGAAAAGTGCCTTGCACCTGCAAAGTTGCATGTGCTGCTACTTGACCGCAGGTGCGGAGGTCGGGGCTGGGTGGTGTGTTCTTTAAAAACGGGGGTTGACTCATGTTTACCTTATTTCCTCCATGAGAGCCGGTCTTGGAGCGAGTTTGGAGCTCATTCTTTTGTCATCAATTTCAAGGTAAGTGATTCCCATTTATTACAAGTTAAATACATGGTCTCTACATGGATTTAAACATGAAAATTAATAGAAATTGTGGGATTTGGAAGAAAACCTAGAAAATCATATTTTTGAATTTTGATCACGAAATTGGACATGAAATTGAGAATAAACCATATATTTGAGTTCTTAATGTTATGGGTAATGGTATCTTCAAAAAATTTGGAATTCTGGCACGTGGGTCTGAGGGTGATTTTATCGACTTTTCGAGCGGAGTTAGGAATTGTTGTAAATTGAATAATATGAGTATTAGACTATAGTTTCATTGGTTTGCACATTGTTTGGCTAGTTTTGGAGAGTTGGGCATCGGTTTGAGTCGTCGGAAGGGCATGAAATCTGGTAATGGAACTTCGGACAAGGTAAGTCGCCTTTCTAATCTTGTAAGAAAGAATTAACCCCATAGGTGAAATAAATTTATATGTGCTTCTAATTATGAGGGTCTACGTACGCACAAGGTGATGAGAGTCCGCACGTAATTACTAGCTATGCCTATATCCGGGTAGTGTAGGTTTACATCATGCCTTGTTGATATTGCTGTCAATTTTTGTTTATTGGATGCTGTGAGAAGGAGCAAGATTAAGGTTGAGTAATATTTCCTTGAAAGAATTGAAATTTGAAGAATTTATGATTTAGAGGTTTCATTTGAACTTCATAAATTTCGAAAAGAATTGAGGAATATCATAATAACTTAAGAAATCTATGTGTAATCACGTCGCATGTATGTTTTTCAAGCGGGGTAATTTTCTTATAAAGCTTCAAGTGGAATTTCCCTTATTTTGAAAAGAATCAAGAAAGAGATATGATTTAAATGTTAAATTTATATTTGACCGCGTCGCGGATATAATTGGGTAATTCTTTAAACTTATAATTGACCGCGTCACATGTATGGTTCGCGAGTGAGGTAATTCCTTAATTTTATATTTGACCGCATCACATACAATTATGATTCACGAGTGGGATAATAGATGCATCTATGGTTTGAGCCGTTCGACACTCGAGAATGCATAATTTACACTTATGTTGGATCGAACCGAACGTCCTCGGTGAAATTTATGTGTGATAATAGAACTGGAAACTCTTTTTATAATTTTTATAATTCATTGTTCGAGAGATTATTTGTTTTAAATGAAGGAAGTGTTTTTGGTTCTTTAATATGATGAAAGAATTGTTCTGTTATTTCTTGTTCTGAGCTTTTATTATTATCTCTATAAACCCTGCTAAATTATAATTTCACGTTATCATATTGTTGGACCACTAGTAAGTGTTAGAGTCGACCCCTCATCACTATTTTTTTGAGGTTAGACTGGATACTTACTGGGTACGCCTTGTTTTTGTACTCATACTATACTTGCTGTACGTTTTATTGTACATGCATATCTACACTTAAGTGGCCTCGTGGACGTAACAGTGTGGTTGACAGGAGACTTAGGCGAGCTGCATATTTTATACGATCCACAACCAGTAGAGTTTCCATCAGAGTATTTGTATCTATTTTTCTGTCCTAATTTGTATTCTAGACAATATTTCCTAGTAAATGCTGATGCACTTGTAACATCGGATCTGAGATGATTATGGAATGCTTAGTATTGGAATTGGAAAACGTTACTAATATTCTATAAAGTCCATCATTTACTAGTTAAAATGGAAATTTATGATTTCAGAAATATTAAAATGAGGTTTAACTAATTATTTGGTATTGCTTGCCTTACGGTGGTGTCCGACGTCATCACGATCTTTAATGGATTTTGGATCACGATAGTAACCTACCTCGTTTTTCCATTTTTCTGAAGAAGTACATGGGCTTTAGCGTTAGTCTCAGCATGAATACCAAAAAGATTATTATGTAACTTAATAAATAGTATGTGTACTGTATACAACAACAACAACAACAACCCAATATAATCCCACTTAGTGGGGTCTGGTAGAGAGGCTGTTTCCAAATAGACCCCCGACATCCTTCCCTCCAAGAACTTCCCACCTTGTTTTTGGGAAGACTCGAACTCACAACCTCTCGGTTGGAAGTGGGAGTTGCTTACCATCAGAGCAACCCCTCTTGTCCAGTATGTGTACTGTATAACTAAGTATATATTTAGATACAATATTGACATACTAATATTATTTTTAAAATACAAAATACCGTAGCTAATATCAAATTTTCTTTTTTTAAAACTTGAATGAAATACCAACATATCGGATACCAACTACCAAAGTTTTTTAGTCTTGGTATGGCAGTTCGGTGTTTGCCAACTATACACAACCCTATTTGCTGATATATGATTCGAAATTGAGTAACTACACAGTTTGTTAAATTTTTGGTCTAATATTGCATTAAATTTAGAAAAAAGATTAATTGTACCAATTGAGGGTAATTTTAAACCTTAGTTTAAAGTTGAGTGTAAATTTAAATCTTTATACCAAAAAAATTGGACATGTTAATTTCACCAATTTCATGCAGGATCTGCACTGATGATAAGGATTTGTACGAGATGAATCGCTAATAACAAGAGTAGGATGGGCTAAAAGCGTAACGGAATACAAAATTAAATTTTAAATAGTATATGAAAATTAAACCTTTTTCAAAATATAGGCAATTTCGTTTCACCGGAATGATTCTTATAGATAATCATTTTAGGACGGTTGTTTGAAATATAATTAACAATTTGCAAAATATTTAATACGTACTTATTGTTATAAAATCTCCTATTTTAGGTGAATGTCCATAATTAGAAAGATTCTAGGGTTTACTTCTCCCTATAAATAAAGGGGTCTTCTACCATTGTAAACAATCCCTAACCATCCCTAAGTATCAATAAGAATACTCCACTCTCTACTTTTCTCTCTATTGTTCTTGTTCTTGTATTATTGTTCTTGTTCTTATATTATTTCATAACACGTTATCAGCACGAGTCTCTAACCAATTGAAATTTTCGATTATTTTAACTTTTGTTTGTGTAGGGTTTTTGCTTCATAGCCAATTCGGCTCTCTCAACTCAATCGCCGCCTTTTTTCTAATTTCTATACGGAAAAATAGAAGAGATGGTATCATCATAAAGTAATGCAACGGGATGGAAACTCAAGAGGTATATTTGATATCACAACATTTATTGGTATACCTTAAAGGTAAGTAATTTACTTTTCCCTTTCAAATTCTTGAAATTCTACGATTTGATTTTATATACAAACAAAGACAACAAAGTTTGATTATAACTCTAATGGAGTTCGTAAGAAATTACACTCACATGAAGTGGTAAAATTTCTATGCCTTGCCATGATCAAATTCATGTATGATTGTGGGCAAAGAATTAAAATTCCGTCCCATTGAATTTGCTCCATTCCCTTTAAAGAATGTGGTAGCAGTATGTGATAAGTCTGAAAGAAGACAAAATTATTTATTACCATGATGGTATCAATGAATGTGGACATGGCAATAGACGGAATTATAATCGTCATTATGATCCATTCCCTGAAGTGAATGTGATAATTGTAATAAAGCCTGTAAGTATGAACACACTCTTGATGTAATTGTGTCTTATGTCTGACATTATGAAAAGAAAGTTCGTTGCCCTTGAAATTTCGGGCAAGAACTATATGGCATGGGTGTTGGATGTTGAAATCCACTTAGATGCTATGGGTCTTGGAGACGCCATTAAAGACAGAAATAATGCATCCACCCAAGACTGTGCTAAGGCCTTGATTTTCTTGCGCCATCACCTTAATGAAGGTTTGAAAGTGTGCTAAGGCCTTGATTTTCTTGCGCCATCACCTTGATGAAGGTTTGAAAATTGAATATATCACAGTCAAAGATCCACCTATCTTGTGGAATGGCTTAAAGAAGAGATATGACAATCTGAAGTTGATCACTCTGCCACAAGCACGATACGATGAGAATCCAAAAGCAAATAGTTCATAAACTATATATTATCGTTGCGGTGGAAAAGGGCACTGGTCAAATGCTTGCCGTATACCAAGACATTTGGTTGACCTTTATCAAGCATCTCGAAAGAGTAAAGGCCCTGAAACAAATTTTGTCTCTGACGACAATTTTGACATCACCCACTTGGATGTGGCAGACTTCTTTGAGCAATCCGATGGGAAAATAGACCACCTAATTGGTGATGGATCTGTGATGAAAGAAGATGGAGTTGTTTGATTTTATTTCACTTATTTGTAATAGTTAGTGAATAAACAAATAGTCATTAGTATCAGCTCGTATTAGTTAGTTTATGATATAATGTTAGTATTAGTTCTTTAGAATGTTTCAATATGCTCAGATTTCAATAATATTTTTATTTTCCAGTAGCGATAATCGACTAACCTAACAGTTAGTCGATTATCTAATATTTCGCATTAAAACTGCAAAACAATCGATTGTCAATGTTCAACAATCGATTGTCAATGTTTAACAATCGATTATCTTAAGACAGTGTGATCTGGAATTTTTTTCAAAATAACAAATAATCGATTGTCTATGTTTAACAATCGATTGTCTTAAGACAGTGTGATCTGGAATTTTTTCAAAATAGCAAATAATCGATTGTCTATGTTTAACAATCGATTGTCGTAAGACAGTGTGATCTGAAGTTTTTCGAAATAGTCAACAATCGATTGTCTATGTTTAACAATCGCTTGTCTTAAGACAGTGTGGTCTGGAATTTTTCAAAATAGCAAATAATCGATTGTCTATGTTTAACAATCGATTGTCGTAAGACAGTGTGATCTAAAGTTTTTCAAAATAGTCAACAATCGATTGTCTATGTTTAACAATCGATTGTCTTAAGACAGTGTGATCTGAAGTTTTCAAAATAGCAAATAATTGATTGTGTGTGTTTAACAATCGATTGTCAATGTTCAACAATCGATTGTGTGTGTTTAACAATCGATTGTTTTAAGAAAATGCTTAAACTGAAATTTTCAAACTGCATAGTAATCGATTATGGAAAACATATAATCGACTATCTGATTTAGTTAGTCAACTGACCTCAGCAGATTTTGAAAATATTGTTTAAATGTGAAACAAACGAATTGAACTTGTTTATTCTCATGTTCGTATATTTTCTTTTGTATGGCAAACTATGGGAATTAAATTGATTGAAGGCTCCTGAAGAGCAACTATAACTCTGCCTAAAGGAACGATATTTTAGAGAATGCAATGTTCTCCTCCAAGTCTAAGAAGAACTTGTTGAGTTTTAATGAATCAGCCAAAATGTTCTCCTCCAAGTCTAAAAGGAACTTGTTGAGTTTTAAAGATATCATTCAAAATGGATATCAGATTGAGACAATACATGAGTATAATCTTGAATACCTCATTTACTCATGAAAACGAGGCTGCCCACTTCGGCTTGGGGCCACGCCATTTTGCATGCAGCAATGCTAGTTCGTCTCTGACTGACGAATTGACGCAAATATTCCCCGTTGCAATTGGTT
Organism: Nicotiana benthamiana; assembly: GCA_034376525.1. Taxonomy (NCBI): domain Eukaryota; kingdom Viridiplantae; phylum Streptophyta; class Magnoliopsida; order Solanales; family Solanaceae; genus Nicotiana; species Nicotiana benthamiana. The sequence continues at coordinate 35,418,201 of CM067327.1, forward strand.
TTGGGTCATGAACCTAATATATCCCATTTAAGAATCTTTGGATGCGCAGTATATGTGCCTATAGCACCGCCATCCCGCACCAAAATGGATCCGCAAAGAAGGTTAGGAATATATGTTGAGTTTGAATCATCCTCCATTATTCGCTACCTCGAAACATTGACATGGGATTTGTACACTGCACCATTTGCAGACTGTCAATTTGATGAGACACTTTTCCCAAAATTAGGGGGAGAAGTAGGTGAAACCAAACGGGAAATTTTGTGGAAAAATGCATCATTATCTCATCTTGATCCACATACCTCTATTTGTGAAAAAGAGGCGCAAAATATTATCCATTTGCAAAGAATAGCAAATCGAATGCCAGACGCATTTACAGATTTGAAAAGGATAACAAAATCACATATCCCCGCAGTGAATGTGACAACATCTGACTCACGAATACATATTCATTATCGGAAGAATATGAACATGAAGTTGGTATTGAATATACCACCCTCACCCCTAGAAGGAGGTTTGAGATGATACCACACTCACCCCTAGAAGGAGGTTTGAGATGATATATGGCATGAATGATCGTTGGTCACGTACCTATTGTACGCCAAAGTATTTTGGAAATATGACAATTAAAGGACAACAATAATGCAAGAAACATATCTTGCATATAAGTTTGACATGACCATAATTGTATTTCTCTTTAAGAAAGATATTCACCACATGGATGTTGATGAATCTGTGGTAGTACAAAATTAATTGAGAGCTCTAGAAGAGCCAATTATTACTATGTTGGAGAAAAACAGTTGAGTATTGTGCTGTAGTAAGTCTCAAAGAAACTTATTCAGTTTCCAAAGTACACGCGAAAGCGATTGATTATATTGAGACTATAAATAAAGGAAGGATTTGATATCTCCAATTACTACAACTTGTAGCGGGGTAATTTGTATATGAAAAGCTACCCGCTTTGTTCTCCAGTTTGTACTACACAAACAAAGGAATGCCACAATAAAGTGGATATCTATTGGTATAAAAACCCATGTCATTATAAACCTGAAGTTTATTGATAAGTGCACATGTCATGGTGTAAATTTGAAGTTTACCAATATTGATAATTTATTCAGTTGGCATTCGTGTTAGCCATCTCATTTTAAGTATGATGTGCAAATTCACATAGGTGAATATTAAAGAACTAGAAAGTTCTTTATGAATTCTCTTGTATCACTTGTTCTCATTAATGAACTGACCAACTAAAGAGTTCGGGTTGAAGCCCATAAATTCTGGAAATATCAAAGGTGAATATGCGCTCATTCACCTGCCATGTATACCACATATGATGCATCTATGAAATGGTTACATGTGCAATTGTTATTAACCCGCAGCCTGGCCGGTAATTGCGAGGTAAATTGCTCAGTAATCTAACTTCGAGCATAATTTCCAGATTTTCTACTCAAGATAGTTCATCTTGATAAGTTGGTTTATATCAAAGTTGGTTTAGCAAGATAATTATTGAGTGCCTCCACTTAATAGCTAAACTGTTTCTTATGAGAACAAAGTTATATATATCAGTTTGATATACGTTGTATACGAGAGTATATTCTCCCCTCACAAGTGGTTCAGGGTCAGGAACCAAATAATTTCATCTTATTATTAATGTGCTGTGTATATTGACATGATAATGCACAAAGATGATTTCCCAAAGTTGAGGAAACAGGTTAGCTTCTCTAACATGAGGGGGAGACATGATAAACACTTGAGAAAAGGTTACATGGGATGAATTATCATTTGTATATGTAAATCCCTGAATATCATGATATGAACCTGAAGTTCATAAAAGGGATAATTCAATTGCAACATATTGCAAAGTACGCTATACGCATTTGTTGACCCAAAGAATGTAACTATATTCTCACTACAAATGCTCATATTAAGTCCCTGAAGGACAAAGTCTTGGATACGCTTGAAGCGTATAGACAAATACTTGATTCCATGTGAAAGACATGTAGATTTGGACATGTAGTTCAAATACTTGAGAGTATAAAAGTCAAAGGTATGTATAACAGTTTTCGATATCTTATTTGTTTAGCATGACGTGAAAACTTGATATGCATCTAAAGTCTATTATGTGACTTACATGACTTAACTTGAAAAATTTAAGTTGCTTGAAGCATATGCATTTCTTGGTCCTGAAGTACCACATCCTAAGTACAATTTGTGTACATATGTATCTTGCTATAACTATAAGCATGATGGCATCGAGAATACATCTATGGAGATATTGAAGAGTCATTTCACGGCATTATATGAAGATGTTCATATCTATCAAGAATGATGATTTCAAGGTGCGGAATATTTATTCAAGTCAATATGGTTGATTTATTTATCAAACATCTACCAAAGATCGTTTTGAAAATGGTGCACAAGATTGGAATGCAAATGCTCAAGGATATAAATTGATGTTCTTATTAGGGGGAGTTAATGCGCGTTGCACTCTTTTTCCCTTACAAGGTTTTGTCCCAACTGGGTTTTCCTTGCGAGGTTTTTAACGAGGCAACCAATAGGCGCATATTGAAACATGTGTACTCTTTTTCCTTTTCTTAATCTTTTTTCCAATTGGGTTTTGTTTTAGTTAAGGTTTTAACGAGGCACATCATTGAATAGACATCCAAGGGGGAGTGTTATAAAATCTCCTATTTTAGGTGAATGTCCATAATTAGAAAGATTCTAGGGTTTACTTCTCCCTATAAATAAAGGGGTCTTCTACCATTGTAAACAATCCCTAACCATCCCTAAGTATCAATAAGAATACTCCTCTCTCTACTTTTCTCTCTATTGTTCTTGTTCTTGTATTATTGTTCTTATTCTTATATTATTTCATAACACCTATAACTTTAAAAAATAACAAAAAATCCGCTTCTTCTTCTTCTTAGCAAAATATTGCCGTATTCTTAAATTCTAATGATTTAACTATTTTGCAAAGAAATATGCCCGATTACGAAAGTTTAAAGTATTATCCATGGGGAAACCAGGGACAATACTTTGTTAAACTTAGTTTTTTGCCAAATGGGGCAGGCAAGAACAAAATTTTTTAGGAAACTTATACAAATATTTTAAATAAATTTTAACTTATCAACTTCTAGTTATTAGTCATAAACTCATCAAAACTAGCCAATAAAAATTTAAAAATCAAATAATAAGGTTTTTTCTAATAAAGAATTACATGCAAAAACCACCTTTCATATTTTTAAGCGTGATTAACAACATTAGATACAAAATGAAAAGGAAATTTCATGGACGGGGTAGCACCTAAAGTGATGAAATATATAAATCTATACAATATTCCAAAAATCTAAACAAAAAAGGAACTTTTTCAATTGGTATAGTTGAAATTCATTGAAAATATGTAGATAAGTCAATATACAAAATATGAGGAAGATTTGAGGTGATTTGGACTGGTTTTGTATCAAAATTTGTAATTAAATCGAGTTCAAAACAGTCTTCTGCGATACATGTATTAAACATGTATCATGCATGTACCTCACACACAAGTATACATGGATATACATGTGATATCAATTAATGCAAATGTGATACACATATTTTTTTTTTCAAATTCGAATTTTCAATTCAAACAACCTCAAAACTTCACCAAATCATCCCAAAACTGAGATTCAAGCTCCTTAAATTGTGACCAGTCTATTCCAATAACACCCACTCAAAACAAAGCAAAAATTTGATATGTTTTTGCTACAAGTAGCTAATTGGCTAATTTGGCTAATATTAGTAATATTTTATCAATTGATCAATTTTTATAATGAGTTACTTATAAATGAACATAGCTGATAATTTTCCAAATTTTAAATCATCCACTTTGAGGGCTATTTTGTACTTCAGCTGGCTATATTTTAAACAATAGCCCTAAATGTGGCTCCGATTTCTAATTTTCCCCCTTTATTTATTATGTTAATTAATTAATTCTCATCACGTAACATAAGCTCCTAACACTCGCATCTCTCTTTCTCAATTCAATTTGTTCTTTTTCTGTAAACAATTTTTCCTTCTTCTTTTTGTAGATCTCAGATATAAATTCTTAAAAATTCTCCTCGTTTTTTCTTTTTCTTCTGAGGTTAATAAATGGCCTCAATTTCTTCGAGTCCTCGTACTGTAGAAGAGATCTTCAAAGATTACAACGCTCGTAGAACTGGCATAGTTCGTGCTTTAACTTATGGTACTTCATGCATAAATATAGATACCCATGTTGTCTTTTTTTAATAAAGTTTCGACCTTTTTTCCCATTTGGTTTGTAATTTGGTATTTTCTTGAATAATTGAGTGTGAATCTTTTTGTTTTTGTTTTCCAGATGTGGATGAATTCTACAATCTGTGTGATCCAGGTAATTTTTAGCTGAATTTATTTTGTTGGTTTCTTGTAGATCGTGGATTTTATGGCTTTTGATTGTACTAATACATGCTGTCAATTTTAATTTTTCGAGAATTGCATGTGAAAAAGAAAACTGATAATCTTAGTTTGAATATTTAGTGCTAATCAATGAGTTTTCTGTTAGTCTAAGAACGTTTTTATTTCTAAGATTTTTTGTTGATTTAAATAGTTTAGATATGTTTTTGCTTAGAGAGAGTGTTCTTTAGCTACTAATATTCTTTTGTTGTTCTTTTTGTTTTTGTTGTTCCTTTACTTCACTGATCCGAGGGTCGATTGGAAACAGCCTCTCTGCCCTTCCGGGTAGGGGTAAGGCCCGTCTACATATTAACCTCCTCAGACCCCACTTTGTGGGACTATACTGGGTAGTTGTTGTTGTTGTTGTTGTTGTTGTTAGATAGAGTATATTTGTAGGAACATTGTTAACAAGGAGAATTTTGAACAAAATGAAATCAACACTGACTTTGTTTAAAGAAGAGTTTAACTGGACCTGTCACGACATATTTTAGTTTTTTCCTTTTTTTTTTTAAAGGTAAATTTATCACGTTTGACAATTTTTTTCTTTTTGTATGATTTTTAAAATGTGTCACTGCTTGGGTGTAGAGAAGGAAAATTTGTGTCTGTATGGACATCCAAATGAAACTTGGGAAGTCAACCTTCCTGCCGAGGAAGTACCACCTGAGCTCCCAGAGCCAGCACTTGGGATAAATTTTGCTAGGGATGGAATGAATCGTAGAGATTGGCTTTCCCTCGTTGCTGTTCACAGTGATTGTTGGTTGCTTTCTGTGTCTTTCTATTTTGGAGCTCGCCTTAACCGAAATGAAAGGTACTCTTTTAGTGGTTATTATATTATAATTGAGATAAAATCAGCATTTACAGATTTTGAGAACACTTTATGAAAATGCGGGATCCCTCTGCTGTTCCTCTTGTGAAGCGTAGGGGTACTTTTGTAGCTCTTAATATAGTCTATGCTTAGTTCTTTATCACTAACGGTCACCTTCCTCTCCCTTCCCTTACGTGGTTCCTGCTATCATGTAGAACTTCATGGAAGAAGAGGGATAACCTTCTCTTTGTATGTAAAGTCGCTAATTGGCTATAATTGAATGTTTTAGTGGTTGAGTGAGGCAATTATCGAGGGGGAACTTTCCGATAAGCCATTTTAAGCATTGGAATCATCTAATTATCTTGAATTCTTTTCACTTCTCTGGCTTTGTAGATAGAAATTGGCAAAAAAATCCTTGTACATATCATGGAGCATTTTCTCTTTTTGGATTTTATACATCTAAGGAAATATTAGAACAAAGATAACTTATTTTTTGTTATGACTTCATAGAGAAATCTTGTGAGAGTTTCTGCAGCCAAAGTATCTTAATTTTGTAATGGAGGTGAAGCTTTAAGAAAGTGAACGTTAATGAAGCAGCCGGCATACTGAACCAAGGTCTACCGATGTTCAAATGGTGATCCATCTTATAATTGGTCTAGATTTCTGAGAGAGGCATAAAAAACAGAACTTGGTCCGAGAGTCTATAGTATTTGATATGGGCACTTAATAGGCAAAGTGAATTTGCAAGATGGATCTTTAATGCTTGTAGCTGATATAATTAATACATCTGCCTTTAGAAACACACTGAAGACGAGTAATCTGAACCATATTTAATCAAGAAACGATGCTAATGCTGTTCTGACCTTTCAGTGAATCCTATAAAGTATAAACTGGAGTACCGTCTAATTCTGCCTATGTTATGCTATGTGTCAGAAAGACCTGATCATAGTATTTCTTGGCATTTATTGTGCGTTTTCTATGAGGAATCTCTGTACTGGAGAAGCACGGTTATTCTCAGTTAAACATTGGAATATTGGATACGGCTCACTGTCATTCAATGGTAACAGTCCTCGGATTAAGCAAATAAATAGCTGCTCTGTGCTATCAGGTCTCTATCCTGCACCTTCCACTTCATTCAATCTTGAAGTGAGACAAGTTCTGTTTGTCCAAAAGATGAATTCTTCTTGAGTATATATGGTTGTATATTTTCCTGATGGGGCAGAGGGGATGCATTCTGTTGGTTGTATATCTTGGTCGTGCTTGTCGTGTATTGAGATTGTAACTTTTTTCTTGAAGATTTTAGCGTTCACCAAAACACCCTTTTGGTAGTTAGGATTGATTACATGTATCTTCCATGTGCATGTACCGCCCTTTAAAAGTTAGTTCTATTAGTTCTACGAGTTCTGACGTCTATCCTTCACTTTCTATGTTAAGAATTACTGTGTAATTTTTTATGAAGGGGAATTTTATAGATGGCATCCAGAAGATGCAAGAAGTACAAAAGAGAGTACATAAAAGACAGTTAGCTATGACAAAAAGAGCCAAGCAAGAGCTCAAGAGCTAAAGATCTAAAGAGCTAACAAAATAAAAAAGTTAATATGACAATCATTAGGAGCTAAATTGTGCCAACTATACAACCATAGAAGACATCTAGCCTTAAGAACCATAGAAGGAGTTGATATCCCATCAAAGCACCTGCAATTCCTTTGTGATCAGACACACCAAAAGATGCAGGCAGGAACCATCTGCCAGATTGTCCTGATGGACTTATCAACTTTCCAAAGAGACCAGCATTCATAGACTTATCAATTTACTGCATAACACTTCTCTATATGCTTTTATCTTCTGTGGTACCGTCAGATTGTTCATCGACTTAAGCTGTGGTGTGAAGTGATTTAGATTATTGAAGTTTTTCTTTACAGTCTTTTCACGTACTGGGCATAATTACAAACGTTTGATGTGGTGTATTGCCAGTTCTTAATTTTGTTTGCTCAGATGTCAATCTACTCTTTAATGGTTTTACCCCATGATTTCTGAAAGGCTGACAATTTTATTTAAAGTTGGAAATTGTTTCTTGGATGTTAGATATCTGAAGTAGAGGAACATCTATAGTTATGCAACTTAAATATGCAAAGGCTTCAGAATCTCCCCTTTGGGCTATCTACTTATGCTCCATTGTTCAAGGGTGTCTAGACTTATCTAGCCACTAGATTACCTTGATTTAGATGTAGAAAAGACATTATGTTTTCTGAGTTGATATTTCCTTCTGGTTGCACTTTCTTTAGGGGACAGCCTCTTGTCGCTAATAACATGTCTTAGACACTTTGCTCTATGTAATTTAGATTGCTTTTCTAGTAATAATAAACATGCATTTGCCTGTAAAGAGAAAAACATGTTAATGATACTATCACCTGTTTTCCAAGGTGCTCTCTTTCCTAGAAATCTCATAATTTACTCTTCTTGGAGGGGAAAAGTTGCACATTGCTCCATCCCTTGCTTTGCATTGCATCTAATTCTTTTTTCTCGGGCATCACTTTAGATAAAGTTGTTGAATTGCGTTATGTATAGTCCTATTCACCACTTTCATCACCCCATTATCTTCTTTTCTGGTGGATGTGTGGAGGTTTGGAAGAGGTGAAAAGAATTACGACATAGTCACTCTACCGGCCATTTATGGACAACCTTCTGATTTGGTCCTTTTTAACTTGTGCCTGGTTAAACTATATTGGCAGAATACATCGGCAGCCCCTTAAAATTGTCCACACTTTTCACTTAGATACTTTATCTTAAGCCATTTCTATTTGAACACTCCAACCACATCTCAAATGTGTCATTTGGACACAACTTAGTGATGTGGCGTAGTGCGTGTATTACACTATTTCTCAGAGCGTGAGAGATCAATTTTTCTTTTCAAAATTCTTTTCCCTTTCTTTTCTTGTCCTAATCTTTCACACACCATCACCTTTCCCTCACTCTCCTCCTCCACTAGTTCACCACGATGCACCTAACTGTCTTAGTTTTCATTGGCGGACTTAATGAAGATTGACGGAAAAATTCCAAAATTGTGTTCATTACAATTTGAATAATTGCCATATAAAGAGGCCAAGATAAAAGTCTTAAAATGACTTTGATTAGAGCATGTGAAATGAACCGGAACTGGGAACATCCAAAGCACGTCTGCTATGAAAGTAAAAGAATAACGAAAATAGATTAAAAAGCCTGTGAAAATTAGCAAATTTCAGCTTAGCGGCAGACATACTACGAAAATACCAAAGCTAATACTTCTAATATAACAATTAGAGATCTGCAAATCTTCAAAAAAATTGAATTTAGCTATGGATATTTGAGAAGAAACGAGAGCGAATTGCAGTGGTCGCCTTCCTCTAACATGTCTCGAGAATTAGGAGGAGATTTGGGTTTACCAGTGGAACGCCTACAACAACCACTTTTATCGGGCCAAGGTTCATCATCACGATGGGAATTCGAAAGACGGCATGGTCCGCAGCTGTTGCTTCGGGATGTGCGGCAGTTTGTTGCTGTTGCTCATGTGGGCCGTGAACCTCCTTGTGATGGATGTATATAAGTTGTCGACGGAACTTTTACGGAAAGCACTTTGGAGGAAATGCCGATGAAGAAAGGGCTTTTGGTGCGTTGAAGAGGCGGAGCTTTCGATACAGCCCATCAGAAAATTAGACATCTTTTATTTTTTTCTTTTTAAATTATTTATTTATTTATTTATTTATTTATTTAAGTTAAATCCACGTATTCCTGGCTTAGTTATCACTCTAGCGTGTGAATTACACGCATTTTTTTTATTTGGCTGACTATCAGTTTTGTGTCTAAATGACACATATGCGATGTGATTGAAGTTTTCAAATGGAACGGACTTAAGATAAAGTATCTAAGTGAAAAGTGTGGATAACTTTAAGGGGCTGTCGATGTATTCTACAACTATATTTTATGTGTAACTTTTCTGCTGGAAAGTCCTTTGTTATCCTGATTTTCAATATAGTGTTGCCAAAGGCGCGCTTAAGCCCTGAAGCGAGGCTCATAATATGTTGAGCGCCTCCTCACTTGACAAATGCTTCAGTGTCATCATCAAAGCTCTAAGATATACTTTTTCTTGCCAATGAGCGTAACGCTTTGAAGAGGGGACACTAAGCAATTGATATTTCACTCTGTCATAATTTTTTTTCAATTTTTTGTCCATATATTGTTATTCATGTTTATGATTATTAGTGTTCGACTACACATAAAAATTGTTTTTTTTTTCTCCCTTTTGCGCCTTTCTTCAGTAAAGCCCATACTTTATTTGCGCTTTGCGCTTAAATCCCCAATGGAGCTTAGAGCTTTTTTTGCGCTTTTCGCCTTTGATGACACTATTTCGATACTTGTTGGACAGGAAGCGTCTATTCAGCATGATGAATGATCTGCCCACCGTCTTTGAAGTTGTGACAGAAAGAAAGCCTCTAAAAGATAAGCCCAGTGCTGATAGTGGGAGCAGATCACGTGGTAGCATAAAGGTGGGAAAACATCCAAGTCTTCCCTTTAATTTGTTTTTAGGTCCCCTTAGTATTAGGACTACTAATGCAACACATTGGTAACACCATATGGTACTCTTATATTGAGTTCATTTAGTTTCTCTCTCTGAGTTTCATGATCTACTATGTATGCGCTTGCTCGCTCTCTCCCTTGTTGATAAATGCCCTTTCCCCCCGTTTTGTGCAGAGATCCAATGATGGTCAAGCTAAAAGCACCCCAAGGCTGGCAGATGAAAGTTACGAGGAGGATGAAGAAGAACATGGGGAAACACTCTGTGGAAGCTGTGGTGGGAACTACAGCGCTGATGAATTTTGGATTGGCTGTGACATCTGTGAGAAGTGGTACCATGGAAAGTGTGTGAAGATAACACCTGCTAAAGCTGAGAGTATAAAACAATACAAATGCCCGTCTTGTATGAAGCGGGCAAGACAGTAGTCATCTCATGAATCAGAGGACAGGGGGGCATCAATCCTATTGTTTCGCCATTAACAGAATATACAGCAATATAACATTTGTAATGGATATGCTATTGTAATTTTTCTTTTCTTATATATGCTCAGAAAGTTGATGAAGAAGTGTCTCTTCTAACCTTGATCCATGTTCGGATGTTGACCAAATCCCAATATATAGAAGGCCTATCATGTTAAATGTTTCATAGTTATTTGTTAAAAAAGAATGTTTATTATTACATAGCGCTTTGTTATTTTGATGGTTTCATAGTTTGTTAAATAAACTAATGAATAAACAACCACACGGTATAATCCCAAATGTGAGGTCTGGTAAATAAACTAATGAATGCTGTTGGATTATGTTGACTACTTGCCTTTTTACCAGGTATAATATCCAGAGAAAGACCTGATTACATCGATAAGTGGTCTGTTAATTTTTTATTAATGGTGTGCTATTTGGATGTAGTTAACAATACGAACCAAAAGATGAAAATAGATGGAACATATCAAGATCCAGAGTGGTAAATGCTGTCTGAAAAATTGAGAATGAAAGCTGGCTTGTAGCTACTCTGTTGTATGCCTTATTTTGTCTTATAACTCAATTCTTTAGGCAGGTTTCAGATGCTTACAATAGAGAAGTGACATTTTTTACTACTCTTGTAAGCAACCTCCACTTCCAATCGAGAGGTTGTGAGTTCGAGTCTCACCAAGAGCAAGGTGGGAAGTTCTTGGAGGGAATGATGCCGGGGTCTATTTGGAAACAGCCTCTCTACCCAAAGGTAGGGGTAAGGTCTGCGTACACACTACCTTCCCCAGACCCCACTAAGTGGATTATACTGGGTTGTTGTTGTTGTTGTTAGCTCGTTATTGCTTATGAGTTTAGTTCTCTTCACCAACCACCACCACCACCACCAACAACCTAGTATAATCCCACTTAGTGGGGTTTGCGGAGGGTAGTGTGTATGCAGACCTTACCCCTACCCTTGGGTAGAAAGGCTGTTTTCAAATAGACCCCCGGCATCCTTCCCTCCAAGAACTTCCCACCTCGCTCTTGGGAAGACTCGAGCTTACAACCTCTCGTTTGGAAGTGGGGGTTGCTTACCATCAGAGCAACCCCTCTTGTCTTAGTTCTCTTCACCAAATGATATAAAAACCAAGATCTTGTGTATAAGAAGTTGGGGACTCTTTTTAGCTTAGCTTGGTTTATTCCGAAAATTAGCAGCATTCTACCTACCCTTTTACATAGAATCCATCAACTTGTTAACATTATCTTCACAACAGCTTTACTTAAACTCTTCTTTCTTTGTCTATAAGCTTTGGCATATTTCCTCTGCGATGCCTGGGAAGTTCAAAGAGCTGCTGAGTTCCAATATGGGTTCGAATCGCTCCGATTGTTCATCAAAGGAGAGACTGAAATGGACTCAACAACTTCATGACCTGTTTGAGAAGGGAGTAACTCAGCTTGGAGGTCCAGAAAGTAAGCATGCATACTTTTATTTACTAAATTATTGTTCGCTATGCTCTCTCACTTGCATGCCTTTTTTAATAATGTGTTGCGGTGAGACTTGTACCGAGAACCTCTTGCCCACTGACTATCACATATAAAAGTTTAAACTATTTGCAAGAGCACACTTATATTTACTTAATTGTATCTCAACAACTTTTAACACATTGTTTTCATCCCTTTTTCATTTTTTAAAAACTAAATTGGCTTGCAGGAGCAACACCAAAAGGAATTTTGAAGGTTATGGGAATTGAAGGACTAACAATCTTCCATGTTAAAAGCCACCTACAGGTTGTACTTATATCCCTTGTGATTATTTCTTTCCTCATTGCATATAATTTCTATCTTTAATTTGTGCCAAACATCATCCCACCTCTTTCTGATTTATTTATAGTTTCTGACGTCATAATGCTAGTCTCTATATTGCTATTACTTTTCAAAAATATCGCTGAATGTGTGTCAGATCCTTTGCATATTTAAAGATCCGACACTAGTGTGATAGCATTTCGCGGAGTCCGCACAACATAGGCTAGCCTTGCTACTTCCTAGGGGTAAAATTTTAGATGGATACACCATTCAGGCATAACAAAGGCAAATTCAAGATTCAAGCCTTTGCGTTCAAGATTGTGATTTCTTTGAAAAATACGCTTTCAAAACTTAATATTTATAGGATCACTACTAATTTGTAGAGTTTTTTCGAGTACACATGTACGTATATGTTTTGTGCTTAAAAAGATGAATTCAATTGAATTCACTCCCAACATGCTAGGTCCGCCTCTGTTCATAACTTTGATCATTAATGGTTCCTAAGTTTTTTTGGCCTTTTTCTTTGTTTTGCTAACTTAGTACTCTAATCTCTACAATTTAATATTTGTGTTCCATAAAAGACAACTGATTTTGTATGCATGCAAAAGGTCAAAATCTTATGCTTTATTATTTTGTTCATTTCTTGTTTTCTCTTTCAATCACAACACAGAAGTACAGGATGTCAAAACTTGTACGTGAAGATCCCGTTAGTAAGTCTCTTCCCTATTACAGTTATGGAATTTTCATTTCCCACATGCAAGTTATGTAACATACTAACTTTGTCTAGTTTTCTGGCTTTTCATTTTCTAACATATATATAGTTGGCAAGTTTGAAAGGAGAAGCATTTCAGAAAGTTTGCCAAATTTCAGTGACACAGCGTGAGTTACTTAATTCTTCATTCCTTAAACCTTATACATAGATGATTTGTAGGATAGGGGCTCCTAGAGTTTTTCATACTCCTCACCCGGGGTTGGGTGAGGCTTGATAGGGCTATCCATAGATGATTTGTGTTTTGGCTTGTGTCTCCCTTATGGTAGTTATTTATGGTAGTTACTGTATGATATTATTGCATGCTATTTTATTTATGTTTCTTATGTTTAGATAATTATTTACGCTATTTCTGCTGGAGTTATAATGCTCTTTTGTTTTTGTTTTTATTTTTCCTTTCCTGCATTGAGCCGAGGGTCGACTGGAAACAGCCTCTCTGCCCTTTCGGATAGGGTAAGGCTCGTCTACATATTACCCTCCTCAACCCCACTTTGTGGAACTATACTGGGTAGTAGTTGTTGTTGTTGTTGTTAAACCTTATACAAAGTTCTTCCTCCAATTATTATTTTCACTCGTAATTAAGAAAAAGCCAATTACGAATCCCTATTTATTATCAATAGCTAAATAAGTTAAACTCAATGTTAATATGTATAGGGCCGCTCAACTTAATGAAGCACTAAAAATGCATATGGAAGCACGAAGGCGATTAAGCGATCATCTTGAGGTAAATTTTAATAGATTTTTAATTAGTGATTTTCATCCATGTTTAAAAAGTTTTTAAGATAAAATTTTCTATTAAAGGTTCAAAGAAACTTGAAGATGAAACTTGAAGCCCAGGGAAGATTTCTAGATGGAATAATGGAAGAACGAAAAGTTCGTGTTTCAGGTTCAAGGCTAAGCCGCAAGTCCTACGCATATTCACCCTTGTCATTACCATCTCTATGTGACGAATTATCTGAATCAAACATTAAGGAACTCAAATCTGATTCCGAGGTTGATATAAACGAGATAAGGTCTGTCGATCCTGAATGTCAAGCACGAAAAAGGAGTCGAATCGATGAAGATGTAATATTGTCTCATCGATACAATAGTAATGTTGCATATTCATCACTCACTACTGGAGCTCAAAATCATCCTTATAGTTCACTAAATGAATTACCATGGAGTACTCTTGCTTCGTATGATTCTCTTATGTAATCAACTTAGTCAAATATGTTCTTGAATTAAAGAGTATTAAGCATGGCTTAATACATTTGAGTGAGAAAAAAAAGTGTTATTGTATTTAAATAAAACCACCTATTGTATGATACGTTATTTAATCTTGATAATTAAGCGCAATCTACATCCAGGGTTGTTCTTAATTATCAAGAATTCAAGGTGGAGTATGTATATGCTTTGTACCTCTTACCAATTTAATGATGAATTATGATAGTTGCATCTTCTCGTGCTCTTTTGGTTTGTGCATCTACGATATAATCTCAGCTTAAGATCTCGCATAAAATAATTCCTGTTTGAGTTAGTCACTGAAACTCAAACAAGCAACGATAAGTCATGCTAATACATAGAACAAAACAAAGAAATCCAGAAAATTAGGGCTTTCAACAAAGGCGAGTTGAGAAGGTAGTAAAATCATAGAATCAGTCGAAATATGCAAGAAATAGAAGTTTAAACATTAAGATATGTTTAAACCAAGTTTTAAAAGAAGTTCCGAAACCCTAATTTTTAGAAGAAGCAAAAACACTTGAAATCACATGATTCTTGTAAAGAGTTATGAGGATAGTGTAAAACATTATGGAAACAAACTCAAATCATTCTAGATCTGTATAGATCTAGGAGATATATGCAGAAATTAGGGTTTCAGAAAAAACCCATATAGAGATAAAAGAACCTGTCTAGAACCCCAAGGATCGTAACAAATACAACATGATCTTGCTCGAAATCATACTGGAGTAACGAAGAACATACAAGTGACAAACCCTAGATGCAAGTCGGCGAGGACCCGAGCCCTTGAAGACCTTAGAGAAGGCAAGCATGGCATGAGAGAAGCCATTGGAGGCTTAGGAGTCGATAAAAGATCATAGGAGAAGATCGGAGAAGATCAGCGAAGAGAGGTTGGCGATTGAAAGGCTAGAGTTTGATTGAGTTACTGAGAGATGAGATGAGATGATAGAATACAAAGGCGGCGGGTTTGAGAGAATGAGTTAGGGTTAGGGGTCGTTAGAGTTAAAAAAAGGCAAGAGTTAATATGGGCCGTTGATCTGAGATATTAACGGCCATGATTTAATTGGTTCTGGATCTGCTAGGCAGGTTTAGGGTTTGAGCCGGGTAATTTGATTAGAAATTGAGATGTGGTTGGGTTAAAATTAGGGCTAAAGTTGAAATGCAAATCTGGCTATGTTCTAAATAGCCAATTTAATCCAATATTAAATTTATAATAAATAGTAAATAATTTCTATAAAATAATTTTATGTACAAAAATGATTTAAAATAGATATTCAAAATTTTAAAAATATAGAAGGTCGATTTTATTTGTATAAAACGTAATTGTACATTTATAACACTAATATTAAAATTATATGCAAATTAGCTTTAAAAATACAAAATGCAATTATAAAAATGTATTAAAAAAGTTTTGGAAATAAATATAAAATTTAGATAACTAAATTACCCCAACAATAATTTGAGGAATAATTACTGGGGATTTTATGAGTAAAATCGGAGGAAATAAATCCATTTAATATCATTAAAATTATAGAAAAATTATGAAAACCTTGTGCATGCTTATATATGCATATATATGATATTTTGAAAGTATTTATGCATATTAAAAATATATAAAAAAATTGGGTATCAACAATAACATATGAGGATTAGGTCCTCTTAAGAGATTTCCCAAGATCAATTTTTTAATTTCTCCAATTCAGCTTGAAGTTGCCGAGTTTTCTCAAGTTCACCATATAGACTAACTTTTATATCATTTAATTCATGTTCAAGTTTGATGTGTGTCTCACTAGCTACTTCCTTCCCTTTTCCAAGACTCACATTTCTATGTTCTCTATTAAGTCCCTCAATGGTTTCCTCTAGGTCAGTGATTATCACAAAAATAATCATCCCTCTCTTGCTCAGTGGCTGAACTTTTTTCTTCCAGAGTGTGTTTCTCATTACTGAGACCTTCTAGTGGTTCCTTCAAGTCAACGACCATTAACATCAGGTCATCTCTCTCATTTTTTACACTAGTTATTTTTTCATTTAGAACTTTTTTTTTCAAATTAGCTATAGTCTCATTTAGGTCCACTACATAGATCACCAGATCATCTTTGGATTGTTTAGCTTCTCCTGGTTCTATGGTCAGGATCTCCTTATCATTATCAAGGCTATTAGAACATTTGCTAATGACCTTAACTTCTTAGAAGAGTAGGATTTAAGATTTCTCTGAACATCCCAGAAATTTACCTCATCTTCTTCATCCTCATCAGACTTAGCTATCAGCACGAATAGTGAGTCATACTTTATTGCTTCAGTTTCCACTGCCATCATGGAACTGTTTTCTGTATCTGGTTCCCTTTCTGATTCACTGGAGGAGTCTCCCCAAGCAGCAAGAGCTTGCTTCACAATATTTTTAGCTGCACTTTTTCGATTGAATCGTTTGTCTGGAACCAGGTTCCTTTTTGCTGCTTTGTCAGGATTTTGTTTGTATTGCTCCTATTTCACGAGTGGACAGTCTTTGATGAAATGCCCTGGCTTTCCGCACTTGTGATAGAGATCATTGTTCCTTGCCTTACTTGAACTACCCCTCTTTGGTATACCACCGTTTCTTCAAACCATCTTTTGAAATATTTTAGTAAGATAGGCCATATTACTATCTTCATCACTTAAGTCACTACTTTCAGACTTGAGTACCAGGTTCTTTTCCTTCTTCAGCTCTCTCTTTTCATTGTCTTTCTTTCTTTTCATCCGATGTTTTCAAATTACCAATAAGCTCATCCATGGTTAGAATTTGTAGATCTTTTGCTTCAGTGATGGCATTTACCTTACTTTCTCAAGAACCAGGTAGAACACTGAGAATTTTCCTTACAAGCTTATTTTTGGGAATAACATCTCCAAGCGAATAAAGCTTATTTATAATGGATGTGAATATGGTGTGCATGTCCTGTATAGACTCATCATCATTTTTCCTAAAGAGCTCATACTCTATGGTGAGCATGCCAATCTTGGATTTTTTAACCTGAGTAGTTCCTTCGTGTGCGATTTGCAACGCTTCCCATATTTCTTTGGTAGTATCACAAGCTGAGACTTTGTGGTACTCATCAGGTCTTATGCCACACACCAAGACTTTGTTGTACTCATCTGTCAATGTCACTGTACTCTTTTATGTCTTTCGGCATCATTGGTCGAGTTTCTTCAAGCTTCTTCATAGGAACATGTGGACCATCACGGATGATGTGCCAAAGTTATGAATCTTTGGCCATTATAAAATCATGCATGCGAGTCTTCCGCTGGCCGTAGTATTGACCATTAAATCTAGGAGGTCTGGACGTTGATTGTCCTTCCTCAAAGTTGGGTGGATCAACCATTGAGATCTTTTCTAAGTGTTAGCCTTTTAGAAAGAACCACCCTCTGATACCAATTGTTAGTTTATATGAGTCCACCTAACAGTAGAGTACCGGTTCTCTATAAGGTTATGCTGAGAATGCAAGTAAAATTGCAAGTAAATGAGACACATGATTTTTACGTGGAAAAATTCCACATAAGGGGAAAAAAACCACGACCTACACTTGTAGGATTTTAACTTCACTAACTTGTAATATTATTATTACAAGCCACTTTGTAATACCTCTACCACAAGGGATTCAACTTAACTAACTTGTGATACTCTTACCACAAGCCATTTTGTGGCTCTCTAGTTATAATATAAAGGCTTTAAACTTATGACTAAACCTAGTCACAATATAAACTTAGAAAGTTTAAAGATTTTGGGTTTACTAAACAAAGCTTCTAAAAAGCAAGATAGGACAATGAAGAAAAAATAACAAGATTACAACTCAACTATGAATACACATACACTCACTATAAAAATGATCCTTTAGTGGAGTTGTCTTCTTGTTCTTGACACACTAGTGACTTCAATGACGGATGGACAGTTTAATTCTTTAGAGAATATCACTGAATGCACAAGTGAAGTGTCGTGCCATGCACTAGGTTTTTATACTACAAAAGACATAACAATGGTGATGTCAAATCTTGGCACACGCTTCTTCCCAATGAGAAGTGACTGATGCACTGTCTGCTGCACTATCGCGTGTACATTTGCGGACAATCACTTTCTGCAGTTGCGTTCTAGCTGTATAGTTGACTTGTACTTCTGTCAGATAATCCTAAATGACTAGGTCCCTGTTGTGTTCCTCTTTGTAATAGTTGTGGATAGTCACTATCTGTTGTTACGTTCTATATGTACAGTTGGCTTGTACTTCTAGTGGATAACCCTACAAGACCAGGTCCCTGTTGTGTTCTTCCTTATAGTTGTTCACTCACTTGCTGGAGATTAGACTGAAGAATTGTTCATTTGAAAAGTACACCATGTGGGCAAGGTTCTTTATCTGATTCTTGATAATATGTTGTTAGATCACCAAAATATAAGAAACGTAAGGCAAAGACATTGAAAACCCATCAATTTCCCCCTTTCTGATGATGACAAACTTAGGCAGTGATGGTATTTGTTTAGAATAGAGATAACCAGATAAGGTACAAGAAATTACACATGTTCCCCGTGACCTTTTGCTTTTGATTCCCCCTTAATTATATCTCTTATATTTGTAGCAAGAAACTACACAAGTTCCCTCTGACCTTACTCCCCGACCTATACACAACCCACATAAATATCTACGGAGCCTCTAAAGATACAAAAGATATTTATGATAATGCCAAAACTGGGTATACCTCAAAACGTGGTAAATATATAAACAAAAGATGCACTATATGAACCCGGGATGAAATGGGGCTCACAAAGTCAGTTGGGAAGATATAGATGACGTACCACTAGATGTGATTAACAATGTCTACTATGGAACCACCTACATCCATTTAAAGATGTAGCGCCCCTGATAAAAGGGATGTTAGTATTATCGAATAGTACTAGTATGTAAAGCTAAAACACCATCTAAGTAGAACGAACAATAATACAAGGGAAAATCAGTCATGAATTCAATAAGAGCTTTAAACAATACTAAAACATCAAGTAAGGGTCACATAAGTTCTCGATCGATTTCCATCTTATTAGGTTGGGTAATCTTTAGTGCCATGTGCCACAATCCACAGTATCACCATGCTCTTACACGGAGTCCTATCTCGACCTGATCAGCTAGGTCATCTCATTTGAGACGTCAACCATATCCACAATTTTAGTCATGTTTTCCAGCACAATTACTGCCATGTGTGTGGCATGGCATCTGATCATGACTTAATCGGCTAGGACATCTCACTTGAGACATCATCCTTTCAGTCAATCATCTCACTTCATATTTCTTTCCTATATTTCAATACATTGGCACGAGTGACTTATTATTAAGTCGTTCTTGGCACTTGGCTGTATTTTACCATTCAAGTTTCCTTTTTTAGTCATTCAATAACATCATCATCAGCAACAATAAGGCCTACCATGTAACACATTTGTACATATAAGGGACAGACTTGGAAAATCTTAAGCACATAGAGGTTTTTCATACAAATTGACATAACAACCTTTACTTGATTTTTTAAACATGAAGTCTTAACCTTTCTTAACATATATTCCATATTGTTAAACATATTCACAAAGGGAAAGACGACATGATAAGTATTTAATACAAATATTTAATATATGTTATTCAACATAACAAATTTGGGATTGTCAATTCTAGTATGATCAATTTGGGGACTTACACCGATTACACGAACACTAGGGGTTTCGATTCTAAAAACAAGGGGGTTTAGCCATACATACCTCAGTTGATCCTCTTAAAACATTAAGATGTTCTAGAATTAGAAACTTCAATCTATTTTAGTAATATTGCAAAATTGAACCCAAACTTAGGAGAATGGTCATAATTCTAGCTCACCAGAGCATTCAATCAAACACTATGTGTATTAAGGTTTCATGGTCCTTTTTATGGAAATCTACACCATCCACACCCCATTCTTTTCCACCTTTTACTCACAAGCTCCCCTTATACCTTTAAGAACACATACATGCAAAGCACTCTCATCCCTATGAATTACCTTATTAGTGCCCCATTCTAGCTCCATTTCGGAATTAAGAGATTGGGTGAGAGAACCTTACCTCATGAGAAAAAGGCCTAGGTGCCTATTTTGATAATATTTAAATATTTAGTGAGAATTGATGGATATTAGTGTGAAGGTGGATCTCTCTCTCTAAGAACTCTCTCCCTTACTCTAGAACATAAGAAAATAGCTCAAAATGGTGTATAATGTGTGTTTTAACAGAATAGTGTCAGATTTTGAGATTAGGAAATAGGATCCTCGACACAGATTTTGCGGTCGCATATGCAATCGCATAACTCTTATGTGGTCCGCAAATGGGTAGCATAATTGGCCCTCCAGAACTAGAGTTTTTCTGCCTTGGTCTGCGACCAGTCTACGGTTTGCAGACCTGGTATGCAGTCGCAGAATGCGCCGCAAAACACCCATGTGACAAATCTCAAAGTTGAATATACGATCCAAATGCGGCCTGTAAAATGGTTATGTGATCGCATAAAGGGCTGCAAAAATAACATCAAAATTGGCCAAAAAGACCGCCTCACTTGCAACCATTCTACAGGCCGCAGAGTGATTCTGCGGCCGCATAATGGGCTGTAGACATAGCTTTTCTGCAAAATATTTTCCTTTACTTTTTAACGTACTTCTCCGTCCAGAGAGTCCGAACCGCAGCGAGCTCTACTACTATTAGCCCATATGCCTATTTCGGTACCATGAAATTCAGGATTTTAGGAACAAGTTTGATGGGTCCTTACAAAGAAATCATTCTCACTCAGGGACTATCCATTAAGCTCAGGGGCTACTTGACTTCGGGTTTGAGCAAATCCTCACTCAACATTTAAACCTAAAGGCTACCTTTATTTCAGGTTCGAGAAACCACTCTCACTCGGCCATCAGGCTTTAGGGTTGGCTTAATTCAAGTTCAAATAAATGATCTAACTTTGAATCTATTTATTGAGCCTAAAAACCGCCTCAATTCGAGTTAGAATATTCGATTGAAGAATAACGATTTGAAATGGTTGAGGGCAGTACTTATCATCGATCCTGACTATCTTGAAGCTTCAGATACAACCCTATTATTTTATGCTAAGGCAATTTGGCATTTCTGTGAATTAACAAAAGGCAATGGATTAAGAAACTATGGAAAGGAAAAAATTGTACATATCTCAAGACCTTTGTACAAACTCCATGTGTCCCGATCAAGAGTTCTTTACAAAGGCCAATCGACCTCGGTATAAAAACAAAAATTACAAAGCCTAAGCAGTATGGTCCTTATCGGAAGAAGCATCTTTTCCCTCGAAGTTCTCCCCACTAGATTCGCTCAAGCTTTTAGAGTCTTCATTGGGAAAAGCCAGCTTTTGAGCCCTTATTTCTTTTACTTTGGCCATCTCAATTTCAGTAGATATATTGAGGCCATGAGCACGGGTTCCTTGAGGGACTTCCTTCGATCTATTCACCACACTTGATCCACCATACTCTTGGCCTGTGCCTGGGTGGCTTCGACATTGACCTTGTATTGGGTCGCATTAGCTTGCGCCTTGATATTAGCCACAACTACTTTTCTTAGATTTGCCCACCTCGAGATCTTTGGCTAGATTAGCTAATTTCTTTGATTTTCTTGGATTATATCGAGGTTTTCTCTCTTGCATCTCGAAGCTAGACCTCGGCTGATTTGAGTTGTGCTTGGGTAGCTTCTCTTTTCGAGGCTAAGATGACAATATTTTTCTTGAACTCTTTAGCTTCATCTTGAATTGACTCTACTTGTTTTGACGCTCCCTAATTTATTCGAGCCTCTGATGGACCTATAGAATCGGATCATTAGTTGTTATCTCCAATTCGTCTTCACTATCGCGATTCACTCGGAATACCTGCTCGGCTATCTCAACATGCTCATCCCGAGCCTAGACTAAATCCACCTGAACCTTCTTACGGAGAAGCTTATAAGTGTTACTTCTCTAAGTTAAGACCCGAACCTTAGTCTAGCACTCTTCCCGGATCCAAAGGAAAACCTCGTGATGCAACTTCGATGCCTACAAAGAAAATAAGAAGGTTTTAGAAATTCCTACAACTCCGAGTTCAAAAATATTATGGAATTGCTCTTGAGGTTACCCGTTTAGAGCATGTTGGGCCTCGTTGAATAGGCAAGCGGCTCCCACTGCAATGCATCACGCTTGGTCTTCTTCGGTCACCAAGCACATCATGTAGCTAGCAATCCTCACTAGGGAAGAGAAGACTTGGGCATCCTCTGGAACTGTAAGCACTATGTTTCTCTTATGCTTGGGATTAACACTCAGGGCCAAGAATCAATTTACTAGTATCGGGCTTGATGAAGATCCAGCAGCGCCCAATGATGGTGCTTTCTTTGGCACCGGTAAATGATCAATCCCGGTGAAATCTCCCAAAGTGACAAACTCAAACCCATCCAAGAAGTTGTGGCTATTGATCGGACCTTGAGGACCCTCGCAAGAACGACATTCCAGTATATTGGCATCATGGATCGTGGCATCCAAAAATTGGGGGGATCCAGAAATGTCAATCACTCGAGATCGTCTCCCGGGATATCTTTAGCTATCGGAGAAGCCTCACTCCCATTCTCTTTCTCGACCAGATCAGCTTGAGACAAAGTGGCCCCAGCTATTTCTGGGTCAGGATCCCTAGCCAAAGCTCCCTTGCTAGCCTCCTTTGATATGCGCATAGCCGCCACGCGTGGCTAAAGGTCAACCAAAAAAAAGAGCTCAAACTCTTTTTTTTTTTGGTTCCACTGAGAAAGTCTTTTCTTATAAAAGACGCCACTCTACGAGGGAAGATGCAGATAAAAGGCCTGGAATGGGCATAGGAACATGTATTGATGTATCAGATCGGCTAATGCTCCCAGGTTGATGCAATGTATTCTACCAGTTGACTGAAGACCTGATTATTGGTATATCGATCGGTCCAACACGGATTGAAATATACCAAACCTTACACGAGCTATCAAGTTGGTTCCTTCTTCATATTCATCTTCGGAATCATCCCTTAATTGGCAGATTGAGTCCAGATGAATAGCACCGGTATCCCTCTTAGGCTTGTGGGGCCTCCTTGCCAATTTTTTCTTTTTCGGGCCCGGAGAGCTTAGAGCCTCTTTTCTTTTCTTTTCTTTATCTTGCTTCAGGGTAGGTGGAGGTGGAAGGGCCAGTTTTTTAGTAGATGAGGGCCTCATGGGTACATCCTTCCTAAGGCCTACAAAGGAAAAAAGATGAGTAAGCTCGATAAGGAAGAAAAATACCATGGTTGCGGGCCTACCATTGGCCCTTCGATATCTCTATCCAAGAACGCTTGGAGTACGACCTCTGCGATACTAGACCCACGACCCATTGCCTGAGATCAGGGATCACACATAGGCCATAGCTGCAACACAAAATACATAGATGAGGAAAGAAGATAAGAAGTAAAACAACAAAGTTAAACATTCAAGGCAAAGTAATACTTACGATTCATGCTCCATTTTTTGGGGAACAACAAGTCTTCAATAGGGATTAGGTCCGAAGTACTTATTTGAACAAGTCAGCCCATCCAACCTCAATCTCGAGTCTCGTCTATGCTTGAGAATGGGGGATTGGTGGCCCGACGGTAAAGCTTGATCAACCCTCCTTGATAGAGTCGGGGGACTATAGAGACGTAAAAAGTGATCGAAGGAGAAATGGCACCCCTCGATCTTCCTTTCAAAAAATCGGAGGATGATCATTATCCTCCAAAAGGAAGGATGAATCTGGCCAAGGGTTACATTGTACCTCTTGCAGAAGGCAAAATGATAGGTTCTAAAGGACCCAATATAAAAAGATGAGTGTAAACACTTAGAAACCCTTCCACAAGGGTAGTGACCGATTCCTCGAGTGAGGGTACCACCACGTGCTTGTCGATCCAGTTGTAATCCTTTTTAACTTGGTCGAGGAGATCAACGGTTATTGTACATATATACCTAGAGATCGTCTTACATCGATCCTGTACCGAGGGTGTATTATCGACCTTAAAATCAGCAGCAGTGGGGAACTTAGTCAGAATGAAGTCCTCTAGGGGAGGCTCTGCCACAGTTCCGCCAACAACGGGACTTGATGAAGAAGAAGCTTCCTTTTGCGGAACAATTTTGAGAGTTTTAGCCATTTGATTTTTATGGGTGAGTAAGGATAGGGACTGAAAGCACAAGCAATAAGGAAAAACAGATATTTGAAGGGACAGTTTTGGGGAAGGCGAAAGATTAGAAGGTAATAGTAAAGAAGATTTAAAAGTAAAGTTTCAAAAATGAGAAAGAAGGGGGTACTTCTAACTTCTCAGCGATAGTTCGATGACAGTAATGGCCGACTATCAGCTAGCACACATTAAATGCCTTGAAAACTGTACCGACGAGACGTTTCGATTACAAGTTGCTCTCGTCATTGTGTTCCGAGATTGAGATCGAGGATTCAAATAGTTTTTTTTTCATTTACTCTCTAAAAAATGAGAGGACCATCTGCAGAAGGGTAAAACCAAGCTCGATGCTCGACCGAGCTTCTGAAACGATATCTAAATGGAGATCGACATCAAGGATGAAACTGGTCCCGATATAGGAATCGAGGTGATAAATATCGAAATCGAAAGCACTATCGAAGTTAGCCGTCAGATTTGCCCTCGAGTTTGTCGAGGACGTAACTAGTCCCGTTCTTGATGACCTCGGGAAAGCATCGCCATCTCAGCCAACAAGGGCCCCTAATTCATGCCTTTAGTTGATTATAATAGAGTAAATCGCGGTATAAGTGAAAAAAATGGCTAACAGTAAAAAAAACCATGCTTTTCTGTAGAATAATGCTGAAATGGGGAAGGCTTTCCCTAAGATAAATAGAGGAGATTAAGTGATTAAGAGGCACATTGTAATACACTCATAAGCAATATATCATTAATTCTAAGCTTCTACTCATTTTGCTTTGTCTTTTATCATATCCTCATTATTATCAGCTAAAGGAAAACAATTGCATGAGACCAAGGCTTATTTCAATTGTGAAGGTTATATCTATATTTTTACCATCCATATAGTTTTTCACATTTATATCAAATTATACTATGTATTCGTAGAACCACATATAAATTTAATTATTATTCGATTTTAAGGGTAAACCTTACCCCTATCCCGATGGAATAGAAAGACTGTTTTTAATAGATAATATTCTTGGCTCAAGAAAACGAAAAAGACAAAAAAGGATAATATATAGATACTATCGACGGAATGACTTAAGCTCTTGGATAAAAGTTATATCCAATCCAAGAATGACTTGTACAAAAAAATTAAAATAATGGTCCTAAACATATACAAGCTTCACTAGACAAAACCAATATATAATATTTTACATTATAATCTTTTTCGTCCTATCAAGCAAAAACAACCCTGAAACTGATTTTCTGTAGCTAATTCAGATGTGTCAATTGCTTCCAACAGCATAACCACCTCCTGCTTCTCTGGTCTCCTTTT
Organism: Nicotiana benthamiana; assembly: GCA_034376525.1. NCBI lineage: Eukaryota > Viridiplantae > Streptophyta > Magnoliopsida > Solanales > Solanaceae > Nicotiana > Nicotiana benthamiana. Next base: position 35,443,752 of record CM067327.1, read on the forward strand.
AGGGTTTGCATCCCGACATTTCTTCATTATCAGCCAAAACACTTGGACAAGACTTTGGTATTTCAGGCCTTCGACCTTTGTAAATATCAGGAGTAGTTTTAGAAAGGGGAATTTGTTCAGGATATGGCATTGAACAACTGTATATTTCCCACACACAAATTCCAAAACTATAAACATCACATTTATGATCATATAGCAAAGAAGCAAGAACCCAAGGAGCCATATATCCCATAGTTCCATTTTGACCTGTCATATCAATGGGACAAGAAGCCTCTACCTAGAAACTCCAAAGTCTATTATTTTCACTCTTCCTTCCTTATCAAGAAGTAAATTCTCAGTCTTCACATCTCTATGAACAATTTTTTGTGAGTGAAGATAACTCAACCCTTTTGCAACATCTAACGCTAGTTTAATTACAGTATGAGGTGGTGACTTCTTGATGTGGTTTTTAATGAGGTAGGATTTGAGTGTGCCTCTAGGAACAAATTCTACCACAATGCAATATCCATCTTTGGTAGGACGACGACGACGACGTTGGCTATTTTCAGATTTGAATTTAATTTCGGGCACGTTGTTTTCGAAGCTCCGATTAACTTAGCAATATTTGGGTGACTTAGGTTGTACCATATAGAAACTTCTTGTGTAAAAGCTTTTGTTACTATAGCTCTTCTATCTTCATCTCTCAAATCAAGTATTTTAACTGCGACTTCTTTTCCATTGTAAACTCCTTTGTAAACTGATCCGTAGGTACTGCTCAGAAACAGTGCGGGTATTTTATTCTTTCTCAAAATCAACTTCTTGCTCAATATCTTATGAGTGGATACTACGCATCTGTTTCACTTTTTTATTTTCACTTAAGAATGTTTTCGTTATATATATTGATTTACAAGTGGGTAAAGTTTTGTCTGTCCAATCCAGTATTTGTCTTTTTGTCAATTTTTATTGACGAATCCATATTTATTCGATCCAACAACAAGGAATTCCACCCGAGAGCTTCACTTCTAGGTTTTTTTTGTCTATATCTTCTCAATTGGGATTCTTGGGGTCCTCGTCATTTTCACCAAATCGTTGCAAATTTATTAGACACTTTCATTTGAAGATTTCCAGTGTCTTGCTAGCCTAACATGGCATTTCACTATAAGGTGAAAGGTAATATCTTCATCCAAAATAATACTTGAGTTTCCTTGATTGACTTTTTTTATATTTATTTTGAGGTCATCCCTAAAATTCATGTAATAGAGAAAATCATATATCAAAGTTCAAGAAAAGAAAGTCACCTTAAATAAAAAAAATATTGAGATTCTTCTGACTATTAGATGAAAAAATTGTTGTTATGTAAAATTTTATTTTATTTATGTGCATTCTTTGTATATTGAAATTATTATGAGAGTTCAATTATTCAAACTTTACTTATCCTACAGAAATTATGGTGGATAAGGTAACATTGGAAATTCATTATGGGAGATTTTTTGGATTGTATCATGTCTTAAACTATAAAGGAGGAAGGGAAAAGGTACACTCCGTACATAATAAAGGTACACTCCGTACATAATATAGATCCTGATTGTTTGTCATATATAGAGCTTTTGGCATAATGGCCCAATTTCTCTTCTTTCTTTTTGATTTCAGCTTTCTTTTTTTTTTTCCAGGGGTCCAGAAGGCTTCTTCCCAGTATGGAATGAGTAAAGAATCAAGCTACAAGTCTCGATCTATACGAAACGCACTGGTTTTTTTTCTTTCTTTCGGTTTCATTGATAACAGAAAAGACTTACTCAAAGAACTTGGTTATTCTGAAAATTATCTTATATATTATAATTATTAGTGATGGACTTGTGTTGTTAACTTTTGATAAAATAGTATTAGAGATGGTGAAAAACCATAAAAATATTGAAAATTTTGAGTTGTATGTTGAGGAGAACTTGACCGATTTTGGAGGAAATGTTGAATCTGCAGGTGAAATTGGCTCTTATGATGCATGGGGGTATGGAAAAGCTTTGGCGGATAATAGAGAAGGAGGGGGAAGTGTAGTTGTGTATATGATAAATGAACCAGCTGAAAATAACATTCAAGAGGATGGATCGGCTGAGGATAGTGAATTAGATATAGCATATTTACCTGAGAGCGATGAAGAAAATAATTCTGAAGATGACTTTGAATACTTGGCGGATGGTTATACTCTTAACGACTCATTTGAAGATATAAATAACCTTTTACAGAATAATATCAACCCAAGAATTACAAGAGATATTGATGAGCCATATATTGACCATATAATAATTAAAAATATCCATAATGACTCATATTATGAAAGATCTGATGGTCTATCTAAAGAAGGCGTTCGAAGTGATTCATATGACATAAGTGGTGATGATGAGACAAAGTTTGATGCTCCTAATAAGGATATTGTGGTTCAATGAAGAGACTGATATGGAAAATCCAATATTGTTAACAGGTTTGGGTTTTTGTTCAGTTTAATAATTTAGGAAGGCTCTTAGGCAACATGCAATAAAGAATGAATTTGAAGTTGGATTCGAAAAAAATGAAAGTGATAGAGTCACTGCACATTGCAAAATATTGTGTGGACGGAGAATTTATGCTAGCCATTGGTAAAAGACCATTGCATTTCAGATTAAAACACTTTATGGAATGCCCCATAGATGCCATAGGACATTCAATAATAAAATTGCTAATTCTACCTGGGTTGCCAAAAGGTTCATGAAAGATATTCTTAATGCACCAAACTGGAGTATACAAGGTTTTAGAAGAACTGTAAATGTGGTGTAATAATCTCTAAAAAGCAAAGGTATAGAGCGAGAAAAATAACAACTGGTGGATTAAGGGCAATTTTTATAAGCAATTTCATAGAGTCATGGATTATTGTGAAATGATTCGAAGCAAAATCCATGTTCTGTAGCATTCTTATGCCTTGGCAGATATTCATTGTAGCAACTGCCTTATTTCAAGAGAGAGTTCATCATGTTTTTTTCTTTGAAAAAAGGGTTTATGTCCTATTTTGGCTTAGATGCATGTTTCTTAAAAGGCCCTTTAAGAGGGCAACTTATGGCAGCTATTGCAATAGATGGGAACAACCAAATGTTTCCATTAGCTATTGCAGTTGTGGAGTCCGAGTGTAAAGAGAGCTGAACATGGTTCCTAGAATCCTTAATAGATCAAATTGAAGTGCCTGAAGAAAAATGATGGGCTTTTATGTCTGATAGACAAAAGGTACGTATCTATCGTTTTATACATAAATTTGTCTTCTTTTTTTCTTCCTTTTTCCATAGCTAATATTGTATAATATACTTTGTAGGGTCTCATTGAACCCTTTAAGAAAGATATGTCAAATGTTGACCACAGGTTCCGTGTTAGGCATATGTATGCCAATTTCAAACTTAGGTTCAAAGATAAAAAACTCAAAGACTTGATATGGACAATAGCTAGATCATATACTATTGTAGATTTTAAAAAGTATATGGAATTCATCAAGAAAGAAAATACAGAAGCTCATCGATGGTTAACAAAAATTGGAGCCAACCAGTGGAGTAAGTCAGCTTTTTCAACATTGCCAAAATGTGATATGTTGAGCAATAATATCTATGAAATCTTTAACCACTGGATTCAAGAGGCTAGAGACCAGCCAATACTAATCATGATAGAGATCATTCGAAGAAAGATAATGTGTAGGTTGCAAGAAAGATGTGAATGAATTAAAGGTTACGATTGACTAATTTGTCCAAGGATCATAGACAAGATTGAGGAGATCAAAGAACAAACTTTAGATTGTGAACCAATAAAAGATGGAAATAGAATTTGGGAGGTTCATGAAGGGTTGAAATATATGTGACAAAACTCAAGAAAAAGGTATGTACTTGTAGAGAATGGGGTGTAACAGGTATACCATGTAGATACGGAGTTAGCGCCATAATGACTGCTCATTGTGAACCAAAACACTTTGTACATCATTTTACCATGTTTCGACATTCGAGAAAACTTATTTCGGGATAATTATTCTTATACAAGATCAATCGCAATGGGACATTACGCCGGGCAATCCTATTCTACCACCTGAAGCTTCAGATAATAAATCCGGAAGACCAAGAAAGAGTAGGAAAAAAGGTACAGATGAACCAATAAATCCCAACATGGTGAGGAAGTTTGACTATCCTCACGAATGCAGCAACTGTCACGAGATCGGACACAATAAAAAGACATGCAAAAATCCCAGCAAGCCAAGGCAAAAAAGAATTGTTCAGGTATTTTTCTTGATTAGCTTAAGCTTTTTATTTTTCCTTTTTTTTGTTTTTGTACTTGATTTGGCTTTTTTTTTTCTTCGTGTGTTCAATAGAACAACGGAAGATGTACAATTGGTGTGAGTGAGCTTAATAAGTTGCCCACTAATCCTAGAGGTTGGGAAAGAGGAATAGAAACAGAGATAAATAATATAAGCTATGGTAGAGCAACAATTAGAGGCAGTGGAGCAACTAATTTGCAGTCTATGAATGGTAGAGGCAGGGGCAGAGGAAGAGTGAGAGGAATGGGAAAGCAAAATAAACATGGTCCATATTGTGGAATAGGGAACTGGAATGGTATCGGAATATCAAACATGAACCAGTTTGTATTGACCTCACAGGTAATAATAGGGTATTTTTCATACCATATGTTAATAATAGACATTTTATCAATAATTTTCTACCCTAATTATAATTTTTAGGTTTTAAAGGTTCAACCACCTAAACCAAGTCAAATTGCTTCTTCAGCTACACAACTTGGAACATCTCAATTGCACATACAACCAACGCCTTTTGAAGATGTTATTTTCCCAATTCAAGCGTCAGCAACTGGATGTGTTGTCCAAAATAGAGTAGGAAACTCATCTAGTGAGTGGGATAGCATCTTTGACTTTACATCAAGACGTTCGTTGATTAATAGTCCAAATTATGATGGATCATCTAATTTTCTCAATTTTGATTACAATTGAAGTTCTTTGGATATCAATTAAGGCATATATGCATTGGAACAGTTGAATTTGCATGGTCATAATATTTCTTTTAATATATTCAATGAGTGGTTGAGTTTATTCCAACATGTTCATTGTTGTCCTTTAACAATTGTGATTCTTTAGTACTTATATTTATTTAATGGTAGGGAATGAAAAATATTCTAATATGTTCATTTTTTTAAGTTACTGGGAATGTCCTAGTGCCAGAACTATTCCCTCCAAAAAGAACATTTATTTTGAATCTTTATTTTTAGTAATAATAATTTTTTTTTCCAACTGATTTTTGATTATGAGGTTACCGTTTTCATTCAAAATGTAAAGGCGGTATAGTTACCCAAGCCTTAAAGGTTAAGGGGTTAAACTGGATTTTACTGTAGTAATTATTAGTAGGATCCAAGTTGATAGGCACACCCCAATTCGACCATGGAAATATTCGCCAATAATATTATTGACTAGATTCAGCAAAATTTTGAACAAAGATGAAATCTTCCACTAATGAAGGAATGGATTTTTATATATTTTCTATTTCGATTAAACATATTATATTGTGATACTGTTGTTTATATATATATATATATATATATATATATGTGTTGCACGTATATACTGTGTCAAGCAATAAAAGTTAATTAAATAAAATAGCAGTTGACATCAAAATAAGCACAATATTATATACATTTAGTTCATTGATTGTTATTATATACTATAAATATTGATACAATATAATGATTGGTTCAATACTCAATATCTTCTAAATAATATTAGTCATACCAAATAAAACGAGGTTCTTGATATATATTACTTTTAATCGCGTCGGTCATCAAGATCAAAACTCTTGTTTACCTATCTACAACAAATAAAGTGCACATTGATATTAAAAGAATGAAAACTTAACGTCATCCTTCTTTTTCATTCCATAAAAACTTTAAGTACCAAATAGTTAGGTTGATGAGGGCATTAACCAATCAAGAAACTAAAAAGGAAGTATCAATGGAGAGTTAGAAATAGGAGGAAAGCATGATTATTTTAGGACTTCTACACACCAAAAAAAATAACCCAAAGCTCTTTTTGTAAATAGCGTATATTGGTTAGATACTACAGTTTTGAATTGCAAGAATATTTAACAATATCTTTTACGTGAGGAATGTCACAAAATGTCAATCAAATAATTTTTTTATCTATATTTTAAAATTAACTTAACCTAAGATTAAAATGCTTGACTCTCGCGGCATCATTTTAAAAAATAAAAGAGTAGAATAAGAGTATTATTTATTCTACAATATGACATGAATTCAGTCCTTTTAAAATAATTGACATACTTTAACTCGATATTGTTCTTTTTAATTAATGTACTACTTGGAGAATGCATTATAATATATGTTGATTTTGGTATTGTTATAAAAGGTTTACTAAAGAAATTATAATTATGTAAAACTAATAATAAAAACCTCAAAGAGACCTTTATGGTAAGAGAAACTCAACAGCTATAGTTTTTTTGTTGTTCCTTTTCATTTAATCCTAGTATATGTTATTATTTTGGAGACTGATAATATTGCATTGTTCATCTTTATGTTCTTCAATTAAGAACTCTATTTTTACTACAACTTAATCCAAATACTAAAACTGCCCACTCCTTGTGACTTCTTGTAGGAACAAGCTTTAGACGTTAAACCCCATATGTAAAATTTAACCATCAACACTCTATATCAAAGGAAACATATCAACAGAAAATTAAGATATTATAAATTTTTCTAAAGACCGTCTTAATTAAAAGAACATCAACACTATACTGTAAATAAATAAATACGAAATACCCTTTAAACTTACAGCTTGTTTGGTGGTCATTATTTGTTGCATCGTATTGTATTGTTATTTTCAATACGATGTTTGTTTTGATTGTTATTTAAATTTTATTGTATTACATCGTTAAATTTATCGTTACGTAACGTCAAAATGTGCCACTTTATGTAACGACTAATTGAGTGTGGTCTCGTCGTCACCTTATTTTTTTCTCAATCTCATACTTAATTATTGTTAAATAATTTTATTTTATCATTTATCCTACCTTTTATATAGTTATTTTGTCATGTATCATAATTTTTCTTTATAATATTGCAACTTTATTTTTCATATTGCTCGTGCATGATATCTTGAAACGACGACAAACGACATAATCTATCCAAATATTGTATTCATCAAACAATACAATACAATACATTATAAAACAATATGCAACAACTGCCACGACCCAAAATCCACTAAGGGTCAGGAAGGCGTCGGACACTGCTCTCACGCAAGCCATCCAAAATACTTAATTAAATGCTTGTTTTAATAATTTTGAAAACTGTGAATTTTCCTTCAGTTTTACTAGTAAAAGAGTATTCATTTCAAATTAAATGTAACTAAGTTGATACAAGATACTCATAATCATCCCAAAATTCGGTGTCACAAGTGCATGAACATTTACTAGGGAATGACATAAAATACAGTAACCGTCCAGAATACAAAGTGGACAGAAATAAAAGTACAATACAATACTCTGAAGGAGACTCTGCTGGCTACATGTCGTCTCAATAAATGTAACTCACCTAAGTGTCCGTATCAACCATGTTGCTATGCCACTAAGCCACTGGCCGCACATGAATCTGTGCAACAAAAATGCACAACAAGTGTAGTATAAGTATGAAAATAACGTGTACCCAGTAAGTATCCCGTCTAATCTCAAAGAAGTAAAGACGAGAGGTCGACTTCGACATTTACTATGGTTGTAACTCCATAGCATGAAGTAAGTAAAAAATTCTTCATTTAATAGGAGATATCCAATTTTATTTTTCATCATTTATACATTTACTCAAGTTAGGGAAAGCAATATCATCATCTATAAAACCCAAGGCAAGCAATACAAGCATGCGCAAATCATGTCGAGGGCGTACGATCCGATCCAATAATATTAAATTGTGCACTTTCAAAAGGTCGAATGACGTGAACCATAGATATATCTATTTAATCTACTGAGGCATTCAGTCCGTTCCACAATAGATAAACATATTCCAATACTCAAATCAATAATTCATCAAGGAGCAAATAATCAGGTAAAAGTTTCTCTTTTAAAAGTCAAGAAATGATATCTAGCCTTTTAGAATTCATTTGCACGTTCGATATGTTTTAAGCATTTTTAAGTTTGTCAACAAGGTTGCAAGTATTACAAGTAAGCATGCTTTTGGACCCTAAACTACCTGGACTTAAGCATAATAGTAGCTACGCCTATGGACTCTCGTCACCTCGAGCGTACGTAGCCCCCACAAGTAGGAACACATAACCAATTAACTCACCTATGGAGACAATTCCCTCTTTAAAGATTAGAAAGGAGACTCAGCTCGCTCCGAAGATCCATAACTAACATTCTACACCCTCTCGAAGGCTCAAATCAATGCACAATGCTCCAAAACTAGCCAATAATTATGCAAATCCATTAATATATGTCCAATTACTCATTATAATCCAATTTATAACAATTCCAAACCCTGATCGAAAAGTTAATAAAATTACCCTTGGGCCCACGTGCGCCGATTCTAAAAGATATTTGAAGATAAAGTTTACCCATAACCTCACGAACTCAAATATATAATTTACTCTCAATTTTATGCCAAAAATCATGGTCAAAATCCAAAAATACCAATCCTAGGTGTTTTCACCAAAAATCCAAGTTTCTACCAATTTTTTCTTGCTCAAATCCGTAATAATATTATGTATGTAACTCACAAGGGGTGGAATTAGCTTACCTCATGTTTGATGGTGAAAATGGCACCTCAAAGTTACTCTGAAATTGGCTTCAATGGAAGAAATGAAGTTGAAATGAATGCAAACCCCAATTTAAAAAAACCTTTCTGCCTCTAGCATTTTCATACATGCTGTCACTTGACCGCTTCTGCGGTTCCGCAGGTGCGACCCACTACCCGCTTCTGCGATTTCTCACCAGGCTGCCTTTTCCTCTTCTGCGCCTGAACCATTGTAGGTGCAGTCCCGCTTCTGCGGCTACATGATCGTATCTGCGGTCTCTTTACTTCTTGTCACGACCCAAGTTCGTCTTCCGTGAACATGTTGTGACGGCACCTAGTCCCTACGACTAGGTAAGCCTAACAATACGAAAATATTATAACTTGCGGAATATAATAACTTAAAATTGAACATCCAGAAGAAAAACTGTACATAAATGCCGCTTGGCATATACAACTCAATATCTCAACTACTACAATGCCATCCAAAAATCTGGAAACTCACGGAAACACAAGTAAACAGAATGTAATACATAGCTCTAACTCCAAAATATCTAGAACAGTAGTACAAAAGGAAAGTTAACTGGTAAAGCTAGAATAAGATAGAGACTCCTGGTCTGCGGGCACGACAGATGTACCTCGAAGTCTCTGCTAGATCTCTCCGCCTCGAGGATAATATGCCTGGGTGGAGGTACCTGGATCTGCACATGAAAAACATGTGCAGAATGGGCATGAGTACGCTACAACAGTACTCAATAAATGCCAAGCCTAACCTCGGTCGGATAGTGACGAGAAAGGTCAGGGCCGTACTGAGAATAAACATAATATTAAATCTTGTAACAGTATGAAATAAGCAGGAATAATGAGTACAACTATGAAGTAAGACATGTTATACAAGGCAACAAATAACATACACAGAAAATAAGGTAACACAGAGTAACAACTCAATACTAGTACCAACAATGAGGAATTCCCAAGATACCGTCCTGTAGTCCATTTCATCAATTGTCCAAGGATCTCCCGGGATACCGTCTCGTAGTCCATCACACGTGTATATCTGAAGGATTCTCCTGGGATACCGTCCAGTAGTCCAACTATCAATGTGCGGGGATCTACCGAAATCAGATCTGTAGTCCCAAAGTAAATGTGCAGGGGGATCTACCGAGAATCTAACCCATAGTCCCAAAATAAATTATGCAGGGGGATCTACCGGGAATCTAACCTGTAGTCCTAAAATAAATATACAGGGGGATCTACAGGAAATCTAACCCGTAGTCCCAAAGTAAATGTGCAGGGGGATCTACCAGGAATCTAACTTGTAGTCCCAAAGTAAAAAAATAAGGGGTGGGGGGAGGGAAGCTACCGGAGTTCGACATCCGTAGTCCCAATGTAAATCCGCAACCACAACGAGAAGATATTCAAAATTGGAGTGCAAAAATACTTGGCAACATGTAGTTCTAGTCTAACACGCTTCATGTAATACCATCAAAGCAACTTAAGTAATTAGGCAATTTAGATCAACTAAGCATGCTTTTCTAATTAACACAGATTGTATTTGCAAGTAGAACAACGCAGGTAAGAAAGAAATTCAATCTAAATATTTAAATGACAAACCGGATTTTCAAAAATTAGCTCAAGTACACGCTCTTCACCTCATGTACAAGGCATTCAATTACCAAATATCATATCCTAGGGCAAAAGGTCCCCCACACAAGGTTAGACAAGCCACTTACCTCGAACCGGCTAAAAAATAAACTCGAAATCACACATTTGCCATGAGTATCTGACTCCAAATGGCCCAAATATATTCAATTCAATTACATATGGTAAATAACATCTGAAGCAACTGATTCTACTATTTAATTCAAAACTAAAACGCAAAATTAGGTAAAATAACCAAAATGCTCCTCAGGACAACGTCTCGGAATCGGATGAAATTAACATTTTCAGAACCCTCGCACTCTCACGAGTCTACCCATATATAAATCTCTCAAATCGGAGGTCAAACAGCTATTCAAAACTTAAAAATTCGGCATATGAAGTTTTATCAAATTTTTTCTCTAAAATCTTAAATTAAAAGAAGGATTTCCAATTAGATTAGTGAGTTATGAGCGAAAAGGAGTCTAGAATCATCACCCAATCGTTGCCCTTGAAAATCCCTCATAATCTCTCCCTAATCCGAGCTCCCAAGCTTAAGTCTTGGCAAAAATGACTAACCCTCAGATTTTGAAATGTATATAACAGCCCAGGTATTTAATGCATCGGGAACGCAGAGGAAGTCATGTGATCGCGAAGGAGAAAAGTGAAGGCTGCCTAAAATGCTCTTCGTGAACGCGAGCAACAGTACGCGAACGCGAAGGCCTGGGATGACAAAGCTACGCGAACGCGACAAGGGAGATGCGAACGCGAAAAAAATGAATAAAATGGGCTCATCCCTCATAGCCAAATTAAACTATGCGAACGCGATGGTTGGTATGCGAACGCAAAGGAGGAAATGGCAGGGCTTCGCGAATGCGGGGGTACTGAATGCGAAGAAGAAATTGGTCCTCCTCCAAAATTACTCTACGCGAACGCATGGAGGAGGACGCAATCGCAAAGAGGAAAAAGGGGTCTCTAACAGCTGATGGATTTCTGTAATTTTACACAACTCCAAAATGTTCCGTTGAGCATTCGAAGCACAATCGAGGCCCCCGGGACCTCAACTAAACCTACGGACATATCCCATAATATTATTCATACTTGCACCAATCCTTAAATCACCTAAAACATTGTCGGAAACTTGAATTAATCAATGATTTAAGCCTAAGAACTTCATTTTCCATCAAAACACGCTTTCGATCAAAAACCTAACCAAACCACGTCCGAATGACTTGAAATTTTACACAAACATCCCAAATGACATGACAGAGCTACTGTAACTTCCGAAATTCGATTCCGACCCTCGGATCAAAATCTCACTATCGGACCGGAAACTTTTAATATTCAAACTTCAGAATTTCAAGGCTAAATTAGCTACGGACCTCTAAAACACATTCGGAACATGCTCCCAATCCCGAAATCACCTAAAGGAGCTAATGGAACTATCGAATTTCCATTCCAAGGCCGTCTTCACGCTATTCTGACTATGGTAATTGTTTCTAACACTTACACTCTCATTTAGGGACTAAGCGTCCCAAAACTCTCAGAAATTCAAAATCGAACATTCCAGCAATTCAAATTAGCAGAATTAAACTTGGGGAAAGCTGTTAATAGGGGATCGGGGCGTAAATTCTTAAGATGACCGGCCGGGCATCACACTTATAGCCTAGCACCGCATCTGTATCCCACCTAGTTGTTTCTGCGGCTCCGCACCTGTGGCCAAAACCTCGCAGGTGCGGTTACACCAGATACCAGCTGCTTTAGTCCTTCTTCATATTTCATTTTCAATCCGTTGACCATCCGGAATCCACCCTAGGCCCCCGGGACCCCGCCCAATCATACCAGCCAGTCTCAAAACACATTACGAACTTGTTAGAGGCCTCAAATTATATCAAACAACGCTAAAATCATGATTTGACCTCCAATCCAAGCTTAATGAACTAGAATTTCAAATTTCTATATTCGATGTCAAAACATATCAAATCACATCCAATTGACCTCAAATTTTGCACACAAGTCAAGTTTGACATTATGATCCTACTCTAACTTCCGGAATCGGAATCCTGCCCGGATATCAAAAGGTCCACTTCCGGTCAAACATCTCAAAAACCTTCAAAAATCTATCTTTAGCCAAATGACTCCCAAATGACCCACAGTCCTCCGAATTCACTTTCGATCGTGCTCCCAACACCAGAATCACTATATGGAGCTATTCCCAGACTTGGAATTCCAAACGGACATTAATAACACTGAGATGCACTTCAACCCAAACTTATGAAATTCTTTCAAAAATGCTAACTTCTATAATAGGCACCGAAACGCTCCCGGGTCTTCCAAAACCCGATCTGGACATACTCCCATGTCCGAAATCATCATACGAACCTGCTGGAATCTTCGAACCTCGAATCAGAGGCTGTTTACTCAAAAATTCAATCTTAGTCAATTCTTCCAACTTAAAGCTTCCGAAATGAGAATTCTCTATCCAAATCAACTCCAAACTTCCCGGAATTCAGTTTCAACCATGCGTACAAGTCATAATACTTGAAATAAATCTACTCATGGCCTCAAACTGTTGAACGACACGCTAGAGCTCAAAATGACCGGTCAGGTTGTTGCTAACAACCATCGCAACTTGCGGTTATAAAAGGAGAAATTGTAAAACTATCAAAGTTCTGCAATTATTAATTTATACTTCTGTTGTCTTTTATATTAAACTCGTGATGGGTGATTTGTTCTTAGAAGTTAATGGGAAAAGTTTGATCAATTTTCTACGCTTACGCTTTTAATACAATTTATTCATCTATATGAATTTCATAAGTTAATCATGCTTAAAAACATTAAAAATATAGGATGTGTTATGAAATAATATAAGAACAAGAACAATAATACAAGAACAAGAACAATAGAGAGAAAAGTAGAGAGAGGAGTATTCTTATTGATACTTAGGGATGATTTACAATGGGGTAAGACCCCTCTATTTATAGGCATAGAAAAGACTTAGCCTCAAAGTAAAACTCTTCTATAAGATAGACATTCACTCTAATTAGAGTTCTATTTATAACACTCCCCCTTGAATGTCTATTCAATAATGTGCCTCGTTAAAACCTTAACTAAAACAAAACCCAATGGGAAAAAATTATAGAAAAGGAAAAAGAGTACACATGTTTGAATATGCGCCTATTGGTTGCCTCGTTAAAAACCTTGCAAGGAAAACCCATTGGGACAAAACCTTGTAAGGGAAAAAGAGTGCAACGCGCATTAACTCCCTCTAAAAAGAGCATCAATTCATATCCTTGAGTTTTCGCATTCCGATCTTGTGAACCAGCTTCTTGAAGGTTGACGTTGGCAGAGTTTTTGTGAACAAATCAGCAATATTATCGCTTGAACGAATCTGTTGCACATTGATATCACCATTCTTTTGAAGATCATGTGTGAAAAATAACTTTGATGAAATATGCTTTGTTCTATCTCCTTTTATGAATCCTCCCTTCAATTGAGCTATACATGCTGCATTGTCTTCATACAAAGTCGTGGGTAGTTTGTTACACTTCAAACCACATTTGTCTTGAATATGATGTATTATAGACGTCAACCACACACACTCCCGACTTGCTTCATGAATAGCAATTATCTCGGCATGATTAGATGAAGTAGCCACAATTGATTGCTTAGTCGATTGCCAAGATATGGCGGTGCCTCCACAGGTAAACACATAACCTGTTTGAGATCGAGCCTTGTGTGGGTCGGATAAATATCCAGCATCAGCATAACCAACAAGATCAGGACTGCAATTATTGCCATAAAATAAGCCCATATAGGTAGTCCCTTTTAGGTACCTCAATATATGTTTGATCGCATTCCAATGTCTCCTTGTGGGAGCCAAGCTATACCTTGCTAAGACATTAACTGAAAAGGTTATGTCAGGCCTTGTAGTATTTGCAAGGTACATTAGTGCGCCAATTGCACTAAGATATGGTACTTCAGGACCAAGTAGCTCTTCATTCCTTTCTTGCGGTCGGAATGGATCTTTATTCACATCAAGTGATCGAACAACCGTCGGAGTACTTAAAGGATGTGCTCCATCCATGTAAAACCGTTTCAGTACCTTTTCTATATAGGTAGATTGATGAACAAAAATTCCGCTTGCCAAATATTCAATTTGCAAACCAAGACATAATTTTGTCTTTCCGAGATCTTTCATCTCGAATTCATTCTTTAGATAATCAATTGCCTTTTGGAGTTCTATGGGGGTTCCAATAAGGTTTATGTATCGACATATACGGCAAGTACAACAAATTCCGATGTTGTTTTCTTTATAAAAACACACGGGCAAATGGCATCATTTATATAGCCTTCTTTTAATAAATACTCACTGAGACGATTATACCACATTCGTCCTGATTGCTTTAGACCATACAAGGATCTTTGCAATTTGATTGAAAATATTTCCCGGGACTTTGAATTATGAGCGTTCGGCATTTTGAGTCCATCGGGAATTTTCATGTATATTTCATTATCAAGTGAGCCATAAAGATAGGCAGTAACCACATCCATTAAATGCATGTCAAGCTTTTCAAGGACAGCAAAACTAATGAGATAACGAAAAGTTATGGCATCCATTACAGGCGAATATGTCTCTTCATAATCGACACCAGGCCTTTGAGAAAATCATTGTGCAACAAGGCGTGCCTTATATCTTTGTACCTCGTTTTCTCATTTCTCTTGCGTACAAAGACCCATTTATAGCCAACAGGCTTAACACCATTAGGTGTTTCAACTATAGGGCCAAAAACTTCACGTTTTGCCAGCGAATTCAATTCTGATTGAATTGCTTCTTGCCATTTTGGCCAATCATGTCTTTTTCGACATTCTCCAACAGATTGAGGTTCAAGATCCTCATTTTCTTGCATAATTCTAGATGTGACATTAAAATCAAAGACATAATCCACCACTATATCCACTCGATTAAAATTTGCCTCAATATCGATTGGATTTATGGATAGTTCCTTATTTTCTTGAGTCCGGGCTCAATGAATTCTTATGAATCTCAGAGTTTATTAAATCATGAATTTCCTCATGAGATTCTTTCGTAGTGTCAATTTGATCGTTTGCTTTCCTTTTTCTAGGATTTCGATCTTTGGAACCTATCGACTCATTGGATATGACACTAGATGATTGTCCAACAGGGACATCAATACGGATTTGAACATTCTCTGCGGGGATCCGGGATTTTGTTATCCTTTTCAAGTCCGTAAATGCGTCAGGCATTTGATTTGCTATTCTTTGCAAATGGATAATCTTTTGCACCTCTTTTTCACAAATAGAGGTATGTGGATCAAGGTGAGATAATGATGCATTTTTCCACAAAATTTCCCGTTTGGTTTCACCAACTTCTCCCCCTAATTTTGGGAAAAGTGTCTCATCAAATTGACAGTCTGCAAATCGTGCAGTGAACAAATCCCCTGTCAATGTTTCGAGGTAGCGAATAATGGAGGGCGATTCAAACCCGACATATATTCCTAACCTTCTTTGCGGACCCATTTTGGTGCGGTATGGCGGTGCTATAGGCACATATACTGCGCATCCAAAGATTCTTAAATGGGATATATTGGGTTCATGACCCAAAACCAATTGCAACGGGGAATATTTGTGATAATTCGTCGGTCTGAGACGAATTAGCATTGCTGCATGCAAAATGGCGTGACCCCATACCGAAGTGGGCAGCCTCGTTTTCATGAGTAATGGTCTTGCAATCAACTGCAGGCGTTTAATTAAAGATTCCGCAAGACCGTTTTAAGTGTGAACATGAGCTACAGAATGTTCCACTTTTATCCCAATTGATAAGCAATAATCATTAAATGCTTGGGATGAAAACTCAGCAGCATTATCCAGTCTAATAGACTTGATTGAATTATCAGGAAATTGTGCTCGTAGTCGAATTATTTGTGCCATTAGTTTTGCAAACGCAAGGTTGCGTGATGACAACAGGCACACATGAGACCATCTACAGGATGCGTCTATTAGGACCATAAAATATCTAAAAGACCCACTAGGTGGGTGAATAGGTCCACAAATGTCCCCTTGTATACGTTCCAAAAACGTAGGTGACTCAGTCCCAACCTTTGTTGGTGATGGTCTTGTAATTAACTTGCCTTGATAACAAGAAGTGCAAGAAAATTCATTATTTAAAAGAATCTTGAAATTCTTTAACGGATGCCCATATGAGCTTTCTATAATCCGTCTCATCATGATTGATCCAGGGTGTCCCAATCGATCATGCCAAAGTACAAAAGTATTGGAATCAGTAACCTTTTGGTTTACTGTTGAATGTGCCTCAATTGCACTAATTTTTGTCCAATACAGGCCACAAGATAAAGACGGGAATTTCTCAATGACCCTCTTTTGGCCAGAGACATTCTTTGTAATGATGAGATATTCAAGATTATTCTCATCTATTGTCTCAACATGATAGCCATTCCGGCGTATATCTTTAAAACTCAACAAGTTTCTCTTAGACTTGGAGGAGAACATTGCATTCTCTATGATAAACATTGTTCCTCTAGGCAGAGTTATAGTTGCTCTTCCGGAGCCTTCAATCAGTTTACTACTACCAGAGATTGTAGTAACATCTGCCTTACACATACTTAGTTGAGAGAAATATTTCTTTTCTTTGAGTATCGTATGTGTAGTACATGAATCAACTAAATAAATATTTGATCCAAGATTGCTTTGTGAGATATCCATATTTGCTTTCCCATGGTTTGACATACAAAAGAAAATACACGAACATGAGAATAAACAAATTCAATCCGTTTGTTTCACATTTAAACAATATTTTCAAAATCTGCTGAGGTTAGTTGACTAACTAAATCAGATAGTCGATTATATGTTTTCCATAATCGATTACTTTGCAGTTTGAAAATTTCAGTTTAAGCACTGTCTCAATGTAATCGATTGTTAAACATACATAATCGATTATTTGCTAATTTGAAAAATTTCAGATCACACTGTCTTAATATAATCGATTGTTAAACATACATAATCGATTATTTGCTATTTTGAAAAACTTCAGATCACACTATCTTAATATAATCGATTGTTAAACAAACATAATCGATTATTTGCTATTTTGAAAAACTTCAGATCACACTGTCTTAATATAATCGATTGTTAAACATACATAATCGATTATTTGCTATTTTGAAAAACTTCAGATCACACTGTCTTAATATAATCGATTGTTAACAAGTATATAATCGATTGTTTTGCAGTTTTAATGCAAAATATTAGATAATCGACTAACTGTTAGGTTAGTCGATTAACTCTACTGAAAAATAAAAATATCTTTGAAATTTAAGCATATTGAAACATTCTAAAGAACTAATACTAACATTATATCATAAACTAACTAATACGAGCTTATACTAATGACTATTAGTTTATTCACTAACTAATACAAATAAAATCAAACAATTCCATCTTCCTTCATCACAGATCCATCACCGATTAAGTGGTCTATTTTCCCCTCAGGGTGCTCAAAGAAGTCTGCCACATCTAGGTGGGTGATGTCAAAATTGTTGTCAGAGACAAAATTTGTTTCAGGGCCTTTATTCTTTAGAGATGCTTGATAAAGATCAACCAAATGTCTTGGTACATGGCAAGCTTTTGACCAGTGCCCTTTTCCACCGCAACGATAGCATATAGTTTCTGAACTATTTGCCTTTGGATTCTCATAATCCCGTTTCTGCTTTTGGTGGTTATATCTCTTTGGTGGGTGACAGACATCAGGGAAATTTCTTCCTTGTCTACGTTCACGGCCATGACCCCGATTACGACCACGACCATGATTAGATCCATGGCCTTTTCTATGCTTGACATAATGAGAATACACCTTATCTGCTTCAGGCAATGGTGTAGACCCAGTGGGTCGATTTTCGTGATTTCTCATGAGCAGGTCATTGTTTCGCTCAGCCACAAGGAGAAGAGAAATCAGTTCAGATTACTTTTTGAAACCTTTCTCTCTGTACTGTTGTTGCAGTACCATATTGGAGGCATGAAACGTTGTAAACGTTTTCTCAAGCATATCATAATCAGAGATATTATCTCCACAGAGTTTCAATTTAGAAGTAATTCTGAACATTGCAGAATTATATTCAGAAACAGACTTAAAGTCTTGGAGCCTCAGATGAGCCCAATCATATCGTGCTTGTGGCAGAGTAACCAACTTCAGGTTGTCATATCTCTCCTTTAAGCCGTTCCACAAGATGAGTGGATCTTTGACTGTGAGATATTCAATTTTCAAACCTTCATCAAGGTGATGGCGCAAGAAAATCAAGGCCTTAGCACAGTCTTGGGTGGATGCTTTATCTCTGTCTTTACCCATAACATCTAAGTGGATTTCAGCATCCAACACCCATGTCATATAGTTCTTGCCCGAAATTTCAAGGGCAACGAACTTTCTTTTCATATTATCAGACATAATTAAAACCAAATTCGGAAAAAGGGAAATACCTTAATTTTCTCAAGAGGATTCTTGAGACGGTAGAGTCTCGTGCTGATAACGTGTTATGAGATAATATAAGAACAAGAACAATAATACAAGAACAAGAACAATAGAGAGAAAAATAGAGAGAGGAGTATTCTTATTGATACTTAGGGATGATTTACAATGGGGTAAGACCCCTCTATTTATAGGCATAGAAAAGACTTAGCCTCAAAGTAAAACTCTTTTATAAGATAGACATTCACTCTAATTATAGTTCTATTTATAACAGGTTGTATGATAGTCTAGAAAGAAATAAGAAAAATAACATAAATAAAGGGATTAAATTATCTCTAAAAAAACTGATGACAGTGATTATTTTCCAGGTATATCATTCAGCTATAAATTCCTACTTGGTTTTTACACCTTTTTCTGTTTCAAATTAGACAAGTTTCATGAATATACAAAATTGAGATGATTTCGAATTTCTATTTCTTAGGAAAAATAATTAAATGCCTATTCTTAAATATTAGGTTAGTAATTAAATGATTATTTTATCTACTAAATCAAAAATAAAGTATAAAAGTTCCAATGCACTTTCATAGAATAACTATTTTTGTAATCAAGAAACCCACTTATATTCAACTTAATTTATTATCATTTTAAAAATTTAATAGATCTCATAAATTATCTTGTTAGGATAATTTCTGAGTTTATTATTGATTCGCGCTCAACATTCCAAATAATTATAACAGTTAGTTTAAAATTTTGAAAGCTGAAGATACAATATCTTATTAGGCTAATTTCTAAGTTTATTATTAATTCGTGCTCAACATTCCAAATAATTATAATAGTTAATTTAAAATCTTGAAAGCTGAAGATACAATACAGAATAACATTATTAATGGAAAAGACTTGTATATTTTAATATATTTCAATATATAAAAAAGTTTTACCTAAATCAAAACACAAAAAATTTACTCCGCTATCTTCGAAGAACGTTGAGCGTCCTCTTTTTTTGATTTAATTCTTGATTATAATGCTATTATGTTAGCGCTGTCAAAAGGGGCAAACTTCTAAATACCACCTAAGTGGTTACGTCCTCTTTCTTTAGTCTTTTTAATACTTTCCTTTTCTTAGCATTCGTATATTACTTAAGTGTAAGAATTTATACATAAAGTAAAATATTGTTTTTGAAGTTCTAATTAAATATTAAGGCTTTCTATGTATTCCTAATAAAGAAGGATGTAATATATAAAATCTAGTTGATTTTGTAATCCTAAATATCAGGAAAATAATAAAATGACTATTTATATATATATTCTGAAAATAACTAAATTACTATTTTATCCAATGTAAACTCTATTTTTAAAAGGTGAAAAAAGAACGATATTTCGGTAAGGACCTTCGTGCTTTTAATATGGTGTGTGTATATGTATGTATGTATGTATCTATCTATATATATATATATATATATATATATATATATATATATATATATATATTAAACTGGATTTGAATTAAAGAATAATTTATAATTATAGATAAAGTTTTAAAATTTGAAGTAAAATAAAAAAGAAATTTATCTTTTTTTTTGGTCAAGTTATCATACTTAATTTTGTTAATGATCATATGTAATCATACTAGGAACTTTTATTGTCTTTTTTGATTATTTAAATTCTACTGCACATGCGGTATAAAAAAAAATTATTCCATATAACTATAAACTATTTCACATTTAAAATTCTATAGTTAAATTCTTTAATAAAACATAGCTAGATTAGAATAGATCAAATTTCTTTCAAAACAAATGCAATATATAGAGTACACGACTATGGTTATCCAGATAACAAACGAGTTTAAAAATCGAATAAAAGTTGACTTACATATATAATGAAGTAAACCTATGCTTGTCATGATCCTAAACCTGGATCCAGTCGTGATCGCGCCTCTTGTGAAGACAAGGCCAACCGACACACTCCCAATTTACTTTAAGCAATTAAAATACGGATTAAGTCTTTAACACAATAAAAATCCCAAAATAAGGTGAATACTACAGTTGCGAAATAGACATAATTCGACATCGGGGTGTCACCAGTCATGAACATATATCATAAAACTATAAGTTTGAGAGAGTCTAAGCAACTATTACATAATTAAACAAGAGAAAATAAGATAGAGGGAGAAGCACTGGGCTGCGAACGCCGAGCAGCTACTTAGTAAATCTTGAAGTCTGCTGGATCCTCTCAACCCTCGCAAGCAGGACCAGAAGCGCCTGAATCTGCACACAGGATGCAAGGAGTAAAGTGAGAACTCAAACTCAGTGAGAAATAATAATAAAATGCAGACTACGCAATAAGTAATCACGTAAAGGAACATCACAAGCTATAAAGAAGCAGTAAAAGCCAGTAAAATTAATGAAACAGGGAAAATATATAAAGTCACTCTAGTTCAGTTTAAACTTCTTTGAAATGCCTTTTTAACAGTTAAGCAAGTAAATGATAGGCAACTAGGAAAGATAAACATATAAAGAACCACCCCTCGGGCACAATGTCAAAAAAATTCGTCCCTCGAGCAATATCATGGAACAACACTAGCCCCCGGGCTATCTCTCACATCACAATGGGTACCCGCACTCACTTGAGGTGTGCAGGCTCCGGAGGGGTCCTTTGCGGCCCAAGAAAAATATCAAGCTATCTCGTGGCATAATCAGTAGGCTCTCGACATCATATAAACAAGCCACATCGTGGAGCACAGTCTGGGACCCTCGGCCTCATAATCATGAATCAGTTTAATAACCTCACAACACAGACCCTCGGCCTTACTCATTTAGAATCTCATAAGCCACTCGGGAAACAATAAAATATGATGCTCAGCCCAACATATCATTAAAATTATTATTTTAAGTGTCAGAGCAGAATAAGTATGACTGATTTATGAAATAGTAGAATATAGCAGGAATGAATACAAGTATAAAGTCAAAATAGTGAGGTAATTTCAGTAAAGATCCCCTAAGGTCCAAATAGATGGCACGGGGCCCAAGTATGGCATTCTGCACAAAATATGATGATAGCAAATAGTTTTGAGTAAAATACGCGGTAAAACAAATTAAAGAATAATTTTTAATTTATAGATAAAGTTTTTAAATTTGAATTAAAATAAAAAAGAAACATATCTTTTTTTGGTCAAGTTATCATACTTAATTTGGTTAATGATCATATGCAATCATGCTAGGAACTTTTAGTCTCTTTTCTGATTATTTAAAATCTATTGTGCATGTGGTATAAAAAAAACTATTCCATATAACTATAAAGCTCTTTTCACATTTAAAATTCTATAATTAAGTACTTTAATACAACATAGCTAGATTAGAATAAATCAAATTTCTTTCAAAAAATGCAATATATAGAGTACACGTCTATGGTTATCTAGATAACAAACGAGTTTAAAAATCAAATACAAGTTTACTTACATATATAATGAAGTAAACCTATGCTTGTCATGACCCTAAACCCGGACCCGGTCGTGATGGCGCCTCTCGTGAAGAAAAGGCCAGCCGACACACTCCCAATTACTTTTAAGCAATTAAAATACGGATTAATTTTTTAACATAATAAACATCCCAAAATAAGGTGAATACTTCAGTTGCGAAATGGACATAGTTCGATATCAGGGTGTCACTAGTCATGAATATCTATCATAAAACTACAAGTCTGAGAGAGTGTACGCAACTATTACATAATTAATCAAGAGAAAATAAAATAGAGGGAGAAGAACTGGGCTATGAATGTCGAGCAACTACCTAGTAATCCTTGAAGTCTACTGGAAGCTCTCAACCCTCGCAAGCAGGACCTGAAGCCCCTGAATCTGCACACGGGATGTAGGGAATAAAGTGAGAACTCCAACTCAGTGAGTAATAATAATAAATACAGACTAAGCAATAAGTAATCACGTAAAGGCACATCACAGGCTATAATGAAGAAGTAAAAGCCAGTAAAAATAATGAAACACAGAAAATATGTAAAGTCACTTTATTTCCGTTTAAACTTCTTTGAAATGCCATTTAACAGTTAAGCAAGTAAATGACAGTCAATTAGGAAAGATAAACATACAAAGAAACGCCCCTCGGGCACAATATCAACAAAATTCGTCTCTCGGGCAATATCATTGAACAACACTAGCACCCGTGCTATATCTCACATCACAATGGGTACCCACACTCACTGGGGGTATGCAGGCTTAAGTAGGGGCCCCTTACGACCCAAGCACAATATCAAGCTATCTCGTGACATAATCAGTAGGCCGTCCGCCTCATATCAACAAGCCACATCGTGGAGCACAGTCTTGGTCCCTCGGCCTCATAATCATGAATCAGTTTAATAACCTCACAACACAGGCCCTCGGCCTCACTGTTAGAATCTCATAAGCCACTCGGGCAACAATAAAACATGATGCTCGGCCCAAAATATTATTTAAAATATTATTTTAAGTGTTAAATCAAAGTAAGTATGATTGAGTTATGAAAATAGTAGAATATAGCACGACTGAGTACAAAAGTCAAAATAGTGAGGTAATATCAGTAAAGATCCCCTAAGGGTCCAAACACTTGACACTGGCCCAAGTATGACATTCCGTCCAAAACATGATGATAGCAAATAGTTTTCATTCAAATATGCGATAAAACAATCATTCGAGATTGACTAAGCCATAATACCCAATAGTGCATAATCTCACACTTGTCATCTAGCGTGTGCTTCACCTCAATATAGCACAACAACATGCAATCCTCGGTTTCATACCCTCAGGACAATATTTAAAATTATTACTCACCTCAATCCGAGCAAAATCCTTCTCTGAAATGCCTTTGCCCCTTGAATCGGCCTCCAGTCGATCCGAATCTAGCAACACTTAATTCAATTCAGTCAATACTAATTATAGGAATTAATTCCATATGAAAATACTAATTTTCCAACAAAATTCGAAATTTAACTCAAAATTGCTTATGGGGCCCACGTCTTGAAATCCGGCAATACTCACAACATCCGACAACCTATTCAACTACGAGTCTAATCATACAAAATTACTAATTCTGATGAAATCTGGACCCTCAAAACCTCAAATCTATCCAAGAGAGTTTTCAAACTTTTCCAACTTAAAATAACCCATTAAATGTTAAAATCAACGATGGATTCGAGTAATCTATCAAAAATTATGTTAAGAACACTTACCCCGTTGTTTTCTCTTAAAAATATCTTAAAAAATCGCCTCATCCGAGATTTCTTGGTCCAAAAATGGAAAAGTGGGACGAATTTGGACATTATTCTGCTGCACAGGGGTTTGTTCTTCGCATTCGCGACCTTTCCCTCGCGTTCGCTATGAGCAAATTCCTTATCAGCAATTTTGAAACTCATTCCAGACAACCTTCAGTATAATTGTCATAACCTTTTGCACACAACTCCAAATGATAAATGGGTTGACGTTCTTACAACTAGACACCAAGGTCTATAATTTCATAGGTTGCTCATTTTTTGACTCGTCATATATTGGGAGAGATAAGCTTCCAAAACCAGCCCTGTGGAACAGAGATTTTCAAACTCTTCCCGAATAGCTTGTAGTGTAACTATCATAACTTCTTGTACACAAATCTAAGTGCCAATTGATTTATATTCTTGAAAACCAGACACAAAGGGTTATAACTTTTATGTTTGAATTATCTCCCAATTCCTTATATATTGTGGGATATGACCCTCCAAATTAAGACCTATGCAACCTAGATTTCCTTCTTCGCGAACTCTAAGAATAAACTTCCAGAGGCCAAATTCTTCTTCGCGAACGCGAGAGGCTTCGCGCGAACACGAAAAACAACACCAAATATCAGAAAATCATCATCCAAAGTAGCCCAAAATGATCTGAAACACACTCGAGTCCCTCGGGACTCACACCAAATATACCAAGAAGTCCTAAAACATGATACAGACTTGGTCAAAACTTCATATCACATCAAACAACGCTAAAACCACGAATCACACCCCAATTCAAGCTTAATGAAACTAAGAACTTCCATCTTATATATTCGATGCCTAAACCTATCAAATCAAGTCCGATTGACATCAAAATTTTCACATAAGTCATAAATGATATAACGGAGCTAGAAAAATTTTCAGAAATGGATTCCGACCCCGATATCAAAAGTTAACTCCCTGGTCAAACTTCGAACTTAAATTTCTCATTTTGTCATTTCAAGCCTAATTTAGCTACTGACCTCGAAATGTATATCCGAACACACTCCTTAGCCAGAAATAACCATACGGAGCTATTGGAATCATCAAATATCCATTCCGGGGCCGTTTTCACATTTTTCACCTTCCGGTGAAATTATTCAACTTAAGCTTTCTTCTTGGAGACTATGTGTCTCAATTCATTTTAAAAACCTCACTGGACTCTAACCAATTATCCCAACAAGTCACATAACAATTGTAAAGCACGAATTTAGCACTAAATGGGGCAAACAGGATTGTATTATTCAAATTGACCAGCCGGGTCGATATATTCTCCCCCTCTTAAATTTACGTTCGTCCTCGAACGTGCCCAGAGTTGTTCTGAGAACCATCAAATTGCTATATAACCTTACTATGCACATACCCGGGAGTGACCCCACGTCACCCTATCTGAAATAGATCTGATAGCACAACATAACTGAAATTTCATAATCAAGCCTAGCCCATTAACCTTAGAACCAAGTTTCCACTTCCGAAATTATCTGTAAGATCAGAACCTCACATCTATACTTTATATAAGTCTGAACAAGCTGTATCAACCCATATTCGTAACCCAAAACGTAATCACATGATATATCACATATCTCAACCACTCTTAGCGATAACTTCTGATCACAACAGCTGCTCAAATAACCCAATACCGGCAATAAACCTCCTTCCAAAAAAGCCTCATTCCAACACTTTCAAATACTGCTAATGATGAAGGAAACACGCAGAAAGTCATAACCATTCTTTGGATTAACCAGTCATGGAGTTCCCTATCCTTCTACAAGGACCGTAGCAAATGTTTAAGCCGAATCTCGATATTATCCTTCCCACATGATGACATTGAATCCGATAGTATTCATTCAAGATCCTAATGACCTCATCTCATCCAATACAGCCACTCTAGTGACATGACACATCGATATAATCTCAAGCCACAACCGTGCAACCCGTGCACCAATAAGCAATAGTCCACATGTCCTCAAATCATGGAAAATAGCTCAATGAGAGAGCTTTACCGCAAGCTCTCAAGTACTACCACAACACGATGCTAAGAACTAATCACACACCATAAAACCAGAACACCCAAATCTAACCCAAAATATCATTCCTCCACATAGTTCCACTACAATGCGCGACCCTTTCCAAACAATGGTCCACATGAATCACCTAAAGTCACCATGCTCGAAATCACCAACCACGAGCTATTGATGTCTGGTACTAAAAGTGAATCACTATAATCGCAGGAGGCAAATGTTATAACACCACACAGAACTCGAAAGAACATAACCAATATGTCGTCCACCAAGCAACACCCAATAATCTTTCTGCTCAAATTTTGCTATAAGAGCCCAATAGTACCGCACCATATGTGCATATAACCAACAATCACAACTCCTCATCACACTGAAGGGTAACTCGTAGATCACTCCAGAATACAAATAAGCTCAATAAAACTCAAATGTAACATCCCTCAACAATAGAAATTCGAAGTCAACAAATCCAACGCGGTGTGGAACACACATCCATACAGGCGTACCAATGAACCCTAAATCAAATCTGGTCACCCACAATAGTTAAATACCCTCCAAAAAGTCTACAATGACTGAATCATATCACATACTAACCTCTGGCCAACCTTGGCTACATTTTTTTCTCGCAGTTCATAACCATGAAACAATCTACTCACAAAAACCCTCAGTCTCCCAATCCATAGAGCATACGCATCACCATCTCTGATCTTGACTCCACTGCCAGAATTTTTACACTTACGCCATTTATACGATCATCCCACGAGAAATACTTCTAAAATTCTTCTGTGCCACCAGGCAAAATTGAATATCAGCTGTCGATCCAACAAGAGAATGTCGCAATATTAAGGAAGCACCCTTAACTCAAACTCATCGCCTTTTTCTGAAAATGTATACCCCATCAAGCCACACCAATCAATAATATCATTGCCCAAGTCATCTGAAAATGCGTGTGCTGCTTAATAATTTTATGACCTTCCTTTCAGAACTGGACCATGACCTTACATATGCAAATCTCAATCCTACACAAAATACCGCATAAACCATACCATCCTAGGATAACCATGAGAACTTCATATCCCTTCCGAGCCACAAGCATCCATGTACTCAACTAGCCAAAAATTTTCATTGATCCCATCTAGAGGAAAATCACTACATATCCCATGCTCCTCATGCTCGTAAAAAATGTACATCCCTAACCATGGTAGAAACCATTAAGAACTTCCCCAATTCCATTTGCACATAACTAAAACGTCAGGACCGAATCCTTCTAACTCGGCCAAGCTACACTGGCCACTAAAAACCAAAGAAATTAAATTGTCACGAAACACCTGCAGAAAATCCTTACCTCATAAGCATCCAAAGCACTAGTCATGTCCTTACCATGCTGATCGGCCCTACTACCAAGCTATTTTATATATCCAAGTTTCCTTCTGATTTACCTTCAAATTGATACTCCTTCTTGCTATAGCACCACCCATACTATAAAACGACACCGTCTAAGGCTCATAAGCTGCTGAATACTCTCTTTGATATTGCCAAATGCACCATATTCAAAATACCTACTCTGAAGAGACTTCATGGAAATCCGGAACCATTGCCTTCCTAATGGTGATATATAGAATTCCGTAATTCATATAAAAATGACACAAGTCTTGACACCCTCAATGCAAACCTCAGTTTCTAGCCAAGTTATACACTTGAAAATTCCAATTTTTTCATGTAAAATCTTGACTCATCAGGACCATTCTTGGGAGTCGTCTACTCTACTTAAACCTTAATTAGATTTATCAAATGAACTGAACAACCTGATGCCTCATAAGCATTCCGACACCGCATAATGTAACCTCACCTTAATGCAACCAAGCAACTTCCTGTTCTATGTACCGCGCTTCCTTTACCAATGACCATTCAAGACATTCTTTGATTCTCATACACCTATGAAACATGGCATAACCTTTATTGAAATTTCCTTTACTCGAGCCATCCTCGATCTCAATATCCGTAAACCATAACTGATTCACCAATACACCTCAAACTGGAACCAACATAGCACATAATTGTGCAATCAACTAACCAATAATAGACTCCCCCACTTGGCTCGAAGCCATAGATCAACACACACATAATAACTCATAAATCATATACTCTATTACTACTATAATAGCATAGTGAGATTAAACTCAATCCTTCATAAGCTCGTGGAACATAGAGCATCAATTACTTTAAATCTTCTGCAAATCTCGCATTTTCTCTTGTAATAGTTAAACCCACTCTCTTAAGCGACCCAAATTTAAATTGCAGCACATATATTTCATTTGTAAACGAGATCTTCTAACATATAAAATAAGGATCGTACAAAGTTCTGAAGACTCTGCAAGAGATAACCCACCTGCTTCGCCTCAACCTGACATCTGTTTATACCTTTCCACCGTCATAGACATTATGCAGTCACTTGATCTTCTTGATTCTGAACTCATATCACAACGGAAATCCACTTCACTCCCCAAACCAGAAAACGCGAAAGGATTCTTCACACACCCATAACTCGAGGTTATACGTCAAATCAAGATGGAAATCAAGCACCTAATAGTTCTTCTATCCCCTAGCAGACGCTTTTCATCGCTTCCAAATTATATGAATACATCTTGCAGTTACATCATACTCATCACATAGTTATTCAGTCATCACTCCCACTAATAGGGATGTTATCAGCAATACAAATCCAAAAGTACATGCTCACACAATCAATGCCTCAGTGCTCCAGCTATAGGAAAAAACCCGGTCTCAAGTCCTCCAGACTGGCCTACCATCAACACACAAAGATCATATCTCGCCCTCGACCAGGAAATCACAAGCCATCGATGCATATCTGATACTTAGCATGCATGCGTGGAAGGAATTCAAAGAGTTATATTTCAAGCTAAATCAAGGACGCACGATAAGAGTTCAAGAATGTGATGTTTTTCCTAAAGGTTTTGCAGCCTCTTGAGGATAAATACAGACGTCTCTGTACCGATCTGCGAGACTCTACTAAGCCTACTCATGACTCGTGAGACCTATGTAACCTAGGCTTTGATACCAACTTGTCACGACCCAAACCCCGCACTGGTCGTGATGGTGCCTCTCTTGAAGACAAATCCAACTGACACACTCCCAATTCATTTTATGCAATTAAAATAATATGGATTAAGTCTTTAACATAATAAAAATCCCAAAATAATGTGAATACTATAGTAGCGACATTGGGGTATCACCAATCATGGACATCCATCATAAAAGCGCAAGTATGAGAGAGTCTACATAACTATTAGATAAATAAACAAGAGAAAATATGATAGAGGGAGAAGCACTATGCTGCGAACGCCGAGCAACTACCTAGTGAATCCCTGAAGTCTGCTGGAAGCTCTCAACCCTTGCAAGCAGAACTTGAAGCGCCTGAATATGCACACGGGGTGCAAGGAGTAAAGTGAGTACTCCAACTCAGTGAATAATAATAATTAATTCATATTGAGTAATAAGACATCACGTAAAGGCACATCACAAACTATAAAGAAGCAGTAAAAGCAGTACAAAACAATGAAACAGGGAAAATATGTAATGTCATTTTAGTTTAGTTTAAACTTCTTTGAAATTCCTTTTTAATAGTTAAGCAAGTAAATGACAGGCAACTAGGAAAGATAAACACATAAAGAACTGCCCCTCGGGCACAATGTCAACAAAATTTGCCCATCGGGCAATATCATGGAACAACACCAGCCCCTTGAGCTATATATCACATCATAATGGGTACACGCGCTCACTGGGAGTGTACAGACTCCAAGAGGAGGCCTTTACAGCCCAAGTGCAATATCAAGCCATCTCGTGGCATAATTGGTAGGCTCTCGGCCTCATATCAACAAGCCACCTCGTGGCGCACAGTCTCGGGACCTCAGCCTCATAATCACGAATCAGTTTGATAACCTCACAAGATAGGCCCTCAGCCTTACTCGGTCTGAATCTCATAAGCCACTTGGGCAATAGTAATACATGTTGCTCAACCCAAAATATCATTTAAAATATCATTTTAAGTGTTAACGTAGAGTAAGCATGGCTGAGTTATCAAAACAATAGAATATAGCATGACTGAGTACAAGTATAAAGTCAAAACAATGAGGTAATATCTTTAAAGATCCGCTAAGGGTCCAAATAGTTGGCACGGGGCTCAAATATGGTATTCCTCCAAAAACATGATGATAAAAAATAGTTTTTAGTGAAACACGCAGTGAATTAGTCATTTGGGATGGATTAAGTCACAATCCCCAACAGTTCACGACCTCACGCTTGTCATCTAGCGCGTGCATCAGCTCAATATAACGATGTGCAATACGGGGTTTCATATCCTTAGGACAATATTTATAATTATTACTCACCTCATTCCGAGCAAAATCCTACTCTGAAAAGCCTTTGCCCCTTGAGTCGGCAATTCATCCCAAATCTAGCTACAGTTGATTCAATTCGGTAAATACTAATTATAGGAATTAATTCAATATAAAAATACTAATTTACCAACACAATCTGAAAGTTAACTCAAAATCGCCTATGGGGTGCACATCTCGAAATCTGACGAAACTCACAACATCCGACAACCCATTCAAACACGAGTCAAATCATACCAAAATTACTAAATTTCGATTAAATTTTGACCCTCAAATCCTAAAATCTATCCAAGAGGGTTTTCAAACAATTCCAACTTAAAATCACCAATTAAATGTTAAAAACAACTATGGATTCAAGTAATCTATCAAAAATTATGTTAAGAACACTTACCCTATTATTTTCGCTAAAGATACATCCAGAAATCACCCTATCCAAGCTTCCTTAGTCCAAAAATGGAAGAATGGGACGAATTTGGACTTTATTCTGCTGCCCAGAGGTTTGTTCTTCGCGTTCGCGACTCTTCGTTCGCGTTCACGATGAGAAAATTCCTCATCAGCAATTTTAAACTCATTCCAGATAGCCTTTAGTATAATTATCATAACCTTTTGCACAGAACTCCAAATGACAAATAGTATTATGTTCTGAAAACTAAGCACCAAGGGCTATAATTTCATAGGTTGATCATTTCCTGAATCATCATATATTGTGATATATAAGCTTCCAAAGCCATCCCTGTGCAGCAGAGATTTTAAAACTCTCCCCGGACAGCCTGTAGTGTAACTAGCATAACTTTTTGTACACAAATTTAAATGCCATTTAAGTTATATTTTTGAAAACAAAACACAAAGGGATACAATATTTATGTTTGGATCATCTCCAAATTCCTTATAGATTGTGAGATATGAGCCCCCGAAGTCAGACCTGTGCAACCGAGATTTTCTTCTTCGCGAATGTGAAGAACAAACTTCCAGAGGACAAATTCTTCTTCGCCAACGCAAGAAGCTCCACGTGAACGCAAAGAATAACACCATATATCAAAAAATCAACATCCAAAGTATTCCAAAATGATCCGAAACACACTCGAGTCCCACAGGACCCATACCAATATACCAACAAGTCCTTAAACATGATATGGACTTGGTCGAATATTCAAATCACATTAAACAACACTAAAACCGCGAATCATACCCCAATTCAAGCTTAATGAAACTAAGAACTTTCAACTTCTATATTCGATGCCGAAACCTATATAATTAGTACGATTGACATCAAAATTTGCACACAAGTTATAAATGACATAACGGAGCTAGAAAAATTTTCAGAACTGGATTCCGACTCCGGTATCAAAAAGTCAACTACCGAGTCAAACTTCCAAATTTTGAATTTCTCATTTCTCCATTTGAAGCCTTATTTAGCTATTGATCTCGAAATAAATATCCGTACATACTCCTAAGCAAGAAATAACCATACGGAACTATTAGAATCATCAAATATCCATATCGGGTTTTTTTTACACATTTTTCACCTTCCGGTTAAATTATTCAACTTCAGCTTTCTTTTCGGAAACTAAGTGTCTCAAGTTATTTCAAAAACCTCACTGGACCCTAACCAATTATCCTAACAAGTCATATAACAACTGTAAAGCATGAATTTAGCAGTAAATAGGGCAAACATTATTGTATTATTCAAATTGACCTGCCGGGTCATTACAATGCTGGAGAAAGAAACATCACAAAAATCAGTCAATATTCAAAAAAAATTATTATTTGCCTTTTTGAAAAACATTTGTTTGAACAGCCAATTGGTATCAATGGGCATCAAAGAAATAACAAAATTTTGCCTATATATTTGCTATCATTAATTTTAATTTAGCACCTACTAGGAATTAATGAGTATAAGCTGAAACTTTTTTATTTAGCTTCATTCAAGCCAGCAATGCAAGGGTTTAATATTTTTTTGTTGAATAATATTAGTTTTGAATCACTAAATTATATTAAAAATTATTTTTCTTTAATTCAAAAGAGGGACATTGTTTTCTAATTGATAGTTTCTTCTTCTACATCATCTATATTAAGTACAAAAAATTTGAAAGTTGATATTATCGATTTTAAATATTTTTTTCAACTCAAATACATAGATTATATGACAAAGATATCTTAGAATATTTTTTTAAAGTTATTGTGTGTCATTTTTAAAAATGTATTATTACAAACAAACTGATATGATATCTGAATTTGAATATAAATACAATTTGAGTAGTTTGCATTGAGGTTAAGCCAAGTAAGGTGTCGAGAAAAAACTACTTGGCAATTTCAAGACAATATATGAAATGTGATATAATAACAGTCAACTAATTTAACATTTAAGGATTCAAAGAACAAAAAATTTGTACATATATATATATATATATATATATATATATATATATATATATATATATATATATATATATATATATATATATATATATATATATATATATATATATATATATATATATATATATATATATATATATATATATATATATATATATATATATATATATATATATATATATATATATATAGGCAGAGGCAGATGTAGAGTGTTGACAACAGTTTCAATTGAACCCATAACTTTTAACGCTGAGCAAACATTTATGTGTTAAAAATTCTTAAAATTATAAAAAGAGTAGATATGAACCCATAACTCTAAAAGTATAATTTGGTCAATGTTAAAATCTGAAAAATTGAATTCATAAATTATAAATCTTAGATCCACCTTTGTATATAGGATATTCCAAATTCAAAATCTGTGGCTAGAGATATCAATAACCTCAAAATGACGTCACATTGAAATAACATTTCACCAACTAAAGAATCATTTAAATTCTTAGATAGCCGACTAAAGTGAATTTTAAATTAAGAATAATATCTTCACTTGCATATATATATATAAATTGAATTCATAAATTATAAATCCTAGATCCACCTTTGTATATAGGGTATTCCAAATTCAAAATCTGTGGCTAGAGATATCAATAACCTCAAAATGACGTCACATTGAAATAAAATTTCACCGACTAAAGAATCATTTAAATTCTTAGATAGCCGACTAAAGTGAATTTTAAATTAAGAATAATATCTTCACTTGCATATATATATATATATATATATATATATATATATATATATATATATATATATATATATATATATATATATATAGCCCTCGGCCTCACATCACTCAGCATATCCTCACATATGGCCCTCGGACTCACTCAGTCCGAAAATCATCACAAGCCCCTCGGGTATTAGTAAAACAATAGTTCTCAGCCCAGAACATCATTTAGAAATATCATTAAGTTTCAAATCCGAGTAAAAATGGATGAGTTCTTAAAACAGTAAATAATAACAGGACTGAATTCAAGTAATAAATCAAAGCAGTAAGGAAATAGTGATAAAAATCCCTAAAGGGTTCAAATAATCGGCACGAAGCCCAAATATGGTAATCAGCCAAATTATGATGATAACAAATAAGTTTCAATCAAATATACGATAAAAATTATCAAATTGAGACGGGCCAAGTCATAACCCCCAGTAGTAAACGACCCCACGCTCATCATCAAGCGTGTAGCGCTATGTTATGTAGTCCGAGGTTTCAAACCCTCAGGACATCATTTACAATTACTACTCGCCTCGAACCGGCTACAACTCTAGCTCGCGATGCCTTTTCCCCACAAAGCGGCCTCCACATGTGTTGAATCTATCCGAAATCACAAAGAATATGTCAAGGAAACAACACCCAATCACAAACAATAAAAAATCCCGAAATTGGCAAAACTCGAGCCCCAGGCCCGCTTCTCGAAACTTAGAAATTTTTACATCAACAGGTTCCTTATCTTCCTACGAGTTTATACATACCAAAAGTTCTCAAATCCGACCCAAAATGGTCCTCCAAATTCTCAATTATAATTTCAAAAATACAAGCCCTACTCTTCCATTTTTTACTAATAATTCAATGGTTTTCTAGGTGGATTTCACAATATAATTGAGTTTTAGGTTCATAAAGCTTACCTCCAAAAATTGCCAACAATGGAGTGAAAATAAGCTCCAACCGTGGATGAAATGGTTATAACCCTTCTGTCGATGCCTGAAAATCCTTCATTGCGTTCGCGACCTAAGCCCCGTGAATGCTAAGCACATTTTTACTCTGACCAAACATAACTTTATGCGAACGTAATACCCATACTACGAATGCGATGCCTTATTCCCATACCTACACGAATGCGACTTACCTGATACGAACGCGAAGACTAAATGCAAGGGGTCCCAAATCCTTATACACGAACGCGAGCAGGCCCATGTGAACGCGAAGCACCAGAAAATAACATTTCGCAAATGCGGAACCTCAACCGCGAATAAAAAGGGAAAAATGCATGCCTTCCAATTTTCTTCTACGCGATCGCGAAGGCTTAATATCTGCTGCAACTGCTGCTTCATTTCGGCAAATTTCCAAAGTCTCAAAACTTCCCGTTAGCCATCCGAAATCACCCTGAGGCCCCTGGGACCTCAACCAAATGTACCAACACATCCTAATATCTCATTAAAACTTGTTCCAATCATCAAAACACCTCAAACAAGACCACAACCATCAATTCACATTGAATTGAAGCCTAAGTTTTCTAAAAACTTCCGAAATGCACTTTCGATCAAAACCCAACCAAACCACATCTTAATGACCTAAAATTTTTCACACACATCCCAAATAATAAAAAGAAGCTACAGAAACTCTCGGAATTCCATTCCGACAATCGGTTCAAAATCTAACAAAAATCAATCGGAAATTGCCAATATACTAACTTCGCCAATTGAAGCCTAATTCTACACCGGACCTCCAAAACCAATTCCGATTATACTCCTTAGTCATAAATCACCTCCCGAAGCTAAGTGAACCATCAGAACTCCCACCTGAGCCCTCTAACTCATAAGTCAACATCCGATTGACTTTTTCAACTTAAACCTTCTTAAAAGAGACTAAGTGTCTCATTTCTTTCCAAATCTACTCCAAACACAAACCAATCAACTCGACCACATAAAACACGGATAACGAAGCATAAAGAAGCAGAAATGGGGAAACAGAGTGAAACTCATGAGACGACCGACCGGGTCGTCACATCCTCCCTAATTAAAACAAACGTTCGCCTTCGAACGAGTCAAGAAACATACCTGAAGCCTCAAATATGTGAGGTTATCTGCTCTGCGTCTCCCGCTCAGTCTCCCAGGTATCCTCCTCCACGGGCTGACCTCTACACTTCACTTTCACTGAAGCTACATCCTTTGACCTCAACTTCTGAACCTGGCGCTCTACATCGTAAGTCAAGTCACCCTCCAACTGAAACGTGCTGAAATCTAGAACATGGGATGAGTCCCCAGCATATTTTCAGAGCATAGAAATATGAAGTATTTGATGCACACTCGACAA
This sequence comes from Nicotiana benthamiana, assembly GCA_034376525.1. Classification (NCBI taxonomy): domain Eukaryota; kingdom Viridiplantae; phylum Streptophyta; class Magnoliopsida; order Solanales; family Solanaceae; genus Nicotiana; species Nicotiana benthamiana. Next base: position 35,479,826 of record CM067327.1, read on the forward strand.
GATGGGTGGCAGAGCAAACATATAAGCCACATCCCCAATCCTCCTAAGTACCTCAAAAAGCCCAATGAACAGCAGACTTAACTTTCCTTTCTTTCCAAATCATATAACACCCTTGAGGGGGTAAACCTTCAGCAAGACCTTCTCACTAACCATATAGGATACATCTCGAAACTTCTGGTCCGCATAACTCTTCTCGTGCGACTGTGCTGTACGAAGTCTCTCCTGAATCAACTTCACCTTATCTAAGGCATGCTGAACCAAATCTGTCCCCAATAGCCTTGCCAAGCTCGAACCAACCAACTGGAGATCTACATCGTCTACCATACAAAGCCTCATAAGGTGCCATAAGAATGCTGGATTGATAGCTATTGTTGTGGGAAAACTCTGCAAGCGCCAAAAACTTATCTCACGAACCTGCAAAATCAATAACATAGGCACGCAAGATATCTTCCAGTATCTGAATAGTACACTCAGACTGTCTGTCCGTCTGAGATGTAACGTTGTGCTCAACACCACCTGAGTACCCAACTCTCTCTGCACGTCTCTCCAAAACTATGATGTGAACTAAGTAACTCTCTCTAAGATGATGGAAACTGGAACACCATGCAATCGAACAATCTCCCGGATATAAATCCCTGCCTGCCGCTCTAAAATATAGGTAGTACAAACAGGAATGAAGTGTGCCGACTTGGTTAGCCGATCCATAATCACCCAAATAGCATCGAACTTATTCAAAGTCTGAGGAAGTCCTACAACAAAGTCCACAATAATCCTCTCCCATTTTCACTCAGGAATCTCCATATACTGAAGCAAGCCACCCGGTCTCTGATGCTCAAATTTCACTTGCCGAAAGTTGAGACACCGAGCTACAAATCCCACAATGTTTTTCTTCATTGTCCTCCACCAATAGTGTTGCCTCAAATCCTGATACATTTTCGCGGCACCCGGATGAAAAGAATAACCCGAGCTATGGGCCTTCTACAGAATCAACTCTCTAAGCCCATCCATATTGGGCACACAGGTCCAGCCCTGCACCTCAGCATTCTAGCATAACTAACGGTCACATCCCTAGCATCATCATGCTAAACCCTGTCCCTAAGGACAAGCAAGTGTGGATCATCATACTGGTGCTCTCTAATGCGATCATATAAGGAAGACTGAGAACCACGCAAGCCAACACCCGACTGGGCTCAGAAATATCCAACCCCATGAACCGATTGGCCAAAGCCTGCACATTAACCGCTAGACGTCTCTACCCAAACTGGAATATATGCCAAACTCCGTATACTAACTGCCTTTCGGCTCAAAGCATCTACCACCATATTGGCCTTTCCCGGATGATACAGAATAGTGATGTCATAACCCTTAAGCAACTCTAGCCACCTCCGCTGCCTCAAATTAAGATCCTTTCGCTTGAACAAGTGCTGAAGACTACGGGGATCAGTGAATACCTCACAAGATACGCCATATAAGTAGTGCCTCCAAATCTTCAGCGTATGAACTATAGCAACCAACTCCAAAGAACAGGGTAGTTCCTCGTGGGGCTTCAACTGACGAGAAACATTAGTGATAAATCTACCCTCCTACATTAATACACAACTAATCCCAGCTCTCGAAGCATCACAATATACGATATATGAACCGGAAGTTGATGGCAGAACCAATACTGGAGCTGTGGTCAGAGGTGTCTTGAGCTTCTGAAAGCTCTCCTCACATTCGTCTGACCACACAAATGAAATGTCCTTTTGAGTCAACCTGGTCAAGGGTGATTCGATAGAAGAGAATACCCTAACAAATTGGCGATAGTAACTTGCCAAGCCAAGGAAACTACAAATTTCGGTGGCTGAGGATGGTTTAGGCTAACTTTGAACACCCTCTATCTTCTTTTGATCGACCTGGATACCCTCGTTGGACACCACGTGCCCCAAGAAAGCCAGTGAACTGAGCCAAAACTCACACTTGGAGAATTTTGCATAAAGCATCTCCTCCCTCAATCTCTATAATACAACCCGCAAATGCTCCACGTGATCCTCCTGACTATGCAAGTACACCAGAATATCATCAATTAATACAATAACGAACGAATCTAGATAAGGCTGAAATACACTGTTCATCATATACATGAACGCTGCTGGGGCATTGGTCAGCCCGAAAGAAATGACAAGGAACTCATAGTGACCATAACTTGTCCTGAAAGTAGTCATAGGAATATCTGAATCCCTGATCTTTAATTGGTAATAGCCCAAACGAAGATCAATCTTGGAAAACACCCTCGCTCCTTGAAGCTGTTCAAATAAGTCATCTATACGAGGTAGGGGATACTTGTTCTTGATGGTTACTTTGTTCAACTGCATGTAACCAATGCATATCCTCATGATGCCATCCTTCTTTTTCACAAACAGAGTTGGTGCTACCTACGGTGACATACTAGGCTAAATGAACCCCTTATCTAGGAGTTTCAACACTGTTGGTGCCATATGATTTGGCGGAATGGAAATGGGCTGAGTGACCAGCACCAATTCAATACCAAAATCAATATCCTTGTCTCCCGGCATGCCCGACAAGTTTGCAGGTAAAACATCGGGAAAATTCCTCACAACTGGGACAGAATCAATACCGGGAGTCTCAGCTCCAATGTCTCACACAAAAGCTAGATATGTTAGACAACCTTTCCAAACCATATGCTAGGGCTTCAAGAAAGATATCACTCTACTAGGAACATAATCAGTCACACCACGCCACTCGATCCGCGGTATGCCTGGTATAGCCAACGTGACTGTCTTAGCATGACAGTCTAGAATAGAACGACATGGAGATAACCAATCCATGCCTAAAATCACATCAAAGTCCACCATTCTCAATAGTAATAGATCAACTCGGGTCTCCAGACCCCAAATAGTCACAATACAAGACCATTACACACGGTCTACAATAATGGTATCGCCCACCAGGGTAGATATATGAACATGTGAGGCAAGAAACTCTTGGGACGTACCCAAATGGTGAGAAAAATATGAGGACACATAAGAGAAGGTGGATTTGTGATCAAATAGTGCAGAGGCATCTCTGTGGCAGACTGAAATAATAGATGTAATGATAACATCTGAGGCAATGGCATCTAGCCTGCCTGGCATAGCATAGAAACGATCATGGCCACCGCTTGAGCGGCCTGCCTCTCTAGGGCGACCCCTAGCTGCCTGACCTCCACCCCTAACTGGTTGGGCGGGTGGTGAAGTGACTGGACTAGAAGTCGAGGGCTGATCCTTCTGATGGGACGAACTGACAGCACGACAAGGACAGTGCCTCCATAAATGCACATACTCTCCACACTCAAAGCAACTCCCAGGTGCTAGAGAAGGGGAATGATGGGAACCCCTAGAACCGGAGTGACCAGCTGATGAACTCGGCATGGAAGAACATTGAGCTGACGAGGCACGAGGTGTACTTTAAGCTGTAAAGGCGCTGAGGGAAGGCTGGCCCTACTGAGACCTATGATAACCATGATCTAAAAATGCCCCATGGTACTCTGGATGGGCTAACTGGGAATGCCTGAAAGAACGACCCCTACCATGCTGGAACTGGCCCTTCAAGGGAGCACCACTGAAACTGCCAAAACTTCAAGGCCTCTTGGCCTCTCTCTCCTCTCTATCTTGACGGTGAACCATCTCAATCTCACGAGCAATATCAACAACCTCCTCAAATTTAGCACCCAATACTCTCTCTCTAGATATTAAGATACGGAGATGATAGTTAATGCCATCAACAAACCTCTTAATCCTCTCACGATCGGTCGAAATCATCCATACAGCATGACAAGCCAACTTGGAAAATCGTGACTTATACTGTGACACAGTCATATCCCTTGTCTCGGCCAATCGAACTGTCTACGCAGCTCTTCTCTGTGTGATTGTGGTACGCACTTCTCTAAAAAGAGAGTGGAGAACTGCTGTCAAGTAAGGGGCGCTGCACTAACTAGCCAACGCCTTTCATACGCCTCCCACCATATGAAGGCGGCCCCAGTAAACTAAAAGGTGGTAAATGCCACACCACTAGTCTCAAGAATCCATGTTGTACGGAGCATCCACTGATATTTGTCTAGAAAACCCTGGGCATCCTCACCCTCAGCACCACTGAATGATGGAGGCTAGAGTCTACCAAACCTCTCAAGACGACGCTGCTCATCATCCAACAAAATTGGTACCATAAACTCTTGAACTGGCACAACCAGTGGGGTTTGGGGTACCTTCGAGGTATGTAGGTCCTACACTACCTGCTCAGGTGTGCAAGCAACAAGGGTATGATTACCTCCCCCAGCCTGTGAAGTAGCTGGTGTTGTGGTGGCTGAAATTGCCTGAGCCAGGCCAGTGCGAACTATCAATATTTGTGCCAAGGTCTCCTATAGACCCGTAATCACATTGGGCACAACTGGTGCCGTAAGTGGTGTAGCTGTTGGAGCCTGACCCAAAGTCGGGGTAGCTGGTGGGTCAACAGGTGTTGCCCTTGCTGCTCTGCCTCTGCCACGACCACGGTCGTGTCTACTACCTCTAGTGGTCTTAGTGGGTGGCACTGGGGGTCGTTCACCTCGTCCGGTAGTGCAAGCCCTGCTATCTTTGAGAGAATAGAATAATAGAAAATTCAGTTCTCAGATCAACAAAGTCGCACGACAGGAATTTCAAGAATATGAAGCTTTTCCAAAAGGTTCTGCAGCCTCTTGAGGATAAATACAGACGTATCCATATTGATCTGTGAGACTCTACTAAACCGGATCATGATTCGTGAGACCTAGTAACCTAGGATCTGATACCAAACTGTCACGACCCACTTCTCGAAACCGATCATGATGGCGCCTCTTGTGAAGACAAGGCAATCCAGACCAAAATTGAACACCTCTAATAAGCACTTAAATGATAGATAGCAAATCTAAACATGATATAATAACCAATTTGCGGAATATAGCGATAACAAAAGATGAGGAACATCCCGACATAGCCCAAACCGGGGTGTCACAAGTCATGAGCAGCTAATGGATCCTGAAGCAAGTCTACCAAATACGAAATTAGATAGGAAAGTCTGAATGACATAGAGTAATAAGATAAGGGAGGGATGCGGACTCCAACAGCTACCTCGTAATCTCTTAGACACTGCCTGGACTGGGAGGATCAGCACTCAGGACCGAGATCTGCTATGCCTAATTCTGCACACGCAGTGCAGGAAGTAATGTAAGTACTCCATCCTAGTGATTAATAATTATAAATAATGACTTACAGCAGAAAAGGCGCAAAGGCACAAAGCAATTCTATATCAAGCAGAAAAATCACTTAAAAAGGTAAATTAGTGAAGAAGTCAAATGAAATTCCTTTAATGCAAGTAAAAAAGGTAATTTAGCAGGTAAGTAACAAGTAAGAATCGCCCCTCGATCATATGATCAATCATTCAGCAGTATCAGCCCCTCGGGCTCACTCTTAGTACAGTATCATCCCCTTGGGCACAATATCACTCACTTAGAAGTATCAGCTCCTCAGGCTCATTCTCAGTACAGTATCAGCCCCTCGGGCTAAGTATCAATCACTCAGAACATGATGGGTATCCGCGCTCACTGTGGGTGTGCAGACTCCGGAGGGGCCCCTTACGGCCCAGGCGCTATATCAGGCCACCTCGTGGCATCATCACTTGGCACTTGGCCTCAGATCATTCGAGCCACCTCGTAGCATATAAATGTATCTCAAGCTCTCGGCCTCACATCACTCAGCATATCTTCACATATGACCGTCGGGCTCACTCAGTCCGAAAAATCATAACAAGCCCATCGGGTATTAGTAAAACTGTAGTTCTCAGCCCAGAACATCATTTAGAAATATTATTAAGTTTCAAATTCGAGTAAAAGTGGCTGAGTTTGTAAAATAGTAAATAATAATATGACTGATTTCAAGTAATAAATCAAAGCAGTGAAATAGTGATAAAAATCCCCGAAGGATTCAAATAATCAGCATGAAGCCCAAATATGACAATCAGCCAAAATCATGATGATAACAAATAAGTTTCAATCAAATATACGATAAAAATCATCGAATCGGGACGGACCAAGTCATAATCCCCAGTAGTAAATGACCCCACGCTCATTATCAAGCGCGTGTCTCACCTTAACATAGCACTACATTGTGCAGTTTGGGGTTTCAAACCCTCAGGACATCGTTTACAATCACTACTCACCTCGAACCGGCTACAACTCTAGCTCGTGATGGCTTTGCCCCTAAAATCGGCCTCCACAAGCGTCAAATCTATCCAAAATTACAACGAATATGTCACAATATGCCAAGGAAACAACACCCAATCAAAAACAATAAAAAAATATCAAAAATCCTGAAATTGGCAAAACCAGAGCCCCGGGCTCGCTTCTCGAAACTCAAATATTTTTACACCGATGGTTTCCTTATATTCCTACAAGTTCTTACATACCAAATGTTCTCAAATCTGACCCCAAATGGTCCTCCAATTCCTCAATTATAATTTCAAAATTCCAAGCCCTACTATTTCATTTTTAGCAATAATTCAATGGTTTTCTTGGTGGATTTCACAATATAATTGATTTTTAGGTTCATAAAGCTTACCTCCAAATGATTGCCATCGAATCCCTCTTCAATTTCCTTCAAAAATCCTAAAAATGGCCAATAATGGAGTGAAAATGAGCTCCAACCCGTGGATGAAATGTTTATAACCCTTCTGTCCATGCCTGAAAATCCTTCATCGCGTTCACGACCTAAGGCTCGCTATATGAAGCACATTTTTACTTTGACCAAACATAGCCTTACGTGATCATGATACCCATACTACGAACGCGATGCCTTATTCCCCCGATCTACACGAATGCGACTTACCTGATGCGAACGCGAAGAGTAAATCTACTAGGTCCCAAATCCTTATATGCGAACGCGAGCAGACCCATGCGAATGCGAAGCACCAGAAAATAACCTTCCATGGACGTGGTCCCTGGACCACAAACGTAGGGTAAATGGAGCGGTAACTAATGAGACGATGGGCAAGGTCATCACACATTTGCACGGGTGATAGTCGTAGTTAACTTAATACACATTTTAAGGATACGCGATATAACTTGGTACAAATTAAAAAGAATAAATTAATATCAAAATTGATGATAAAATAATAAATGAAAACCATACTGGTTGAATAGCCTTGACCCTCGAGTTCAGTCACCCTTGAACTAAAAGATGTTTTAACTGACTTATGAACAGAGTAACGAGATAATATAAGCTAGAAAATGATAGTATATTGCTTTGTGTTGCATGAATATGATGTGTATTACAAATGATCACACCCCATTTATATAGTAGGGGAGTCCTATTGATACAATTTTGTATGAGGTAAGAAATCTCATGATTAGCTAGTTAATCGGCCTCTTCTTGATACGAGGCATGATTTTTTTTCGTGATCCTTCCCCGATTGCGGGTATCTCGACTTTCTTTCATCTGTCTTAGTAAGCTTCCCTTGATCTTGCTCGATTTTTATCTTGCTTGGTGTCGATCTTGGCCTATATCGATCTTGATCAATCTCAGGGTCACGAGCTCAGCGATCTCACTTTACACCATGGTTCAATATAACATGAGGTTGATCCTCGACCTATCATTTCCCAGTCTAGATTAGTCATACGAAGGGAAAGCTCGATTTGACCGTATATAGATAGTCCCCTCATTTCTCGGAGAGAATATGATAAGAAATGATATGAATTTCTGAGCTCTGTCTCGAGGGGCCATGACGTAAGCGATGAATGTCACTGACACACCGATCATGACGTAAGCAACAACTCGATACGTTCCGTCACTTCAGTTACCAAGGCAATAAATGCATGTTAGTTTTTGGTTAGCCACCATGAGTTCTGAACCATCATCGACAAGCTATAAGTACTGCAACCCTCCTCTATTAAAACTTTACGTTCAAAGCTTCTCTAATTCTTGCTTCTCTTCAAAAATCTCTTTGCTTTGCAATACTTGCACCCAAATTTCTAGAACTTTTAGCAAACCTCATACCATCCTAATTCCCTTTTTTTCTGCTCTACAATGGAAAAAACTTCTATAATTGTACCGGAAAAGGAAGCCATCTCTTCATCATAGCCCGTCGGCGACGGAGCTATGGCAAAATATCCTATTGAGGAGTTCCTTCCGATATTGTTCCACTAATATTGTTTATTTCAAGATTAGAAAGATATCCTCAATATCGAGTCGATGAGAATCAATCTCGAGGTGCATATGCACAATTACCGATGATATCCTTACCAAGGCTAAGGAGGATTGCAACTGGGAGATAAGCATGTGGTGGTAACTTCTTCCGAGGAATTGATCACTACTCAAGTGAAGGGCATTCTAAGTGTTTACACTTACCCCTTCATGTTAGGTCCCTTAGACCCTATCATCGCTGCCTTTTGCAAGAGGTACGACGTGAACCTCGGCCAGATCTATCCTTCATTTTGGAAAATAGTGATTCTCCTTCAATTTTTCCCGACTCTATCAAGAAGGGATGATCAGACTTGCTCGTCGGGCCAGTAAGACCATGTTCTTGAGTATTGACGAGGCTCGAGACCGAGGTTGGATGTGCCGATTTTTTCGTATAAAGTCTATGGGCCGATTTGCCTTTCTTGAGAAATGGAACACAAATCGTAAGTAATACTTCACCTTGAATGTTTAATCTTGTTCTTCTTCCCTTTATATTCTTCCTTATCGATGCTCTTGGTGTTGCAGCTGTGGCCCAGGTGCCGAACATAGTTCCCGAACTCAAGAAATGGGTCAAAGGTTTGGTACCCCAGAGACCATTCTCCAAGTGTGCTTGGACAGAATTATTAAAGGACCGATGGGAGGCCCGCAATAGCGGTAAGTTTCTTTTGTAGCACAGTTATTGTTCGGGCTTCTTCTCGAGCTTGCTCATCTTTTATCCTTCGTTTTCCTTGAGAAGGATGTTTCAATGAGGCCTCCATATGGTGATGAAGAAGTCATTCCTCAAGCACCCGCTCTAAAGTAGGCCAAAGAGAATAAAAGTTAAGGGTCTCTAAATTCCCCAAACTCAAAAAAGAAGAAATCGATGAAAAGGTCATGCAAGCCTACAAGAAGCATCAACATTATATCCTCGAACTCAGTCCGTCGACTGATGGATGAGTCCGAATAGGAAGAAGAGTACGATAAATCCAAGCTGGTGGCCCGAGTGCAGGCTAGTGTCATGGTACAAGAAATTCTCGAACCGGCATATGCTGAAGTTGAACCATCCCGATATGATGAGGTCGCGAGAGAGCTCTGACGGAAGCTTCCGAGACAAAAGGAGTTGAGGCCATTATTCTCGAAGCTAGGGGGGTCGAGATAGATGCTGGGAGCGATGCTTTTTGGGTAGCAAAAAATGCCCCTGATAGACGAGCTTGGAGAGATCACCATCAGCGGTCCCTTCAAATTTTGGACAACATGATTCATGAGGGTGGTAGATTAGAAAGTCATTCTTATGAGAGGCCTCAAAGGTAAACTGATATCCATGGCTTCTTGGATGGATGCAATTTTGTAGTTTCAGGAGACATTACCGAGCTTGGTGACCTGCCGGTGCAAGGAAGGTACCGCCATTGGGTGCCACTGGGTCATCATCGAGCCCGAGACTGTTGGATCGATTTCTGGCCCTAAGTGTTAACCCCAACCGTAGGCAGTCAACAACATTTTATGTACCACAGGATGACCAGGTTTTTTCTACCCATGTGGGGGTTGCTAGCTACCTTAAATTCTTGGTGACTGAGGAAGACCAGGCCATGATGAATGCGATGGGAGTGCCTTGTCTGTTTAATGAGGCCCAACACGCTCTAAATCGGGTAATTTCGAGGGTTACTCCATTTTTCATTTTAACTTGAAGCTGTAAATAATCCTAACATGTTTGGTCGTGTTTGTAGGCTTCGATATTGCATCATGAGGCTTTCCTCCGATACCGGGAGGAATTAATTCACCATTTGGATGATGTTCAGGACCTTATTTAGAAAAATGACACCTACAAGCTTCTCAGTCGGAAGCTTCATGCTGATTAAGTAACGTCTTAGGATGGGCATGCCGAGATAGTCGAGCAGGTATTTCGAGTACTTCATGATAGCAAAGATGAATTGAAAGTAGTGACTAATAATCCGATCATGCAGGTATGGCAAAGGCTTGAACAGATAGGGGAGCTTCAGGAATAGGTAAATACAATTCAAGCTGAGGCTGAGGAGTTCAAGAAAAATATTAATATATTAGCCTCGAAAAGAGAAGCTTCCTAAAAACAACTAGAGTTGATCGAGATCTAGCTCCGAGCTGCAAGAGAGAAGGCCTCGGTGCAGGTAAAAAAAATTCAGGAGCTTCAGTCCCAATTGGACTTGGCTATTTCTTATATAGCAAACTTCACCAATGAACTCGAGGTGGCCAAATTTGAGATGGTCATGGCCTACCAAAGCCGATGCTAAAGTTGTAAGATTAACGTCGAGGCCATCCAGGCATATGATAAAAGCATGGTAGATCATGCAAAGTGGAAAGATTGAAAGGAAAACCTCAAGGGAGCCTATGCTCGAGGCTTAAATATATTGGTTGAACTCAAAAACGCCAAAGTAGAAGAATCCAGGGCACAGAAACTGGCCTTTCCTGAAGAAGACTTAGAGAGTTTAAGTGAGTCTGAAGGCGCGGAAGATCCCGAGGGCATAGATGTTGCCTCTGATGAAGACCAGGCTACTTAGGCTTTACTTATTTTTTTTTGTTTATTTCTTTTGCATCTTTTTGAGGCCATTACGGCCATTGTAAATTTTTAAATTAAGCCATTTTTTCCTCTGTAAAAGACTATTGGGTAAATATATACAAAGGTTTCTTTCCCTTTTGTATTTCGAATTTTTCCTTTGCTTTATTACTTGTATTCATAAAGGTCGGAATGCCTTAGCATAAAATAGCTTAGGTTGTGTAAGTTCGAACAACCTTGCCTTTACATTATTTTTATTTTTGAGTCATCTTGGAGGTTCGGTGTTACCGGGAACCTTCTCCTAAAGCAAGTAGCTCAGAGTATAGTTTGCTGAGGGTAGCCTTTAAAACTAGTTATGAAAATTAAGGCCTATTTTTTGTTACGGTTCTTGAACGTCTATGAGCCATGATATCATGAGTGTAGCCTTTTAATTCAGGGCGTAGCCCAGTGATCCTACTTTCCCCAGTTATCCAGGCTTGCCTAAGATAACAGTCCCCGAGTGGGTATGGCTGTGGCCTTTAAAATTTGAGGGTTGCCTATAAGATCTTATGCCCCCGATGATTAGTTGATCTATTCTTGTTTGTTTTTCGAACATCAGTCCTCGAGTATGGGAGTGATCATGTGAACTCTGGTTATAATCGTCCCTTGAGCTTTTTTCATAGAGATCAAAAGTACGAAATTGTAAAGTGGAAATCTTTTCTAAGACATATGATAATTGCAAAGAAAATACTTCTCTTTATTCTTGTGAAAAATAGTTACACATGCGTACATGTTTTATGCTAGGGCTCGATCAACCTATGTGGGCATGGTTTGTTCGACCGTTTGGACCTTATAACAAATCTCACATATCGATACCCTTCTATTATGAAGTAATTTCCTCGCAAAAAGTTGACATTCGAGGGAAATGCCCCCCAGTATTCGAGGTTGATTGTAGAGGGACCTCGGATACTATTAGTGCTGTCTGTGACACCGATTCGTGATCAGCCTTTGATTCTAAGTTATCACGATCTATTATTGCCTCATTTAGTCCAAAGTAGAAAGAATTAAAATGGGGTTGTACCTTTGTAGTAATATCGTTAAAGTGAGTTACGTTCCAATTTTTTGGTAGTTGTTCTTCGTCTGTCATTCCGAGCTTATAGGATCCTTTCCCTGTCACCTCGAGAATCTTGTATGGCCCTTCCTAGTTTAAATGCAATTTCCCTTTATTCGGATTCCTGGTGCTTAGCGTGAACATCCTTAGTACTAAGTCCCCAACAATAATTATTGAAGTTGTTCCTTTCGATTGTAATACCTCTCGATCCGTTACTTTGGGCGTCTAATTGATCAAGGGCATCTTCACGCCTTTCATAAAATAGCTCCACGCTCGTATTCATGGCCTCATCATTTGATTCCTTTGTTGCATATCAGAATATGATACTTGGCTCCCGGATTTCGATGGTATTAGAGCTTCGGTCCGTAAACAATTGAGAACAGGGTATCCCTAATACTGGACTTCAAAGTTGTGCTATATGCCCAAAGAACTTTGGGCAGGGTCTCTCTCCCTTTTCCCCGGGCGTCAGTCAGCCTTTTATTGAGGTTTTGGATTATTGTTTTGTTGGTTTATTTGGCTTGTCCGTTGCCAATAGGGTGGTAAGGTGTCGATAAGATCCTTTCAATCTTATGATCTTTGAGAAATTTGGTAACTTTACTGCCGATAAACTGTTTTTCGATCTCACATACAATTTCGGATGGTATACCAAAGCGACATATAATGTGGTCCCACTTCCTTCTCCATGACCTTCTCGTATACTTGTGCTTCAACCCACTTAAAAAAATAGTAAGTTATAAATAAGACAAATTGAGCTTTACCTGGTGTCGATGGAAGAGAGCCGAAGAGGTCTATCCCCCACTTCCTGAATAGCCATGACGATATGACCGAATGCAACAGCTCCCCAACTTGGCGAATCATCAAACCAAACCTTTGGCACTTGTCCAATTTTCGTACGAACTCCTTCATATCCTTTTCCATGTCAATCCAGTAATAACTGACTCTGATCACCTTTTGAACTAATGATTTGACGACTGAGTGATTACAACTAGTGCCCTCGTGGACTTCCGTCAGAACATATTTGGTATCTCCCGGTCCCAAATATATTGCTAGTGGGCCATCAAATATTCTCCTAAACAAGGTTCCATCTTCAGACAAGCTGAATTGTGCTGCCTTTGTGTGCAGGGCCCTCGATTCCTTGGGGTTTGAAGGAAGTTTCTCGGTCTTTAAATACTCTATATATTATTTCTCAAATCCCAAGTTAAACTTGTGAAATTTATTTTGGCATGACCTTTCTCTACTACCGACCACAATTGTACGACCGTCCCCGAGTTGAGCTTGTCATCTTTGACTGATGACCCTAAGTTTTCAAGAGCATCAGCTTCATTGTTTTGATGTTGAGGCAAGTGCTGCAAAGTCCATTCTTTTTAATGATGTAACTGTAGACATGTGATTTTTGGCCCTCCCCAAAATTTTTTATATTTTAACGCGTAAATATTTAATTTGGGCCTGATATAGCCATTTAAACTATTTTTTACTTCTTTACTTCATTTTTCATCCAAAAAAAAAATACAAAAATATAAATAATAATAAAAAAATCTTAGTTTATGTATTTTTCATAAATTTAAAAAAAGTACAAAAATAATACCTTATTTTCGTCTTCATATAATATCGAAAACACAAAAATAGTTTCACATTTAATTTAATTAATTAGGATTGTATAGTATTTCTATCTTATTTTTTAAAAAAACAAGAAAAAAACAAAAGAAAAAGGCACTATGTAGTCTAGGAACCCTTCTAGACTATTCTAGGAAACAAAAATAAATAAAAAAGACTCTAAGGACTTAATACAATAAATACCTAGGAACTAATTGATAAAATACACACCCTTCTAGACTTTTCTAGGAAACAAAAATAAATAAAAAAGACTCTAAGGACTTAATACAATAAATACCTAGGAAGTAATTGATAAAATACACAAAATATAAACCTAATCTCTACTCCTATATAATAATATCTACACACCACAGCTAAGGATACACAAAGGTTGCGCAACTTTCAACCGAAAAAAACCCCTCCCCATCGTCCTCATCTTCTTCAAACTTGAGCCACAATCAACCATTTTCTTTGCAATGGAGACCTACGTCATCAGCGAAAATACAAAGAAAAAAAGAAGCCACTAACACAATTTCAAAAGGCTTCAACATTTATGCACTCATTGGCAAAGCTGCTGCCAGGAAATTCCTAAAAAGAAAACAACGACATCCCCAATTCCCCGAAAAATCATCACTCCTTAAGAGACCTCATCCACCTCCAAAATCCCCAACCTAGCGCCTTCCCCCTATTTTAGGATTTCTTCTTCTTGTGCTCAACTTAAAAAAGAGACGCATATACACAGAACAGAAACGAGGAGTCGCTGCTCTTCTTTTTCCTCCGCCAAAAAACACTGTCATTTTAGCTCAAAAAAAACCATTTAAGTAGCCCCTAATGAGCTGAAATTCTAGCTCAAAATCAGCTGAAAATGCTACCCCAAAACTCAGCTGAAAATCTCCCAAAAATCAGCCCTAATAACCAGTAAAAGCAGCCACAAATAGCTCTTTCAGCCTGTTCGTTGTCGAGTTTTTTTGGCAAACTTGAAGTCTGTTGAGTTCCGGAGAGGTCTTCATGTTCAGTCATTGGCGTCGGTGTAAGTTTGATATTACGCATTTCTATTTTTCTTTTAAGTTTGCTTCTGCAGCTTTGTAGTTAGTCGTTTCTCTTTCAATTATTGCCTCTGTAGCTTTGCAATGGTTATTCTGTTGTTAATATTACCTAGTCTTGCTTCTTAGCAATTAATAGTTCGTTTTTCCTCTTTAATGCATGTGTCTAATTATTTTTCTAGTTTTCATTGTTTACTTTCGCCTTTGGGAGGTGGAAATATTGGATTGATTTTGTTATACTCTTGCTTCAATAAAGTATTTAATCCATCTCAAAGAAAGAGAGTACAGGATATAATATTCATAATTCTGTAGCTTTGTAAGAGTGTAAGGTAGGTGAAAAAGTCAACTTTATCTAGTTTTGCTATTCTTTTGTCATTACTCATGGATAACATAGCCAGGAATGCAGCGTTATATTGCGATGCCACTTATTACGATCTCTATAAGTGGTATTAGCATATTTTACTTATTCCCTTGAAGAAGGAAATATGACATTTTATGGACATGACGACAAGCTATGGAGCTAATGCTATTTAAGTTGATGAGCATCATATTTTCTATTATAGTTTACAATTTCTGATATAAAATGTAACTGTCAAATTAAAAAAAAAAAAAAAGGAATGCATGTTTTGTTCATCCCAAGCTCAGAATAATTTAATTTTGCGTCATGATTAGGTCCTCATATATGCAAATAAAATCCATAACTTACGCCCCTCATTTAATTAATTTCATGGCCCTCGCAAAATTTAAAATACGTAGTTGCTTTAGGCGCGCACTTTAATAATTTTACCTACTTAAATTCGGGTGTGCATTTCATGTGACCCAAATCTAAATCCCAAAACATTGAATAAAATATATTTCAGATCCGGGTACATTTCATGTGACGCGATCCAAAAACACGTTTTAAACGACGTTCACATTCTTAAAAATTCAATTAAAAGCGGTAAATAATTAAAAATTACACTATAGGATGAGCATGTTGTTAAAATAAGATATTAGGCCAAATATGATAGTTTAAGCGACCGTGCTAGAACCACGGAATCCGAGGGTGCCTAACACCTTCCCTCGGTTTAATAGAATTTTGTTACCTAAGAATTTCTGGTTCGTAGACTCCATTTGGAAAGTCGAAAATTTGCTCGATTTGAGATTCAAAACAAACCGGTGACTTGGGACACCAAAAGCCAAAATCTATCCCAAGTGGCGACTCTAAGTAAATAAATAATTCCATTTCGAATTATGTCACTTTAAATGGAAAAATTTCCTTATACATTTATCCTTTCGGGGTCGGTGGGTAAAAAGTAGGTGTGACAGTAACGTTACATGCAGCTTGTCCAGGCACCTTTGCATTCACTCTTCTCTAACCTTCAACATTCCATTTACTTGGTTTGCTACAAGGAGGGAGTCACATTTAGCTTCGATCACCTCTGGCCCTAATCCTTAGGCTAGTTCGAGACCTGAAATCATGGCCTCATATTTGACCTCATTGTTAAACAATTTTACAGTTCTAATAAATTGTCTAACTATGTTGCCTGTGGGCGGTTTCAGTATGATGCCAAGTGCGGACCCTTTTACGTTTGAGGCACCATCTGTAAAGAGGTTTCAGATTCCTGACGACAGATTTGCGAGTTTACTAACAACTCTTTTTCTACTTTGGCTATTAGGGCCGGCGTAAAGCTGGTCATAAAATTTGCCAAAAATTGAGATTTAATGGTTTTTTGGGGTTGATATTCGATATTTTACCTGCTAATTTCTATAGCCTATTTGGCCAATCATCCTCGAGAGTTCGGGTTTATGTATTATATTTCGTAACGGGTAGGTTGCCACAACATATATAGGGTGACACTGAAATATAGTTTCAGTGGTGAGACTATTTAGTTTCGGCCTCAACTAAGGTTCTACCGACATAATAAAATGGAAATTTCCTACCTTGTTCTTCTCGAACTAGGACTCCACTTACCGATATCTTCGATACCGCTAGATACAAGTATAGTCATTCGTCCGCCTTCGGTGGTGAAGTAATGGTGGGATCGATAAATATCGCTTAAGTTCTTCTAAATCCTGTTAACATTCCGGGGTCAATGTGAAGTTGTTTTCTTCTTCAGCAACAAGAATAATCGATGACTTTTATCTGAATACCTCGAGATGAATTGTCCCACATGCTTCAATGTGCCCAATTAGCCTTTGTACATCCTTGAAATTATCCACTACCATGATATATTTGATAGCTTTGATCTTGTCGGGGTTGATCTCGATTCCTTTGTTGGAGACTATGAACCCAAGGAATTGACCCGATTCGACTCCAAACACACACTTTTCTGGGTTCACATTCATGTTGTACTTCTTCCTATACTAAATATTTCCTGCAATTTCTTTAAATAGTCCTCTTCTTGCAGGGACTTAACTAACATGTCATCAATGTAAAGTTCCATGGATTATCCTATTTGTTATTCGAACATTCGGTTTACTAGTCGCTGGTAAGTGGCACCAGCATTTTTTTTCCAAATGGCATTATATTATAGCAGTATGTGCCATACTTAGTGATAAAAGAGGTATTTTATTTATCATCCGAGTTCATCCATATTTGGTTGTACCCGGAGTAGGAAAAAACCGAGGATCTCGTGGCCGGTCGTGGCATAGATAATGCGATCGATGTTAGGAAAAGGGAAGGAGTCTTTGGGCATGCCTTCTTTTAATCTTTATAATCCACACACATTCTTAGTTTGTTCCCTTTCATAGGAACTACTACGTTTTCTAACCATTTTGGGTATTTGACCTCCCGGATGGACCCTATTTTAAGGAGTTTAGTTATCTCATCCTTCATGAATGATCTTGGACTGACTTCTTCTTTTCTGCTTTGTCGAATGATTTTCGGGTCCAAGCTCAGTTTTTTAGTAGTGATCTCCGGTGGGATCCCTGTCGTATCAAGATGGGACCAAGAGAAACAATCCATATTAGCTGTAAGAAGTTGAATGAGTTTTTTCTTGAGCTCGGGAGTTAATCCCGTGCCTAGGTATACCTTTTGATCGGGCAAATTTTTGATCGTCACGACCTGCTCTAGCTCTTCGATCGTTGATTTGGTAGAATCAGAATCATCGAGGCTATAAAGAATCAAGGATACCCATAATCGTTGTCTTCGTCAATCCCTTGTTTGTCCAGTTGGGTCGAGGCTGGCGTCAATATTGCTATTTGTCTTCCTGTTTTGCTTTCAAACCTGAGCCCTTTGTCGACAAGAGTGTTGGTATTAGAATTACTTCATTGATGGAAAACATCTCCTTTGTGGTGGGTAGTTCCCCATAAACTGTCTTTATCCCTTCTAGTGTTGGAAATATTAATACTTGGTGAAGGGCCGAGGGCACGACCCTCATGTTGTGGATCCATAATCTTTCGAACAGGGCGTTGTGTCTCATGTCCCCCTCGATTACATGAAACTTGGTCACCTGGGTGGTACCGGCTATGTTTACTGGCAACGTTATTTATCCTTTTGTAGCTTCACAAGCAATGTTGAATCCATTTAGCACTCAGGTCATAGGTACGATCTGGTCCTATAGTCCAACTTTGTTCTACGACCCTCGATTGAATGATGTTGGCCGAGCTACCTGGATCAATTAGCAAACATTTAACTCGAGTTTTATTTACGTGTACAAAAATTACCAATGCATCATTATGAGGTTGCATAATTCCTTCTGCATCTTCGTCGTTGAAAGATAGAGTCCCTTCTGGTAGGTAATCTCGAGTCTGTTTTTCTCTTGTGATTGATACTTTCGTGTGATTTATCATCGGATCTTGAGAAACATCATCCCTTTCTATGATCATCTGGATGACGTGCTGGGGTTCGTCTAGTTCATTTTCTTTATTGGAATCTCTATTTCTAAAATGATTCTTAGCTCGGTCACTAAGAAAATCTTGAAGGTGATTTTTGTGGAACAATCGGGCTACTTCTTCCCTCAACTGTCAACAATCCACTACCATGTGGCCATGTGTGCCATGTTATTTGCATATTTGGTTGGGATCCCTTTGTGTTGGATCAATTTGTAAAGGTCGAGGCCACTTGGTTTCCTTGATGTGCCCAATAGCCGATACGATGACAGCCGCATATATTAAAGTTACACTCTAATAATCGTGGTGACTCTTTGGGTCCAATAGGTATTTCGAATCCGTTCTTACTCATGAGTCCTTCAGAGCTTTGACCTAAATCATTTCTTCTTTCATTTCGTGCAGAATTTTGCCCAAACTGGCTTTTTCTATGATCTCCATTATACGGCTGATACCAATCATTGTTCGACCTTGGTTCTAAGTCAATATCCCTCTTGATTCTATCAATGGGTCTGATAAGATAGATAGACCCTGAAGGAGCCCCGAGTTGATTATCCTTAACCCTGATATTTGATTGACACCAATACGCACATCGACCCAAGTAACAGCTGGGGTATTCCATCAAATTCTGCTTCAATTGTTGTGAAGCCATTGAGCTTCAAGCGTTGAGTCCTAGAGTGAAAGCTTGAATGGCCCAATCATCAGCTACTGATGGAATGTCCATCTCGTTCCATTTGGAATCGAGACACGAATTCTCTGAGCAATTCGTTCTCCTTCTGCCTTACCTTGAAAAGGTACAACTTTCTAGTTTTGACCTTGATGACCTCCGAGAGTGCCTTTACAAAAGAATTTGCAAACATAGAATTGAGTCAATAACATTAGGTGGGAAATTATGGTACCACATCATAACTCCCTTTTACAAGGTCTCCCCAAATTTCTTCAACAGGACGGATTCAATCTCGTCATGTAGGAGGTAACGTGCTCGTTCGGATCGATCATTCCATTATACTTAGGAATCTCAGGCATGCAGAACTTCTTGGAGATTGGCTTCGGGGCTGCATGATAAGTGGGGATTTTAACCATTATTTGCTCTCTTTTTCCTTGTGTTTGGGCTTAAAATGAGTAAAATTATTCCTGAAAACTAACATAATATGTTTGCTTGCAGAGATTGTTCATAATGAGCCAAGGTGGCCATGATCAACTCATAAAGGAGTATAAAACATGAACAAAGACCAAGACTGGGCCAAGATTGTAGAACAAGGACTGCAACATAAAATTACACCGCGAAAGTGTCACCGCGAACATGGTCATGAATTCGCGGACCGCGAGAAGGAGAATCAAAGAGATGGATTTTGGGATAGACATAGAGGCAGGTCGTGCCAGAAATTGGCATCCGCAAAAATAATACCGCGACCATTATTGGAATTTTGCTGATTGCATTTACTAAGGTTCAGAGAGCTCACTAAAAAGGAAAAATTGTTAAGTGCAGACAACATCAAAATTACGCGGCCGCGGAAGGCTCTCACGCGAACACGGTGACAATTATGCGCTCCATGAAACAAGTTCCAGTCGAGTCTCAGATGTAAAGAAATGTGGACCACGCTCGGTATTATGCGGCTGCGAAAGCAAGAGTACGGCCGCGGTCAGAATTACGCGATCGTGAAACCTCTGTAGGGGCATTTTTGTCCTAAATTTTTAGCCTAGTATAAATAGATCTTTTTCATATTTTTAGGCTAGGCAATGTTTTGATGAGTACGTCAGACAACTAGTTTTACCTATTTGGGCAATTTTGTACAATATTTAGCTTATAACTTCAGATTTTCATCATTTAATTTAGCATTATGGATTTTATCTTCTCTTTATTTTTGATTTCTGCTATTTTCATGAATAGCTAAACGTATAGATAAGGTTGTGACCCAACCCTAGCGTGGGTATTTGATGGGTCTTGAATTTTAGGATTTTTTTTGGCAATCCACTAGGCAATCGCCTAGGGTTAGTTTTCATTAATAAAAAGAGATTGAAAATTACAAAAAATAGGAAAAATAAGATAAGGGGGACATGCACCTGTATTGTTACCCATATAATAATAACCGGCATACACCTTACCTTGTTAATCCTATTGAGGCTAGAAAAAGCCTCTAGATCTAATAAGCATGAAAAAAGAAAGTAGTAGTACGAATAAATGAAGGTATGATCATCACAGAGTTTATCAATGCTCTGTGATGATAGTACATACAATAATACTAATGCGATTGAAAATTGTTGATTAACACCTTCGTCCACACTTTTCTCAATATGGATTCAAACTTCACGCTTTGTTTCTCGATCGATTGGGCTTTGTAAGAAATGTTTGCGTGACCTGTTTTTGTTTTGTGTTTCTCATTGGGGGTCTCCTTATGTTTGCGTCTACACACACCCTGCCATCCCAACTTCTATCCCTTTCACGAGATTTCTTACTCGTTTTACTATGCATTGGTGACAAATCACCTTTTCTTGACGCATCTTCCCAGCATTGCGATAAGATATCCTCTTCCTCCCCTTCTTCATATATATGTCTTCTGACCCTCGCATCCATTAGTTGTCTATTCTTTAGATTGAATTTTGGAGCTGTTGATACGAGCTGGGGTTGCCCCGATTGTAAACATGACACAGTTTTCTTATCAACAGAAGGGCAATCAGTCATTGCATCAAACATTCTCCTCTCCTCCAAAGTGGTGATTGACTTTATTGGTACAATCTGTTTGTGGACAGCTGTTGGCAGTGACGTTGCGTTTCGATTAGTAGCTGAAGTTTCGCCTAGTTTTGTAGTATTTCTTGGTAAATACAGGAGCATTATGGTTCAAGTTGCTAATTGTGTTTGCTGCAGGTTGCAGATTTGTAGGACAATTGATTGTCGCTGATTTCCATTGAAATTTTGGCTTCATCTAAGCATCAATGTCCTCTCCTTCACTGTCGTCATCAAACTCTTGGTCGTTGTCTGAAGATGAATAACCAGCTAGTCCTTCTCCCCAGCCCTCCTCATCGTCATAATCATGTTGGTCTTTCCATAGTTTAGATTTGACGACCATGTCTCTCATGCTTGCTTGAATTAATGTGTATGGTTTAGTGATTTTTAGCCTAGTTCTTGCTAGAACTATTGAATTAGTAGTTGCAAACACTGATTTATGCCTTTATGACTTAGTCTCTACTTGAGAAAGAGGGACTAAGTCTTGGAAAACCAGGCTAACAAGGTATTGGGGTGAACTCAAGAAATTGATAGCCCTAATTAAAGGGTTAAACCTAGAGATACTAATATCCAACTTGAGCTAAGTTCACTTGAATTACATGAATATCCATTTGGACTTGAGATCACTCAAACTACCAAGAGGAATAGAGTGATTACCTGAGTGTGATAGCTATATTACGACCCCAATTAATCACATGATTGCTCTAGATTCTTGCTACCTATTTGATAACCACCTAGGTGAAAGTCACTACCCTAGTCGCTTTAAATATTTGAAAACAACCAACAAAAATATTGTACTTAGGTTCAAATACTGCATGCTATAGATTAGAAGTAGAAGTATAAAACAAACCAAACTTTTGGGGAAGTGCAATTAAGAGTAAAACTCTACTCGGATATAAATCTAACTCCGAACTAATTATCTCCCCATGGATTCGATCCTGACCTTTTTTGGGTAAAACTGCATCGACCGTCCTTGCTACTCTATAGTAGTGCAGGTTTGGAACCGATTAATTTTTAGCGGCATTGTCGGAGATCGAACCCGAGTCACCTGTGTGACAGGTGGTAATGCTTAATTGGATAACTTTGGTATGTAATTGCGATTAGACTATTTCTCTTTATCTATACTTCTCTTTATTTTACTTTTGGTATGTATATATTTTTACCATTTGATGTATGTATTCACTTTCATTTATGTAAATATACGCTTTACTTCCATTTTGTGTATGTTGATTTCCGTAATTTTCTTCATAGCTTCTTATTTCCTTTAGTAGTTTCGTATTAAGTCGTTAGCTTTTTTTTTTTACATTTTATGTGGACAATAAACTGTTAGTTTTTTTAATAAAAGCTATGGCTCTTTCCAAAGGTGGATGGTGTGTGAACCGGGTGACTCTTCCAGGTGTTCGATGGTAGGACAACCTTCTTATGGGATTGAGTCTTCTTTCTTTATGCTTTTGAATAAATAGTAGCAATGAATAAAAGTGTCTCGGGCAAGCTTCACTTGGGCCTAACATATTTACCTTCGACCTTGTGGTTGGAAACAAGTTGATTGACAAAGAATAGTTCTAATTGTGACCTCTAGACTCTTGTGTTGAATGAGCAATCATTGAGTGGCTTATTGGAGCCATTTGTGATGCTTAATCTTAGCTAAGGTTTTTGTGGGACGTCAAATCTGTCCTCTTTAACAATCCAATAGCTTGTGAGGTGAGGTATTGAATTGCAAGTCCATGTCCCATGCCAATAAGTCTAGAACTTGCCCTGAATGTTTGCCCAGGAGAAATCCTAAGTATGCTCGACTTGAGAAAGTATTATAAGTTCACCTTGATCCAATTTGAAACTTGAAATCATCCATAGCATACCAAATATGATATCCCTAGTCAACCCCATTAAGCGGAATCCCTTTTTTTTCAATAACGATGATACAAGCCTTTATCTGTTCTATAATGACCCCCACTTGGCATCCGATCTTTCCTTAGCATTCACAATTGGCAAAAACATAAGTTTGGGGGAGAGATGAGGAATGTGAAAGTGATAAAAGATACAAAATGAATAAAAATAAAGGCAAAAAGAAAAGAAAGAAAATCCAAAGAGAAGTCTGTCAAAAAGAAAGTGAATAAGATAGAAAAGTAAAGGGATTCGAAGAAAGAATGATGAAAGGCTTGAAATGAATAGTAAAGGAGAAAAATGATCGTAATGAGAAAGAAAGAGTGATAGTGTCTCTCTAGTCCCCATAAGGAAGAAGATAATGACCCAAAGAATCAAGAAAGTATGAGATGAAATGAGAAAATGGAGTGCTTAAGGGAACATGAAACCATCATATGTCAATAAGTAATACCTTGATCCAAAAGCCTTCATTACATTCCCACAAAAGACCTATATGATTTTGAGTGGAGTGAGCTTACATTAGTGGTGATTTACATAAGGGTCAAGCTTATGGTACTTAGAGCCAGACTTATGACATTCCCTTGAGATAGATGAGAGTACTTCTCCACAATCCTTGTTTTGAGTGCTACAATCTAAAAGTAAGATTTGCTTATGGAGAGTAGAAGAGGAAGAGTTTAGATTCCACAATGACCTATGTAGTAGAGAGAGATCCTTGGTGAGTTAAGTCAACTCTTGATGCTCTTGTGTCGCACTAGAACAATGGTACTAAAAAAGGTTGTGTGTTGTTGATAATTTATTTGTGTAAAGGGTAAATGTTAGTCCCAATTGATGCATGTTTGATTCACATTAGGGCATCTGAAAATCCTTCTGTTTTGTTGAAGTGGGGGTGGGAATTACCTTATTTTCTTG
Organism: Nicotiana benthamiana; assembly: GCA_034376525.1. NCBI lineage: Eukaryota > Viridiplantae > Streptophyta > Magnoliopsida > Solanales > Solanaceae > Nicotiana > Nicotiana benthamiana. The sequence continues at coordinate 35,503,608 of CM067327.1, forward strand.
AGGACAAACAAACTCTTAAGTTTTGGGGGAGTTGATAAGTGTGGATTTTAACCATTATTTGCTCTCTTTTTACTTGTGTTTTGGGCTTAAAATGAGTAAATATATTCCCGAAAACTATAATTGTAGGAATTGTTCACAATGAGCGAAAGTGGCCATGATCAACTCATAAAAGAGTCAAAACATGAACAAAGACAAAGACTAGGCCAAGATTGTACAATACGGACCGCGACAGAAAGGTGCAGCCGCAAAAGTGTCACAGCGGACACGATCATAAATTCGTGGACTGCGAGAAGGAGAATCATAGAGGTGGATTTTAGGGACATACATAGACGCGGACCGCGCTAGAAATTGGCGGTCACAAAAATACGACCGCGGCCGCTATTGGAATTTCGTTGATCACATTTGCTAAGGTTTAGAGAGCTCACTAAAAAGGCAAAAATGTTAAGCATGGACAGCATCAAAATTACACGGCCCTAGAAGTCTCTCAGGCGAATGTAGTGACAATTGTGCGCTCCGCGAAACAAGTTCCAACCCAGTCTCAGATGTAAAGAAATGTGGTCCTCGCTCAATATTATGCGGACGCAAAAGCAAGAGTGCAGCCGCGGTCTGAACTATGTGGCCCTGAAACGTCTGCAGGGGAGTTTTTGTCCGGTAATTTCAACCTAGTATAAATAGATCTTTTTTACATTTTTAGGCTAGGTAATATTTTGCTGAGTACGTGAGACGGCTAGTTTTGCCTATTTGGAAAGTTTTGTACAACATTTACCTTATAACTTCATATTTTCATCATTTAATTTAGAATTACGGATTTATATTCTTTATCTTTGGTTTCTGCTATTTCCCTGAGTAGCTAAACACATAGCTAGGGTTTTCACCCAACCTAGCGTGGGTATTTGATGGGTCTTGAATTTTAGGGCTTGAATATGTATGGCCTAGTTCTTGCTAGAACTATTGAATTAGTGATTGAAAATACCGATTTGTGCCTTTATGACTTAGTCTCTACTTGAGAAAGACGAACTAAGTCTAGGAAAACTAGGATAACAAGGAATTAGGGTGAACTCAAGAAATTGATAGCCCCAATTAAAGGGTTTAATAATACCCGACTTGAGATAAATTCACTTGAATTACATGAATACCCATTTGGACTTGAGAAAGCTAAATTGGGTAACAACCGAGAGGTATAGAGTGAGTACCCAAATGTGATAGTTATATTACGACCCCAATTAATCACATGATTGTTATAGATTCTTGCTGCCCGTTAGATATCCACCTTGGATAATGTCACTACCCCAGTCCCTTTAAGTCTTTGAAAACAACCAAAAAAAATATTGTACTTAGGTTCAAATACTGCATGCTATAGATTAGACGTAGAAGTAGAAAACAAACCAACCATTTGTGGAAGTGCAATTTAGAGAAAAATCCGCATCTCTACTCGTCTATAAATCTAACTTGAAACTAATTAACTCCCTATGGATTCAATCGCGAACTGTTTTGGATAAAGCTGCATTGACCATCCTTGCTACTCAATATTAGTGCAGGTTTGGAACCGATCACTGCACTCGTGGGAAAAGGTTTTTGTATGGACTTTTTTGAATCCAACCCCTTTAATATTGGCGGTGCCCCCAGGATTTTATCGGCCTTCGAGGTATAAGTTTCCACCTTCTTGTTGTTTTTATCGATTTTCTTTTCCCCCGACTCGACTCTTTTTATTGTTCTTCGAGTATCTTTATGATAGCAGGATTGATCTTCGATTCATTCTCGCTCGATTTCCTTGAAACCGATTTGACTTTGTGTACAACTTCCTGGGATGGCTCGAGTTTGACCCTAGTCGGTGTGTGATTCTTGTTTTGGAGCTGCGCTATTGCTGCTTACTAAGCCTGCAACATTTAGAAGATCAGTCGTAGGCTAATCCCCCCATTTTCACTGTCGCGTGCACTTTGAGTGGCTGATCGGGTATCGCCATGGATGTTGCCTTTAGGATCAATTGCCAAATTTCCGATGATGACTACATGTGAATTGACATTTATTGGATCTATAGCCATAACTCCATCGAGGTCAACTGGGGGTACATCATTCCCAAGTGCTATGTTATCATTTTTCACCGTGGTGGCGAAAATCATTGTCAACGTTTAGAGGTATTGACTGAGACTTTGACATTTTTTAGTCATGTAATCAAAGATACTTCATAGAATAAGTGTAAAATAGTGTATGTCACAAAATCTTATACCATGTAACCACTATTATCCTTAGCCCCAAGTGGGCGCCAAACTGTTTACCCTAAAATTCGATAACAATTGAATTTATACACGGTTTAAGGATATGTGATATAACATGGTATAAATTAAGAAGAATAAATTAATATTGAAATTGAGGATAAAAGAATAAATGCAAAGCACATAGATTGAATAGCCTTGGTCCTCGAGTTTAGTCATCCTTGAACCAAAAGACGTTTTAATTGATTTCTGAACAGAGCAATAAGATAATAAAAGCTAGAAAATGACAATATATTGCTTTGTATACGTGAATATGATGTGTTCTACAAATGATCATACTCTCTTTATATAGTAGGGGAATCCTACTCTTGATCCAATTCTATATGAGGTAAGAAAACTCATGATTAGCTAATTAATCGTCCTCTTCTTGATACGTGCCGGGATTTCTGCTGTGATCCTAGTCCGATTGCGGATATTTGGTCTTTCTGTTATATAGCTTGGTAAGCTTCTCTTGATCTTGCTCGATCTCTATCTTTCTTGGTCTCGATCTTGGCCAATATCGATCTTGATCGGTCTCTGGTTCACGAGCTCAACGATCTAACTTTGCACCATAGTTCGATATAACACAAGGTTGATCCTTGACTTATCATGTTCCAATTTTGATTAGTCTTATAAAGGGCAAGTCCAGTTTTGATTGTATACAAATAGCTTAATGATTAACCATTATTTTGAGTAGCATATAAAAAAACAAACATTTGTTTTATGTTTTGTGACACACTAGGTGAGCTTTTGTTCGTATAAAGCTTTATGAACTTAAAGGTTCTCAAAACTTTATTGTTTAATTTGTACAAATCTTGCTTAAGCAAATAAAATATATTTCTTGAGCCCGATTGTTTTAATATTAAATTTTCTCTAAATTAATTAACGTAATTATAATGTAATAGGATAGAGTATAAATTGTTTAACCAAAAAAATTAATTTTCAAGGTCAAAGCAATTAATTTTTCACGACGGATCACAAGCAACCGATTTGATCAAAAAGATATAAATATTTGTAATGCAACGTGGTAGAGAATGGCAACAAAGTAGATGATTACAATGGTAGAAAAGTGTGTCTGTTAATAGTTCTAGGTAACATTCCCCTTGCATTATGTATCTATTATGAGTAGTTATTCAATTCATCTGTTACTTTTGAAAGACTTATAACGGTTGAGTAAATGCTGAAATGATGTAACTGATAAGTTAATTCTATAGTTGTTGAGTTAATTTCGTAATTGAGTGACTTGTTCTGCCTATATCCGGAATTAGTTAATTCTTTCCTCATTCAAAATTATGAGCGATTCTCCTTACATGATCGGGGACTACTTTATGATGATCAGTTTCGGAACTAATAGGTATGTTATCATTATGCTTAGCTTGGTGTGTTCTTTACACTATGCCCATGTCATTCTTTACTTTTATCATAACTTACATGGCATGTGTTGAAGCTTAACTATTCCACTTGACGAGTCTATTTTTTACTAATACAAGAATATTGATAAACTGTAATAAGACTTTTTTTGGTATAAAATTCTTTGTGGTATCAAAGCTTGGGTTAAACCAAGATTGAAAATTATTTGTGATATCAGAGCTTGATTTAAACAAGATTGAACATTTTTTATTGTTTAGTTGTTGTGATTAACTAACCAAAAAGATTCATGTACTAGGTTTTTCCAGCAAAATTTGGATAAGAAGAATATCAAAATGAATTTATATTCTCCAAATACTTTTTTTTAATAAGTTGCAAGACGCTAGTTTTGATTTTCCTTGCATCACAACACAAAATTTATTCTTCCTACTCAAATCCAAATAATATAGATGAATATTTTATTTGTTCCCTTTTTTGAGTTGGGTAATGGTCAGATAGTTACTTATTGTATCATTTCAAAGATAGTCGATAATCTAAGATTTTAATAGATAAATAATAAATATTTATAAATTAATTAGAAAGAAAATCTATTAACAATTCTTATTTTCTTATTGTTCATTTGATCTTATCACTAATTTTTTTAAAATTATTTAGTTAGTCATAGGTCTAGCAATTAACCACCTTATCAAGATATACATAAATATCTTTATCAATACTTCTCGGAAGTAAAATCATTATGTTTGAACGGCTTAATCACTCCACTATCAGGTTGGAGAACGATTCCATTTTAAAAACAAATCTGATTTGATCTTAAAGCAGTCATACTTAACAAGAGAAGATTATTACATAGGTTAGAAGAAGAAAAATGAGGGAAACGATTAGCAATATTGTTATAAAAAAACACAAATACACATAATTGTAAAAGTTAACCATTTTCATGGATGAACAACATCGATTTCAGATGATAGAGAGAGAAAGAGGAAGAAGCTTTACATTGATGTATTGAAAATGAGACTTAGTCTTTATGTGTCTTTACAGCCTAGAAGCTTCCGTGTATTTGTGCAAAAATATCTACACTAATATTCTCTGTACATTGTATTGGGCCATTGGGCCAGAATTAAATAAATTTACAACTGGGCTTGGCTCTTGGCTTGGGCTGCTGTGTTGCTGAGTCTGTTTCATTGTATTGGGCTGCAGACATGGCCCAATAACTGCAACACCCCCCTGCAAGTTGGAGGGTGACTGAACCCCCAACTTGAGCATGATAGAACGATGCAAAATCCCAGTAAGAGGCTTGTAAAGATGTCAGCAAGCTGAGATGTAGTAGAGATATGGTGCAAAGTAATAAGGCCTTCATGAAGCTTGCCTCTGATGAAATGACAATCCACCTCAATATGTTTGGTCTGCTCATGAAATACTGGATTCTTGGCAATGTGAAGTGCTGCTTGATTATCACAAAATACAGGTACATGAGAGGTAACATGAACCCCAAAATCAGACAGCAATCGAATAAGCCAGGTGAGCTCACCAACAACCTTGCTGATGGCTCTATATTCTGCCTCAGCAGAAGACAGAGAGACCACAGGCTGCTTCTTAGCCTTCCAACCAATAAGAGAATCACCTAACATAACACAAAAACCAGAGACAGATCTTCTGGTGTATGGGCAGGATGCCCAGTCACTATCACAATAAGCAGATAAGGAGAGGTCTGCTGTGTTGCTAAGTAAAATGCCCAGGTCAGAAGTGCCTCTAAGATATCTAAGGGTGTGCAAGGCTGCTAGCATATGAAAAGAGGTGGGCCTCTGAAGATATTGACTTAAATGCTGGACAGCAAAGGTTAAGCCAGGTCTAGTGGGGGTGAGGAAATTGAGCTTCCCCACTAAGCACCTATAGATTTCAGGAGAAGGAAGAGGATCCCCTAAATCAAGTTTTAGTTTAACAGAGAGGTCAAAAGGGCAAGTAACAGGGGAAACATCCTCAAAGTGATAGGCTTTGAGAAGGTCAGTGACAAAATTCTTCTGGTGGAGAAGGAGCCCAGTAGAATGATAACTGACTTAGATACCAAGGAAGTAGTTGAGCACCCCCAAATCCTTGATTTTAAACTCATGATCCAGAAAAGTCTTCAAAGCAGTGATTTCCTCCAAATCATTACCAGTGAGAATGATGTCATCAACATAGACAGCTAACAAGACAATAGAAGAGCCAGATTTCTTAAGAAAAAGAGAATAGTCATTGAGAGAAGAAGAAAATCCTTTAGAACATAAGGCCTGGGAGAGCTTGACACACCACTTCCTGGAAGCCTGCCTCAACCCATACAAAGATTTCTGAAGCAAACAGACCAAAGGAAAAGAAGAAGAGGTAGAACAGGCAACATCTAGTCTAGGAGGCAGTTTCATATAAACTTCCTCAGCTAGGTCACCATGTAAGAATGCATTATTCACATCAAGTTGAAAGAGAGACCAATTCTGTTTAACAGCTACAGCAATGAGGTATTTGATAGTTGAGAACTTTACAACATGAGAAAAGGTCTCAGTGAAGTCTACCCCCTCAACTTGGGTGTCACCCCTAACAACCAGCCTAGCCTTATGTCTTTACACAGACCCATCAGCCCTATATTTGATCTTATAGACCCATTTGCAACCAATAGGTCGTTTACCAGGGGGAAGGGGGACTATAGATCAGGTATGATTGGCCTCCAAAGCTGCAAATTCCTTGGCCATTGCCTCTTGCCAGGCAGGAATGGAAGCAGCCTGCTGGTAGGAGGTAGGCTCTGACTCTGGACTGCTAACCAATGTGTGAAGGCAAGTGGAAGAAGAACTGGGGGCAGAAAGAGAAGGAGGAAGTGTACAGACATATTGCTGCAGGTGGGCAGGAAGGACATGTGCCCTAGTAGATCTTCTAGGAGCTGATGAAGAAGGCATTGAAGAAGTATGTGATGGAGAGGAAGGGGAGGAAGAGGGAGAGGCAAGAGGCTGATGGGTGGAAGAAGAAGAAGGATTGGGCAGAAAGTCATCAACAGGAGGAACCCAGGCAGAAGAAGGATTAAGATGGGGAAAGGAGCCATGGGAAGAATTCCCTGGAGAGGCAAAAGGAAAGACATCCTCATGAAAAATGACATCCCTGGAGATCAGGGTAAGCTTAGACTTCAAGTTATACAGCTTGTAGCCCTTCTTAGCCAATGGGTAATCTAGGAAAACACAAGGATCAGCTCTGGGCTGGAATTTATCTCTATTCTGTTTAGGGACTAAGGCAAAACATAAGCAACCAAATGTTTTAAGGTGGTTGTAGGATGGAATCTGGCCAAACAGTAATTCAAAAGGGGATTTGTTGTTAAGTAGTTTGGAAGGAAACCTGTTAATGAGGTAGATGGCAGTAAGCACACAATCACCCCAAAACCTAATGGGTAGCTGAGAATGAAAGAGTAGAGCTCTTGAGGTTTCTAGCAGATATCTATGCTTTCTCTCAACAACACCATTTTGTTGTGGTGTGTGAGAGCAAGAAGTTTGATGTATTATGCCATGTTCAGCAAAGAAGTTGCTGCCACAGCCACTATAACCAAGTTCAAATGCATTATCACTCCTAATGGTTTGTACAACAAACTGGAATTGAGTTTTAACCATGGCAATGAAGGCTTTAATGAGGGGAAAGGCATTGCTCTTCGACCCCATAAGGTGGGTCCAAGTAGCTCTGGTAAAATCATCAACTATTGTTAAAAAATATCAACAACCATTATGAGTAGAAGTGGCATATGGACCCCATGTATCAACATGGATTAGTTGAAAAGCATGTGTTGTTTTAATGGAACTGTCAGGAAAGGGTAGTCTAGATTGCCTGGCCAAAGGACATACAGTACAAAGAAAAGGCTGCTTTGTGGAAAATTTACATGGTATAGAAGGCATGTCTTTCATTCTAACAAAAGGTACATGCCCTAGTCTATTATGCCATAACATCTCCATTTTATTCAATTCAGAATGGTATGTAGAATGAGAAGAAGAAACAGAATCAACAGGTAATGGAGCATGGTATTTACAAGGATCAAGAGATTTAGGAGAAGAAGATTGCACAAGCCTGTAGGGACCATCATCCAATTTACCAATCTCCAGTGGCCTCTCAGAGAAGGGGCCTGTATTAAACAAGAGAATTTAATAAATAGGACAATAGAATTCAACTGGCATACAAGTTTGGACACAGAAATGAGATTGTAGTGAAAAGTGGGAATGTAAAGGATATGATGAAGAGTGAAACAAAGGAATTGGATGGAACCAGTGCATGTTACCTTAACCTTATAGCCCTTGGGCAAGGTAACTAGGTATGGTATTATTAAAGGCTTAATGTCAAACAGAAGTTCTTTATTAGATGTCATGTGGTCAGTGGCACCAGAGTCTATAATCCAGATGCAATCACTTATTTTGGTTAGCATGCAAGCCCCATAGGAACATTCTTCAAATGAGTGGTTGGAGAAAAATTACCAGCAAAGTTGGCTGAGGCCATAAGGCTGGAGTGCTTCTTAGACTCTGCAATCTGTGTCTGCTGGAGCAGCAACATAAGCTGGGAATATTGGTCTTTGGTTAAACCAGGTATTAGAGACTCTGAATCAGAAACCCCTTGAGAATTGTCAGAACTACTCTGAGTACCAGCAGGGTTTGTATACCCCTGCACTTCAACATGTGCTGCACTCATCCTTCCTTTGGTGAATTTGAAGTCTGATGGAAATCCTCTCGTGAATTTGAAGTCTGGTGGAAATCCATGAAGTTTATAGCACTTTTCAATCAGGTGTCCAGGTTTCTTACAATACCTACACACCAAGTTTGCTCTATTGGGATCAGAATTGAGTCTTGGGCTGAAATGTTTAGGGTAACCAGCTGCTGTGGGAGGAAATCTTGTGATGGAGGGTTTATTGCTGAAATGAGCATTGAAGGCACTCGAATCATGATGAAATTGAGAAGGTGAAGAGACTTGTCTTTGTCTCTCATCTTGGAGTAGAATATTGTATGCACAATCTAGGGTTGGTGGAGGTTGTAGCATAAGAATATTGCTTCTGACTCCCACATAGATGTCATTAAGCCCCATAAGGAACTGATGCAGTTTGTTTTCATCATCCTCCCTTTGAAGCTCGGTTCTGGCATTGCATGTGCAAGTGTTGCCACGAGATACACGCATGAAGTTCAGTTCATCCCATAGTTTCTTTAGCTTGTTGAAATAAGAAGCTATATCCAGAGACCCCTGATTAGTTGATGCCAACTCCTGCTTAATCTCAAATATCCTGGTGCCATTCACAGTCCCATATCTACTATTGAGTTGATTCCAGATGCTTTGAGCAGTGTCGGAATACTGAACACTCTCGGCTATCTCTGACGCAAGGGAATTAGTAAGCCAAGAGATAACCATATTGTTGCACCTATCCCATTGCCTAAACTGAGGAGAGTTTTCTGGAGGTTTGGGAATCGTTCCGTCAATGAAACCTATTTTATTCCTAGCGGATAACGAGACGATTATATTACGTCTCCATCCCCCAAAACCAACCCCTGAAAAGTGGTTGCTTACCAAAGAAATTCCCGGAACATCAGAAGACAAAAGAAACAAATGGTTCGAAGGGTCAATTACAAAAGTATCAGTCCTAGACTCAGATGTATCACCAACATTAACCATTTTGACTGAGAAAGGATTTTGGGCCTGAAATTTGTAAGATTAAGAAACCCTAAGTGCTTCTAGGTAAAAAAATTCAGGAATCAACTGGCTTCGACTGACTCCTACGTTTGAATTGACAAGAGAAAGAATGAAACTCAGAAAAACTCAGAAAAATCAACAATCACCGAAGGATATCCAGAGAAAAACAGAGAAAAAGAGAAAAACCTAGATTTGTCGGAGAAGACAGAAACTTTGACGAGAAACGATGAGGGTAACATCGTAAAGAAGTCCGTGACGAGCGGAATCATAGTCCCTGCTCTGATACCATGTAAAAGTTAACCATTTCCATGGATGAACAACATCGATTTCAGATGATAGAGAGAGAAAGAGGAAGAAGCTTTACATTGATGTATTGAAAATGAGACTTAGTCTCTCTGTGTCTTTACAGCCTAGAAGCTTCCATGTATTTGTACAAAAATATCTACACTAATATTCTATGTACATTGTATTGGGCCATTGGGCCAGAATTAAATAAATTTACAACTGGGCTTGGCTCTTGGCTTGGGCTACTGTGTTGCTGAGCCTGTTTCATGTATTTTTCCGTTTTCCTTTTTATGGTGTGTAAGGTATTAGGCGTTGTATTCCTCGACCGTTCTTCTTTTCTTTTTTATTTTCTTTTTTTGTCGATTGTAACTTCCTCTTATTGCCTGATTTTCCCTCATAAAAACCAAGTCTTATGGATGTTGTTTGCTATATTTCTTATTTAACTTGATTCTTTCCTAATCTATCATTCTTAAATCATTTAGCAAGTCATGTCTCTCAAATATCCCAACTTATTGTACTCAAAATCCAAACTACTTAACTATTTTCAGATTTTCTCATGTTCAAGCAGTTACTAACATTCAGGTTCCAATTTATCAGAGAGCATATACAAATTAAGACAGAAAGGAAAAAGAATAGCACCAGCTTAATGCGAGAGATATCAAAAGAAAAAAAGTTGTCTTTTACATCAACGTTGCTAAGAAGAATGCAGACTAAAATCTGATAGAATAACTGATCCCTTACCTGCCCAAAACTGCAGTAAGATATTCAAATCACATAGAAAACGGAAATTAGAGAAAGAAAAAAAAAAGATGAGAAGGAAAGGCATTTGAACTAAGCACACGTCCATGTATGCTCTATGTCAATGCTAATATAGAGGCACAAATAACGGTGAAACAAGAAAAACATGCTTTTGTACAAAAATTATGCTGCAGAATAAAAAAATTCTTTTTTTTTCTTTTTGTGTGGGGAACAATTGTCAAGAGGAAGAGGATAGGATACGTTCTGTGTTTCAAATGGTTACAAAGGTTACCCAGATGAAGTCGCCTCTTTTCCATCCTGGCAAGCAAACAATCTAATGGGTACCCCAGAAAACAATGGCAAGAGATCAAATACACATCGATACAATACTTCATTTTGATGAATGAAATGTAAACCTTACTCATTTCCCAAGTTAAGTGAACCATCCTTCATTAGCTTCACACTTAGACTATTAAATCTCCCTCTTGAATAATGTCGTGAAGCCTTTCTCCAATCTGTCCCAGTTTTCATCATGGCCGCAAATTCTTCAAAGCTGATGCGCCCATCCTGCATTCGTAGAGAATGAAGATAAGGAAAATACTATCCCAGGACAAATACATGTTAGTAGCAGAGGCTTTTCAGTTTGCTGCATGCTCACCTTGTCTGTATCAACCTCCTGGAAAATGTCATTCGCCACATTGGCACAGTCATCTGCCTCATCCTCCATCAAGGCTTCTCGAAGCTCATCTGGTTCAATGTAACCATTTCCATCCTTATCAAAGTAGGAGAAAGCCTTGTGCAGATGTTCATCGTTAGCCATCCTTTGAAGATGGAGTGAAACAGCGATAAATTCCCCATAGTCCAGGGTCCCTTTGCCATTGGTATCAATCTGCATGAAACAAAGTATTCCCATCTTTACAGCTTTCTTGCTTAATTTCTTATTTCCTTTCTTCTACTTTTCTTTGGGAATAGAGAAAAGAGGGCAGTCAGTGAAATATATTTAACTAACTTGATCAGTGATGACATTTTAGTAATACTAGCTGCAATGAACTACATAAGCAAACAAAAGAAAAAACAGGACTGCTTATCCATCTTAACCAGCTTATATCAACTAAATTGCAGATATAAATAGAGTCAAAGACTGTGACTGGAAGACGACAATTAAAACACAGCAGAAGTGAGAATAGAAAAAAGGAGGATTCTATATTTCCAACCAGATATAAACAGGACGAGAAGACTAAACAAGAACTCGTCGACTATGCTAGGTAAAGTTCTTTTCAAGAGGTTTTTTCACAAACTTAGAACAGAAGACCAGTTAATGTTAAAATGAAGATCAAATCATTTAAAGCATAAAACTCTGAAACTTACTGTTCTCCTTGTCCCTTCTTCTAGTTCCTTTTTTCTTTTCCCTTAGTTCAAAATTCGATATTTTTATTCAGCTGATTCCCATGAAAAACAGCAGGATACATAAGTCCTCTCGACAATTGGATATTCTAGAACAAAAAGGTTGCTAAAAAATATCCTAGCAGAAAATGGAAACCCACTTGTTTATATATAACCATATCATATGAAATGACAACTGATGCAGATGTTTAGTACAACCCAGTATAATCCCACTTAGTGGGGTCTGGGCAGGGTAGTATGTACGCAGACCTTACCCCTACCCTAGGGTAGAGAGGCTGTTTCCAAATAGACCCCCGGCATCCTTCCCTCCAAGAACTTCCCACCTTTGCTCTTGGGGAGACTCGAACTCACAACCTCTTGGTTGGAAGTGGGGGTTGCTTACCATCAGAGCAAGCCCCTCTTGTCAACTGATGCAGATGTTATCACCTCTAATACCAGAAGCATTCTTTAAGATGCTGAGCAGCATCAATATGCCAACCTCCGGAAAAAATGGGAAATTCAAATTACAAAGGTTTTTTTTCATCAAGGAATAGGTAGGTAGACTCACGGCTTCAACAAGCATTTGTACTTCAGACTCTGCCAGTTGTGAGTTGAGCTTTGGAAGTCCAGCTTTAAGTTCTTGGACTGAAACAATACCATCATTATCGGTGTCTATCTTGCTAAACATTTCTCTGAGGTCTTCAACTTCTTCATTAGACAAGAAATCAGCAATCACCTGCATTTGGATATGCACCTTTTAGTTGTCCTAGAAGCGAAAAGCTAAATAAAGAGAAAAGAGTGTCAGATAAATGAACCCACCCTCAGAGCTTTCCTCTTAAACCTATTCATCAAAGAAAATTGCTTAAGTCTTGACTTCACAACATCTCCAAGGGGAACATTTGGAGCCTTCTTAGCATTTTGAAGCCAAGAGTGTTCTACAAGAAAAAACGAACTTTCTCAATACACAAAATACAAGAGCGTCAGATTAGGCTTCTGCTGTATTTAACTGGCAGTTGATTACTACGTCTCCAAATTAACTTTTATACAAGAAAGACTTTATTAGGTCTTTCCTCACTATAGTAATTTGAAAGGAAATATGCATTGCCACTTCTTTCTTTGTATTTCCTTTGGCAACTAATTTCAACATCAAACATCATACTTTCCTCCAATCTAATGGATGCTAAAATCTACACCGATGTGCCCATGCTTTTTCCTTGTCTTCATCCTTCTTCATCCCAAATTTACAGATCGCTTGAGGTTCAAAGTACCATTTCCTTTGTTTTGTCCAATCATTGTCTGGTGGGACCCATGACTTCCAAAAAAAACTTCTTTAATCCTTGCAGCTCTATAAGGCGCAAGAATGCTATGGCATGTGATTTAATGAATTCCTCATAATGGAAAGTGGAAGTTTGAGCTTATTAAGATGCTTATATCTAAGTTACACCACTCTGTCCAACATGGGCAGAGATTCAATCACTTGACATCCCACAAAGATGGCAATTCACAGTTAGAGCAGCTTAGCACAGAGGTATGGCTGTAACAATGCGAGATTAAAATGGCACTAAATTGACTTCATTTTCATGCATTATGAAAATTTCTCTCACCACTTTATAGAGCTCGCACGTCTCTTCAATGGTTCAGTATTGCTTAGCTTTCTCCCATAAAGATAATGCTACGCACTAGACAAGTTACAGACAATAATTTATGCCCAAGAAGTGGAGAGAAGGTAAACAGCACCTCTCTAGCATCTGAATGATACTTGTTAGTTTTAGGTACAACTTTAGATAGCAAAATCAATGAACAGAAGAAATATAGGGCTATCTCAATTGATTGGTTATTATCCTGTTGATGCCATTGTTGGATTCGTTATTAGGTGTGAACTTATATGCTGATACCTACCAATTTTCTTGGTTAATAGTTTCGTAACTGGACCCTCCAGATCAGTCATCTCGTCAACCGGTCTAATATACAAAATGCATGTATGTTTCAAGCACAATGCAAAGTACATAAAAGAGTTGATAAAGGGAAGGCATTTTCCAAGAGAATTAATAAACATAAATGAAACATTATGTACCAAGTACTTGTTTTGCAGTCAGCCGAAGCTTTGGATCTGGCTCCAGCATTTGCTGTACTAGATTTTTAGCACTCTCTGAAATACTTGGCCAGGGCTCCCGTTTGAAATCTATCGCCCCACGTAAGATGGCCTGAGCAACACCTTGTTCAGATTCTGTACAAACAGAGTTGTTTTAATAAAATGAGAGAGGGGCATCTGAGAATGTACATATGAAGGAATTAAGGGAGCGGGGATGGAGAGGAAAATTAGCAGGAAGAGAGTTTACCAGCCCAAAAAGGAGGAACCCCACATAACAAAATGTATAAAATGACTCCTGCACTCCATATATCTATTTCTGGTCCATAGTTTCGTTTGAGCACCTCAGGAGCCATATAATAGGGACTTCCGACTATTTCAGAGAACCTCTCACCTAAAATACATATTTTAAGCAATAAACATGAGCAATATGTTTTAAACAAGTAAAGATAATCAAAACTATTAGATATGATAGACAAGTATTAGTGCAAAGTACCGAATAGTCAGGCAATGAGAAGAGTTGTTTGTACCACAAGGTTAAGTGTCCAAGACCTATAGTTATCTAAGATTCTTTCTTTTTCTTTTCTTTACATCCCTTATGAAGGGAAGTAGAAAGGAACAAGCATTTGCTTACATATTCAATATATATTAACGTCAGATTTGCTCTTTTCCTTTTTAAGTATCAAGTTAGCATCATGACACGGGGGATCTAGGCACACTGACAAAATTTGTCGAGTCAAACAAAATTACACTAAATTATTTGAATGAAACCTTAGGCCTAAAATAAATTTGAGTAATTAGAACAATGTCATGTTCAAAAGAAAACCGTCTACTTTTGTAGGAGAGAAACACCGAAAACCTTGATCCTTAGGTATTTAGCTAGTAATCTAATCTGTTGTTGCCCAAATATTAAACAAAATGGAAAGGAATTTCTACAAACATGGGAACAACCAATTAAACTTTCCAGATCTAAGAAAGAAGAATAACAATGAACAATTACTCCCTTCAGTCCAATTAGTGTGAACCTATTTGACTAGGCATGGAGTTTAAGAAAGAAATATAGACTTCTAAAAAATTTTATCCTAAACAAGCATATCATTTATGTGCCTATAATTCTTTTGAACTTGTGGTATTAAACATGCCAGAGTATGTGTGCGGCTATAAAAGCTTCTTATTGTGGGTAAAATTGGAAGCTTAAGTTAAATTATTTTCAAATTTAGGAAAGGGTCATTCTTTTTGGAACGGACCAAAAAAGAAGATCAATTCACATAAACTGGACGGGAGGGAGTAACTCCTAACTACAACTATACTGTGGTAACCTGGAGTTCTGCGTGAATGACACATCAAAGCTGGAGAATTCAACCCCCCCCCCCCCTTACACACAAAATTTTCCCCTAAGATCGCTCCTAACTCAATTTGGTTGTCAAAAAGTTTATCTATTCCAGTTTATGTGTCTATCATCCCACATAGATTTCCAAATGATGGTTAGTTAGTGCGATAGAATGATCACAAGCCAAAGACAACCTTTTCTTTTCTCTGTTCTTTATGTTTCATTTTCATCGTATATCCATAAAGGGGCCTCATTTTATCCTAAGTGTACGAAATGTACCTTTTGCCAAATCTGATCTTTTCTAATGTCGTGCACAATCTTATAGACAACACATACCGATTAATCTGAACTTTTATGATATTAATCTTGCAGATATGTTACACTTAAAAAGCTCAATTTTCACTTCCATGTAACATTTGTCTGACAATTGTTACGTAGAACTTACCTTTTACATTGACAAGTATCTTCCTATTGTATAGCACTCGTAATATTCCTTCATTTCAATCACCCTAATTTCAATTCCATGTGTAACATCTTCAGTTGTTGTACCTTTTTCCTCTAACAATGCGCCTAGATATCCAAATTGTTTGTATTTTGGGATCAGTCTTGTCTAATATCACTTCAACCTCATTCTTCTAAAGGGGTGCCAAACTTGAAGTTCATCAAATACAAGCAAAAAAACAGTTCGCCAATAACGCCTTTAGACAGTATGTCAGTTATCATACGGCAAAAGTAGCTAAGGTGTTTTATACTTACTCCTGGAAGTACATGGTAGAATAACTTTCAAGATTCGTGAACTGAGGCAGAATACGATGGAATTCGGATAAAAGCGCATGGACAGTGTATTAGGTAAATTGGTAGAGATGGCCTAAGGAATGTATGTTTTCTAGAATTTAGTTCCTTTATAAGGCCCTTCCACCAATCAATGGATCCATGAAACAGCTCATGGGTCATTTGTAAAACCCAAATGCAATCCTCCCGTTTAGGTTAAGCCAAGCCTTTGTCACAAGGTAACTCGCAATTTGGCAAAGATTAGTGCTGAATTATGGACCATTTGTAAGTTGTACTGTTTGTAACCCTTTTGGCTTTTGCAATTACAGAAGCACTATCAACTGAAACTGAACGAGAGAGATTCTCATCACACCAATATTCAAAGTTTCAAACTCTAATACACAAATTGGTACGACAATGCTTCCAACATGATACATTCAATTTCAATACTCAAAAGAGCCTCCGAGTTTTGATGGAAGAAATAATCCTCCGCCATAAGAATAAACAAAGGCAAGGAAACCATCAGTCCTTTCTTCGCTTGGTAAAAATATCATCACCTTTGCTTTGTAATCCCATATAAAAACTAACTTTTTTCCGACTCAACCAATGAGTTTAACAAAGTGAATGTACCATTACTTCCTGCTGGTAAGTTATAGTAATAGAGCTAGCTTGTTTTGTAAGTTGTACTAATCAAGTTAGAGTACAAATGAAGGAGACAAGGCTAGTTTTTCTCCAGCATCAACTGAATATAATTTATTACAAGCTTAGCAACTTGTTTGTTCTACCCACGGAAACTTTGGGATATTAATATTTATGAAAGGGTCCACCAAATTTTATCTAAAGTCACATAGAAGTTTTACGGCCTACACAACAATGACACATTTGTCAGGCACCAATACCTTAACTCACCTGTACATTTCCTCTTCCTAGAAAAGTACGTAACATCAGCAGATAAACTCAATGTCATTCCCATAGTAAATTGTCCTAAATTGTCCTAACTGCATGATATGATTGTTAGTCATTTATCTAAAACTGATTACTCTTTTAGTGATCATTATGATTTTTAGAGTTTTCATCTAAAGCTGATTGCTCTTCTAATGATCATACACCTAAACAAATGCATACATAATATATTATCTAACTCATACTTCACCCCAATTTATGTGATGGTATTTGACTAGATGCAGACACACAACTTAAGAAAGATATAAAGACTTTGGAACATGTGGTCTCAAACAAGTCATAGATATTTGCATGGATATAAATCATTTCATTAGGGGCAATGATAACTTTAAAGTAACATTGTTTCTAAATATAGAAATGTGTCATTTTTTGGGATAGACTAAAAAGGAAAGTATGTGACAGTGCAATGTACAATGTACTATCTAAATCGTATTGGTCTACATTCTCAAACATGATAAAAACGAAGGACATGAACAATAATCTGGGTAAATGGCAAACAAATTGAAACACAACTAGAGTTTTCATTTTTACCTGGCTTGAAGAAAATTGACAAGCCAAAATCAATAGCTTTAAGAGGCGAATTTTCCTTCTTATTAGCAAACAAAAAGTTCTCAGGTTTCAAATCTCTATGAATCACACCATGCTTATGACAAAGCATCACAACCTCCATAATCGTCCGTGTAACAGCAGCAGCAGCTCGTTCAGAATAATGTCCTCGCGCCACAATCCTATCGAACAATTCCCCACCTTCGCACAATTCCATAACCAAATGCACCGCATTTTCATCCTCACAGGCTTCTCTAAAGCTCACAATATTTGAATTCACCGGCAAATGCTTCATTATAGCTACTTCTCTCCTCACATCTTCCACATCTACAGCTGTTCGTAGCTTCCGTTTCGAAATTGACTTGCAAGCTAAAAGCTCTTTACTGTTGCGATCTATACAAAGGTAAGTAATTCCGAATTCGCCCCTGCCTAGTTCTCTATCAACTAAATACTTCTCTTCAACATTAGAATTTTTCACATTGGTTAACACAGTTACCGGTTTTTGCGATTTTCCGGCGCTGGACTTGTCTTTCCGGCCGTGATCGTTGCCGGAGAAGTTTGAAGACTTCACGTCTTCTCTTGCGACAGCCGCCGGAGATCTGCAGCAGTTCCCCATTGCAAATTTGAAACCCTAACTTTGACGATTTTTAGCTAGGGTTTTACACATTGGAGTGGAGCTGAGTGGAAAAATTGGAGTGAGCTGTGAGCTGCCGGAGATGGAAAAAGGGAAGAAAAAGGAGGACTGCGAAGGCAAATTACTGGTTTGTACGATAACGTTTCAGATGCTTTTGTAAAGTGAAACAGTGAAAGCTCTTTTTTGTTTTAAAAGATAAATAAATAAATTGTAAAGAAGTCCTTCTATTTTGATAATATTACTGACATCTATCTTTTACTTTAAGCAATTACCTAATTGCCTGTTAATTTTGCTTTACAGATCGTTATACTCAAACCCTACCTTAATTTTTTTTGTTGGATGTATTATACCCTAGCTAAATTTGTTTTTTTAAAATATATTTCTTGATTATTTGTGATTTTTTTCCACTATTTTCATAGCAATTTTTAACTCCATATGAGTTACATTTATTTTCTAATCGAAAAACATACACTATATATTAACTTCTTTTTTTCCCTTGTTGAGTATTTCTCAAACAAAGAAAATGGCTTGCGGCAGCTTAATTGTTTTCTTAGTTATAGTTTAGACTTCCTTATCTGTGGTGGCATTTGTTTATAGATAGTTATCTTAGTATAGATGATTGATTGTAAATGAGTAACAGCTAGCCCAAGCTACTACTATAGAGCTTTACATTGTACATTTCTTTGAGATTAATGAAATATAACAATTATACTAAAAAAAAGTGCTAATAAATGAAATCTCTTTTAGTCTATAGTCGAAGGAAAATTGATTTTATGAAGGAGAGACAAGATATTATTTATTATTATTTTTATTTGTTTATTTGTGTTCGTTGAATTCCTAAATTACAAGTTGACATATGTTCCACCAAAATACATTCTTAAAGATACGACATCAAATTTAAAATAAGTTTTATGGAAGTCGCTAACGAGTGATAGTAAAATCTACTCCGTAATTGAAACATGAAGTGCGTGCGTTTTTCCTGAATTTTCTAGAGCATGACTACCTTTTGGTCCATCTTGTGCCCAAAAATAAGTGAAAGGATATCCATCTAGTGTCAACAAAATTAGTCAAATAAGGCAACTATAAATTTTAAAATAAAAAACGAGGGGTTATATAATATTGCTGAACGTAGGGGTGATAGCTATATTATATCCAAATTGAATTGTATGTAGGTATGTGTCCAATGTTTCTTTATTGTGCTAATTAATATAATATTAAAAGGATGTGTATGAACTATGAAATGTAGAGCTCTTACTTGTAGACTTTTATTGTAGCGTGTGAACTTTGTCGGCTAACTCAACGGTCGGAATGGGACAGCGAGGAGTGGCACACCAAGGGAGCTTGGGTCCGTGAATATATATATATATATATATATATATATATATATATTTGATATTCGGTATTGAATTTCAAATATTTTTAAATTTATATCGCATAAGACTTATTATTAAAAGAAATATTATTAGTATTATTTTTATTTTTAGATTTACAAATAAAACCTCTAGTTAAAGACTGACGGATAGTATTATCCAACCCCAAATCTTTGGTGGTTAGGTCTTTGAGTTGATTTTACGTGCATTCTCTATATTTTCAACTTTCTTTAAGATTTTATAAGACCTTGGTTTATGCATGAATGTAGAAAGTATTTTTAATTACAAGTAACATAAAAATAATTTTTTAAGTAAAATGCTATACATGTAAAATGTATTAACACAATCAAATCATTTAAAAAGTCAATTATGATTGTATTATTAAGTGCCGTTAGAATAAATATATTTTTCTTCACAAAATAATCCTTTTCCTTGTTGGCTTTGTTATATCCATGAATATTCAAGAATATCTCCACGTTTGGTGTTACAATTACTGTGCCATGCATTTTATTCCAAAATATCGCAAATTAATTGTTATGTATTCGATAAATAATAAGATGTCTGTCTTTGAAAATAAAAAATAACAAATGATATATAGAAGGGTTAAGATGAAATTAACAAGGGCGATGCCATGTGTTGTCTCTTTTATTTGCAAACGTATGATACTAAAGTATCAAAGGTGTCTGTTCTTTTGTGTTTAATTATTCGACATTTCGTTGTTCTCCTTTTGTATGTTGCTTCATCTTAAGGAAATATTGATTAAGAGTTAAGAGGCATAAAATCATTGTTTCAAACGTATGCTTGTTTTCAATTCTGCCTAATTATAGTAGTGATTGATTAGGTTGAAGTTTTTTTAATGTTTCTTTTATAATTAGGTTGAGGTTGAACAAGAAAAACACATGTTTTCAAGAGACAAAAGTCGAAGACATATATAAATATTATAGTAATGGACTATCTGGTCAAAAAGAAGATGTGTAATGTCTACTCAAGAGACAAAAAGTGAGGTATCCTTGGACATCAATTATATTGAGTGGTATATATAATTTTCCTTTAAATTATGAATACATTTTAGGGTACAGCCTTATCAAAGTATGAAACAATAACTTGGAATATTAGAATGACTCACCATTTTTCTCCAATGACATTTCAGAGTATGAACTCCTTTGTCTTTTTCCTTTCTTTATCCCATATGGCAAAGAATTATCATTTACAAGTAATCTCTTCATCCCAATCGTAGGTGTTCTTTTTAAGATACTAGTATCAATGAATATCGTGTGTTGTATGTTATTAATGGTACGTAATAATTTAAATATTTATTTATATAAAGAAATAATAGAATTTAATTAATGAAAAAAATTTTATATATATTAATTCAATAATTATTTAAATGCCAAAAAATATTATTACATTAACATAATACATAAATTTAAAATAAAAGGATATCATCAAAACTTAGACAAATGATCAATTTTGCTATGTTAGTTAGATAACTAATGTATTATAATTTAAAAGTACGTATTTTATGTGATGGAATCTTAACAAACCCCTCTTTGTGAATAATAATTTTTTGTGTATGTTTTCTCCTAATACGTTTGTTGCTCTGTCTTAACCAGAATCTTGTTATCGATCTTGATATTCCTATTGAAAATGCAATATACAGTTATTCGTGCAAGAAAATATATTATAGTAAATAACTAAATATAATTTAATATTTAGGATATTTGTCCTTATTTTTTATTTATTATATTTGCAAAATATAAACAAACTAAAAAAATATTTTCTTGAAAATTTAAAGGATATTCCTTGGTTTTGAAAAACGAAAGTTGAAATCAGGGATAAGAATATACTTAGAAGCATATTGACCAGTATCATAATCTTTGCATGTATGATGTTATTATTAAAACTTATATATATATCTCATGTGTGTTATTATATAAGCCATTCAGCAAATTTAAGTTTTTCAGTAGCATAACATGCATATTTTTCTAATAAATCAGCCTATATACAATGGAAGATCAATTTTAACTTAGTCTATTAAATATATGGTGACATTAACATACGTAAGAATTAATAAACTTGACAAAAAATATATATGGTAGAAGGCCATTTGGGATTAAAGTATTTAAGTATTATTCTTGGTAGTAATATTGATATCATTTTCTGCAAAGTAAAAAACTAAAAATATTTTTTTTGACTATAAATTTTGCAATAAATATTTTATTTAGTTTATCAACATTTTCATTTATGCT
Source organism: Nicotiana benthamiana (assembly GCA_034376525.1). Classification (NCBI taxonomy): domain Eukaryota; kingdom Viridiplantae; phylum Streptophyta; class Magnoliopsida; order Solanales; family Solanaceae; genus Nicotiana; species Nicotiana benthamiana. The sequence continues at coordinate 35,525,253 of CM067327.1, forward strand.
AGCTAAGATATCTTTTTAAATTCTATAAAGCGATTTGCACAAATTACGTTTTAACCTAATGATATAAATATTTCTCTTATTAAATTACTACTATTACCATTGAGATCGATAACCAAGTGTTCAGGAAGAACCAAATCATCTTTTATTGGATTCTCTTATTCGTCTCCGATACGAAGCAAGAAGGCATTGCATACTGGATCTCTAGCTTTTATAGGTGCGAGGGTGCTCCTGGATTGAATGATTAAAGTGCTGACAACCCCTGCTATCTGTATATCAATATTTCCATCCTTTTGTGGAAACACCAAAAGGCCCAAGAAGAATACCATAAATGCGAAACACCGGTATTCCTCCCATTTGAGTCGACTTCCCTTGCTACAAATATTATTTTCTGGATCATTAAATCCTCTTATGTGCCCATACCTCTGATATATAAACTTTGGTGTACAAAAGCCTGCTGACAGATCTAGATTGTGAACCTTCCTGCTGACCTTTAATGAAACCAAGAATTTGTGAACGGCAATGGCCCTTGGTGCAATCAAATACTGATGCCTTAGAGGAATTGTAGGAACCCCAATATATCCAGTTATTTCTTCCAGGGTCTGAGTGAGTTCAAAGTCCGGAAAATAAAATATGTTGTGGGTTCGGTCCCAGAATGTAACCAATGCCATTATGATGTCTCCTCTAGGATTAATTTTCAGCAGCCTGGTAAGTCCTCCCAAGTGCGTGTTGACCCTTCTTTTCCTCGCTTCGCCTAGATCATTCCACCACATGTGTACCTCCAAAAGAATCTTGTTCATGACTGACATTGAAAAATTTTAATTTGTGCTCATTTTGCACATTATTAAGGTGATTAAGAAAAACAAATCAAGATTTATTGGAGTTAAAACAAGGGATTTTCAAAATTTTATTTCAAAAATGAAACCCCAGCCTTGTAAATACGGCTTCTAAGCACTTTCGGGGGAAGAGTTTAAGGTTGTGCCTACTACGGCCAAAATATTGAAAAATAATCCAAGGCGGCTGTTCTTGCAAAAACAGCCTTCCGTCGCCCCATTAGAGAGACTCGACTAATTTTGATAAAAACTGCTTTATTTACTAGTCTCACACAAAACCTGGTTCTTTTTTTGTGGCTATTTTCGTAAAAATGAAGTTGGGCTTGATGGGGGTTGCCTACGTGTCTCACACCCTGTGAAAATTAAACTGGCGCAGTTCGGGCAAATAAAACTATATTTGAAAACAAGACTATTTTTTTCCTTTTTTTCAATTCATAGGCAATAACAAACTATTTTTGAAAACATGACTCTTTTTTTTCTTTTCCATTGACAAATAAAACAAACAATTTTTTAAAACAAGACTCTTACCCCCAACTTCAAACTATTCCCAAAATGAATTGCAGATAATTTCAAAAATGAGAGAAAATTTTCTGAAATCCAAGAAGGAAAGAACTCGATGAAACAGTGAACTTCAATTGTTTTTTATATTTTTTTTCTGATTTTTTCTTCTCTCTCCTTCTCTACCAAACAGTAGAACTTGCAGTTTTGTATTTTCGAATTTTTACCATCAATCTCTAGACGCCCTAATTTTTTCCAGATTTTCTCCTCTAATTCTTCAGGTTTTCAGAATGTCTAAGGCTTTGTATTTTTATGGATATTCAGCTCTCCAAAACTCTCTCTAATTTTCAGCCTTGTGTCACAATGCCTTTATAGGCAAGCCATAAGGCAACCCTCAAATTTTGTTTTGCTTCATATTCCCTCCTTTTTTTAACTTCTGAATCAAGTTAGACCCACCATTTACTATTAGACCCCCCTCCTAAAAGCTTCCCAAGCTGTTGGGGAAGAGATTCCCTACCCAAAATACCTAGATTGGCCTCATATGCCTTTGTTATTACTTAAACCAACCATGACTGAACCTTAGGCGCCCTTAAATTTTGTTTATTCAAAGACGACCCTAGAAGTGTTTAAAAATTTTCAGAACCTAAAAAGCTAATAGTTAATAGTCGAAACTGAATCAGACAGCATAAAACCCCTATATTCTTGCAGTTAAACCAAAATTAATTTCTTATAACTTTAAAATTTATGGCAATTAAAGTGGAGAGCAACAACACCATAGTTGAGTCCCACATTCAGTTCAAACGGAGAAACAACTGAACAATTAGATTTGAACAAAACTAAACTACGCCTCAAGACTCACCGGAAATGGGGATGCATTTGGGAAGAAGGGGGTATAGCAGCGGCTTCATACCATTTTGAGGTTGTTTGGAGCAACTTGGTTCTAGACTGGCTCTTTCAATTTCAAATTCGAGACGAGGTAGTGGGGTTTGCAAGATTGTACATGGAGATTTGGAATGGGGGAGGGACGGTGGTCCTTTTTTTGTTAATTTGGTGCAAATTTGAAGTGGCACCGCTGGACACGGCGGAGCTGGCAGTCACTAGTTTGAGTATTTGACACGTTTGGGGTGGATTCGAAGGAAAATAAGCATGGATCCGTAATGGGGAAGTGGAGAGGAATACATGGTGTTATTTAGACATGGTTTGGAACATTGCCGCCGGCGGGGACGATTTCCGGCCGGCATTGTTAAGATTTTATGTGAGATGGAGTTGGACACGGATGGGGACATGATACCAGGTTATTGAGACATTAATATGTGAAATGGGGGACGGATCTTGGCCATTGGATGGGTTGAATTGAAGAGCCAGGATCAACTTAAATTAACAGGAGCTCAAACCGACGTAGTATCCTAACTCTACTACGTCATTTCAAGGATCCTTTGGACCGGGCATGGATAATGTATTGGTCTGGGTTTGGGTTTATTTTGGGCGAATTTTGGCCCAATTTGGACCTCAATTTTTTATTGATTTATTACTTTCACTTCTTTATCCTAATTTCTTTTAATTTAAAACTAAAATAAACCTAAGTTAATTCCTAAACTTAACTAACCCTTTAAAAATCCTAATTAGACATATATGATGATTATCATTAAACAAAATTAAAAGAAAGATTACTCAAAATAAGAAAAATGCAAATAAAACTATTTTTGTGATTTTCCTCTCATGAAACAACTTAATTACTAAATAATTCTAAAAAGTAAAGTTAAGTCCTAAATGCACGTGCCACATATTTTTTCATATTTTCCATTAAGTAAGATAAAATAAATACGCACAAACAAATGCAAAGCATTGATAGAAAATACCACGAAAATCAAAATTGCACACAAACAAAAGAACTATTTTGTTTTGAATTTATGGGAGTAATTCATATAGAGCAAAAATCACATGCTCATACCATGTCAAGGCCCCCTTTGTGAGTGTTTCACCAAACTTCTTCAACAAGATCGACTCGATCTCATGTTGAGCCAAATTGTTTCCTTTCATAGCTGTAGTGTAGGTTGTGATGTGCTCCTTCCGATCCGGTCTCATAATATTTTGGTATGCCCGACATCTTAAACCTCTTCGAAATTAGCTCTGGTGTTGAGCGTTGCTTAAATGGAAACTGTTCGTATTTTTTTAAATTTGGACCCTTTAGTACTGGTGGCGCTCGAAACTTAATCCATCTAAATGTGAAACTCCTACGTGTTCTAAACCATTCGTTCGTTTATTTCTCTCAGGAATCTCATGAGCTAGGCTTTGAAAGTATCACTCCCGTTGTTAATCAAGATCCGCTACCGGTCCCTCTGGCTTCGCAGAAACTGATTTCATCCCTTGGGGTGTTTTTATCGACTCTCTGAGCCATTTGATTTGTAGGAACACGGGGAGGAATCGAGCCCCTTCCATTTGTATTATTGGAGGCGCTTGACAATACTTGTTTTAACTCTGTCATCACCTGATTATGTCTTGAGAGGTGATCATAATTGCTTTATATTGTTCTCTCAGGAGCTTAACCATTTCCACAATGTGTTCCTCCTCTGCATCATGGGGAGTTGGTTCTGGCACATGCCAAGGGTACTGACCTTCTCGAACATGGGTCGTCTTATCTCATTCGTCGCGAGTCTCACTGATTGAGTCATCATGTTGGGATAATTCTTCGTGTGCCTCAATGTTGTGCGTATTATTGACATTATTATCTGCTATGTTTGGTTTTTACAAAGGAAAGAAGCAATATTAGTTAGTAATAAATGAATGAATCAAAGCAGTCGTGCAACTATATATGCCCCACGGTGAGCGCCAAACTGTTTACTTTTAAAATGATACAATTAAACCTGTTACTTAATTTGTTGACAAGGGAACCGATTTGATCCGAAAAATAAGATGAGAACTAAAATTTAATGAATGAAATTAAAGAGATTACAAGCTTGATTCCAAATGTAGCCTTTCCGAGAGCAAAGGCGGAAGTAATAAGAAAGCAATGATAAAGTTGTGACAAAATAGTAAAGTATAGACTTTTTGTGTAGAATGTTTTCTGCCCTTACACTTGTTGTTGTTCCGCTATGTATATCTCTAACTAGGGAAACAAGATCCTAGAATCAAGCTACTCTTAAATGATAATAAAAGAGTCATTGATAAACATGTAATGACATGCTTTGAATGCAAATATTCTCTGTAACGGTCGTCATTTAATATTAGCGAATATTCTCTCATTGAATGCTATCCGACGACAGCAGGGGCATATGCAGAAGTTTTTGTAAGCGGTGTCGACATTTAAAGAAGTGCGCCAATAAATAAAACACTATAATGAAATCCTATTTCATTTTTTTTAAACACATATTTGAAGTACCCTAATACAAATTTCTCTTCGACGACTTCTAAGTAATTGTATCTATAATAGAAATATTTCTTTCTCTATGCTATGAATCACTAAAAGTATTTTGGTAGTGAAATATAGCAATGGAATGCTATCGCGGATGGTTTAGTTATTGCTTTTTTAGAGAAAAAATTATAGGATCAAAGCCTTGCTGGCTTCTATTCCAGAATAATGCTGAAAATTTTAAGAAAATTAAACCAACCTAGCTGGGGTTCAAACTCTTGACTACCATCCGGAAATCTGCATTGCTTTACTAGCGAGCGAACGATGCTCTTTAGTCAAGTGGTCTCATTTCAGCTTTATTGATTGCTATTTTGTTTTATGTAGTATTATTTTACATACATATTAATTAAAAAAAATCGTCAGCGATGACATTGCTTCGATCAACGAGCCTCCGCCCCTGCGACGACAAACCTTTGAACTCCTATTGTCGACTACGTTCCCATCAGAATCGATTCGACACTAATCTCATCTATTACATCTGGTATTGGTTGTTTCTGACTCGTCCTTTATCTATCTTCAATTTCATGTTTCATGTTACCATTCAACATATGTTACAATCAATTTTACTCCATACACTCATTATGAAGCCTCCACACATCGTTTGAAGCAAGACAACGCAAAAAGATTTTTGTTAAATCTGTTTTTGTTTTAGCTTTTTTTAACAATTAGCATTTGTATTCGACGCATTACGATATTTTTGTGCAGTTACCAAGTTTCTCATAAAGGTGTTAAAGAATTCATAACCGTTGGTCTACGAATTATGGAGCGATCGTTCATTTTCTCTTATAGAAGCATTGGGTCGTAGATGTATAGTGCAAAAAATAACCATGAATTATGTTATAGTGGTAGAATGAAAATAGTATTAAGTCATGCCAATTTGATAGAATTTGTGAACAGTTAAACAAGATAAGTAGAATGAATAGAGGACAAACTCATGCCACTTGGATAGAATTTTCTGAATAATTGAATAAGATAGGTAGAAGGAATTCAACTCAAAGTCATGCAAATCAATAATATTTTGTGACCAATTTAACAAGCAGTTAATTTGTGAATAATGTAACAAATAAATGTAAAATAACTTATGACTTCAACTTTTAGATTGCTTTCTTTTACAAATTAAACGTATATCTTTGATAAGAATATTAGTATATTACTTGTATATTACTCATACAGTAGAATTTAAATTTTGTGGAATTTTCTATCTCCATAACGAAGATTCCCATGTTATAGTTAAATTGTTTTTTATAGAAAGTATATGTTCCTCCATTTCCAAAATTTCGTCTATTCCAGATCCATTTATCAATAATTGTTGTATATAAAAGGCCGGGTATTCTTCTTCTTTTTTTGGCTTAGAGGCTGAATTTTCAATAATCAATTAATCATGGTCTTGTCGTTTACCAATGGTTATAATTCCTAGATTATTTATCACACGTAAAAGATCGGATAAAATAATATTAAGTTTAATGGAATAAGATGAGATATTCAGGATTAAGTCTAAAATCAAAATTTATATTATGATTGGTTGACGGGATAAATTTATACGTCGCTCAAATATAATATAAATTTAATATCACACTTATATCACCTTATCCCGCATACCACACGAACCCTTAAGCTTCGGTTTGCTTAGTTAACTGAGGAATTAATGTCACTTTAGGTCCTAAGTTTTCTCATTAAACTTAAAAAGGCCATTTTTACACGGTTGTCCAAAACGGACAAAATGTGAATAGCAGCGCAAAACTAGTCTAGTCGTGCAATTCACCCCTTTCAGTAATTGAAATTGGACAAGCCCATAAAAGAGCGGCCCATTTTAGGTAATTGAACTTAGCCCAACCAATTCTCAGGGAATCTGTTTTCTGTTAGGTGATTTTTGGTTTAAATTCAAGGAAAGCATTTTCATGGGAAATATTCCGATATCTTTTTTTTTAAAATCGAAAGTCCACCATGGTGGGAGTAAAAAAGAACTAGTATACAGAGAAGGACATGGACTATAGCCTCCAGAACATGGTGACGAATAACATCATCCTTGTGAATAATAAGAAGTTCTATTTTGTATGTACTAGTTGTATGAGGTTCATTTTTGTCTTATAAATTTGTGGATCTCAATCTTACACTTCTGGGTCGACAGAAATCTGGATCCACAAATTATGAGACAAAAAAGTTACCTTATATAATTAGTGTCTGTTGTATGAGATACAAGAAAAAAAATTTCGTGAACAACATATACCAATAACTCTGCCTAAGTTGGGAGATTGCCTCCATAACAATTTGACAATTAAGCTCTAAAGTAGAGGATACTACGCCTATAGTTAGCAGCACTATACAATGCGCAAAATTATCTAGAATTGGCATCATTAATAACAAAATGTTCTTCTTTGGCTTAACTTTGAAATTTGAGATGCCATCTTGATCCAGCTTCAGTAAGAATTGCTAGTTGATCAGCCATTATGTTTGCTGGATTATCTACATATTTGGGTCTTCAGACCCAAAGCTGAAAGAATAATACTGATAGGCCAAAATGGCCCAAATATGTATATATGTATATAACTTTGTTTTAGTTAGCTCAGTTAGCTCTTTCTTATTTTTTTGACTTGTTGGATTGAATTTGTAATGGACCCAATCCGGATTTATATATAAAGCAATTGGCCCAACTCAATGGAGTGGACTCATATACTTCGCATCGGGATTTTTACCTATCTATATCATATAGCAAACCTTATTACCAAATATGTTCATAATATTGTATTTACCGGCTTAGTCCATAGTTTGTCTACAAAATCTGTACCAAACCAAAAATAGATGAATTCCACTCTAAAACGCGCCAAAATAGAAGGAATCAGATTTAATGGTGATTCTATCACCATTAATTTCGATATTTAAAACGGAAGCAAATCAATTGCAGTGTGATTCTCTCATTCTCCATGTATTTTCCACCACTGATAACCATTAAAAAGCTTGAAAGCTTTAAATTCAAATTTGGGTTTACAAAAATCATTATTTGTTTTGATTGGGTGTTGTAAATAATTCGGAATATTTTTGGAGTTTATATCTCAATTTTGAGGGGTTTTGGTGAAGATTAGAGTTGGTTTTGACTGAATTTCAGATTGAAACTCGTCAAAGAAGAAGAAGAAGAAGGCATATTTCCAGAAATTGTAGATTAATTGTAGTTAAATTGTAGAATTGTAGATAAAATATAGATAATTTGTAGATAAATTGTAGATTGGAAAGAATAAAACTTCTACAAGTCTTCTATAATTATGTCGAAAATGCCAATTATGCTACAATTAAAATGGGAATTGGGGTACAATGTATTTAGTTTGTAGATATCTTGTAGATAAAATTTCTACAAATAAAATACAAATCAGTTTAAGTATTGTATAAAGTTGTATTGTTTTTAAGAGTACGTATAAAATTACTATATATATACTACAATTAAACTACAATCTTGTGTCAAAAAAAATGTTGACAACAAAATTTATTGTTCATCTACAAAATTTCTACATACAAACTACAAGAACTATAGTACGTACCTTTAATAAAATTTTGTCAAATTAGGTTCTAAATAGGCAAGCTCTTCTTTTCTTGGTTTTCCATAAGAAGAAATTAGCTGGGCTAAATTCTTGTGTAGTGGTAAATGTGATTGAAATCCTAGACGAAGGTACGTTCCTTCCCTCATAGAGTTAAATTATTTTTATGTCTAAACAAAAGTGCGCAGTAGGTGGAAGTTTGGAATATACTACTATATTGAAATAACCACGGAAAGGAAACAGCAGGATAGAACAGGAATACGTTATCAGAATGTGGGGATGTGGGGTGGGAGGAGAGAGAGCCAGGTAAACTAAAATTGGAGAATTATATGCTCCTAAAATCATGCCAAGAATAAATGAAATAATAATTATACCCTTAATTTGAATTATGTTATATAAATGGTAATTTGGTATGCTTAAATATAATAAATACAATCCTTAAACATGGGAGGTAATAAGGTTTGGTATATGGTATAGGTAGGTAAAAATCCTTTCGCATTTTGTATCTTGTGTTATTCAAAGTTCTCTCAGAAGAACTTTCTCGAACCCTGTCTTCCATCGATGGAAACCTTCGTTTCCTCTGATTTTGCTTGTTTACATGGAATCAGAGCAGGGATTTTGCTGGCTCTCATTCTCCTACATCGTCCGGTGTTATCCTTGTTCGATTTCATGGTATTTCTCTGCTTTCGTCAGAGATCTGCGTCCTCACTGATTTGAGAAAATTTGAGGTGTTTCGGTTTGGATTTTATCTTTTCTATCAACGGAGTCTTTTGCTTTGAATATTCTATGGCATTTTTCTTGGATTTTCAAACACGATTGAAGAACATATGGTTTCTCTATCAGACCTAGGGTTTAAACTGCTAAAGGCCTTTGCTTCTTCCAGTCGCGAAGAACTCTGGTATTTTCGTTCCTCAATTGTTTGATTTCTTTATTGTGTGAAAAGTATTGAGTTGTTTTCTTCTAAACATTTGGTAATTAATATTACTTGGTTGATATGGGTAGTCTCGATCCTCTTATGAGCTCTTCATCTTCTTCGTCTATTTACACACCTGAATTGCCTTCCCCGTTATTTCTTCTCTTTTCTGATGTACCAGGGGTTTCTCTTGTTGCGATACCGTTCTCGAGGAATGGATTGGAGGTTGGAAGTATAATATGATTATTTCATTATCTCCTAGAAATAAAATTGGTTTTATTGACGGGACTTGTGTTAGCCTCTTGAAAATTCCCCTCAGTTTAGGCAATGGGACCATTGCAATAATATGGTCATATCTTGGTTGACCAACTGATCTCTCACTAGACATAGCTGAGAGTGTACAGTACTCAGATACTTCTGAGAGCATATGGAAACAGCTTAATAATAGATATGGGACAGTAAATGAAACTAAGGTGTTTGAATTAAAAGAGAACTAGCATCCTCATATCAGGGATCTTTTGATATTCCTTCTTATTTCAATAAACTTAAGAAAATATGGGATGAATTGGAGATTATACGTATTAGTCATGTAAAATATTCTAATTATGCTATTAAAAAGGGTTTACAAAAGGAAAGAGATGATGACAAAATACATCAGTTCCTCATGGGATTAAATAAGGTTTATGTAGGTGTTAGAAGCAATCTATTGATGATGCATCCTTTACATTCTCTTGATTCTGTCTATAACACTCCTCTACAAGATGAAAAACAAAGACAAATTACTATAAATTTTCAGTTTCATCCAGAATCTGTCTCTTTTAATGCTAGTTCCAACAATATCAAATTTACTCAACCACAGCCACAGCAAAAGTAGTACAATCAAAAGTTATTTTTTGATCAATCTAAGTCTGGTCTCTTCCGTAAGTATTGCAAGAAGACAAGGCACCTGATTGACAAATGTTTCAAACTTAATGGATTTTCCCAAAATTTTAAGTTCACCAAAGGCAGAAAACCAGCTGCAAACATGGTATATTCTAAACTTGCTACTCCACAAAATGTTTCTGCCAATTCTGTTTCAACTTCTACTCAAAATCAGGAAGAACAAGGATCTGTGGTACATGGATTGATTCAGCAGCAGTATGCTCAATTGATATCCTTCAACAGACTCGCATTTCTGATTCTGGACCTTCTCTCAACACTTTAACTTCTGTCGATTTTTCTGGTACTTTATTGCTTAAGACTGTTGTATATAGGTTTAATTCTACTTTGCTGAGTAAATTAGATTCCTTAACTTAGATAGTAGATTCAGGTGCATCTGACCATATGACTTTCAATAAAGAATATCTTATCAATATCAAACCCATACTTATTCCTTCTCTTGTTTTCCTTCCAAATTGATACAAAGTTAAGGTTACCTATACAAGATATTTTGTCTTAACTAAGTCCATTATTCTTCACAATATCCTTTTTCTACCTTCTTTTAAACATAATCTCATTTGTGTATACAAAATTACTGAACAAATTGATTGCATAGTTCAGTTTACCAGAATCTCATGTGTTATATAGGGCCCTTCTCTAAAGAAGCCTTTGGATCTTGGTATACTAGACAATGGCTTATACAAGTTTGTTTGGGAAACAATTATAATCTCATATTCATCTAACTTTGGCAAATGTTTCAAATAGCAGCAACCTTTCATCTTTGTGTAACTCTAGTTCTTTCTCCTCTTCTGATGCATATAAAGATTCTGCCATATGTAATAAAGTTGCTTTGAATAAAATGGATATTGTCTATTATAATAGACTTGCTCATGTTCCTTTTATTAAAATGAAGAGTATATCTGAAATTTCTTCTACCATTTCATATAATCAGTCTTTTCCTTGTACAATTTGTCCAATGGCTAGGCAAACTAGATTACCATTCCCAGAAAGTTCCGTTAAAACTTCCAAACCTTTTCAACTCATTCATGTTGATACTTGGGGACCTTATCATACCCCTACCTATTCTGTTTCCAAGTATTTCCTCACCATTGTTGATGATTTTTCTAGGAAGTACTTGGACTCATCTAATGGGATCCAAGAGTAATGCATTCTCTTTGCTCAAAGCATTTATTGCCATGGTAAAGACTCAGTTTCATACTACATTACAAAAAATTAGATCGGATAATGCATTAGAGCTAGGCTCTAGTCTTGCTGCCATTTCTTCCTTCTCTAAACATGGAACTATTCATTAAACTAGTTGTTCTCAGACTCCTCAACAAAATGGTGTGGTGAAAATAAAACATAAGACTTTACTTGAAGCATCTAGAGCTTTACTCTTTCAGTCTAAAGTTCCTATAAGATTTTGGGGGAACTGCCTATTAACAACCACTTATATCATCAATAGACTTCCTTCCAGATCACTCAACAACAAATCTCCTTATTGTATGGTAAAGTTCCAAGTTATTACCATATTAGAACTTTTGGGTGTGTGTGCTATGCCACTGTGCTCATTCCCTAAAAAGACAAATTAAAATCTAGCATTTCTCTGTATGTTCCTTGGTTATCCTTTTGCTAAAAAGAGATATAAATTGTATAATTTGCACACTAAAAAATATTTCTTCTCTAGAGATGTGGTGTTTCATGAACTTCATTTCCTTTTCTCCCTTGATTTTTCTTTTCATGTTTCTCCTGAATGTGTTTTACCAAATACACCACAATCTTCTTCTCTTGTTCCTAACATTGATCTTCCTGAAGCTGCTGATATTTTGTCACACCCGAAACTTGCTGCTGACGTTCTTTCACAAGTACAATTTCATGTTCCATGTCCCACCCACCCTGTTCATCCTTCTACTTCCTCCTTACATGATTTTGTACCTGAAGTGCCAACCTCTCTTATTTTCTTTAACCCGAACATTATTCCTACTACTATACCTGCTCCTTCTCCTGATTCTTCTTCCTCTTCACTACCTTTAAGAAAATCCAGTATAGTTCACTCTCTTCCATCCTATTTAAAGGATTATATTTACACCCTTCCATCATCTCTTTCTTGTTCTATTACTCAGCATAAAGAAATTGAACCATATACATATTCCCAGGCTGCTCCCACACCAACTTGGCAAGATGCCAGGAGAAAACAAATTGAAGCTTTAGAACAAAATCATACTTGGGACATTGTTGAGCTCCTAAATGGTAAGAAACCTATTGGGTGAAACTCGATCTATAAAATCAAATATAAGGCTGATGGTAGTGTCAAAAGATATAAGGCTAGGCTTGTTATTAGAGTGGACACCCAAGTTGAGGGGGTAGACTTCAATGAAGCTTTTCTCCCGTACTGAAAATGTCCACCGTGAAATGTCTTATTGTTGTTTCTGTTATATAAAAAGTGGTCTTTATTTCAGCTTAATGTTAATAATACATTCCTCTATGATGATTTGGATGAAGAGGTATACATGAAACTGCCTTTGGGTCTTTCTTCTCAATCAGATGAAATGTGTGACTGATTTGCTTCATGAGTTTAACTATTCTGATGTAAGTTTGTGGTGAGTCCTTTGGAGTTAAATAATAAATTGCATGTGGATGTTGGTGATATTCTTCCTACATTAGAAAATACAGAAGTCTTGATAGTAAACTCTTGTTTCTTACTCACACAAGACCAGATATCTCTTTTGGAGTTCAACACCTTAATCAATTTTTAAAGTCCCGTAGACTTCCTCATATGTGTGCTGCTCTTCACTTGCTTAGATATCTCAAAGGTACTGATGATCTTGGGATCTTTTACTCTGATTCTGCTGATATGTCTGTCCATGTTTATTCAGACAGTGATTGGGTTGCCTGCGCAGATACACGTAAATCTATTACTGGTTATTGTATTTTCCTTAGTAATAGTCTTATTGGTTGGAAGTCTAAGAAACAATTATTTCTTTATCTTCAGCTGAAGCTGAATATCGTGTTGTGAGTAAAGTTGTGGCTGAACTAATCTGGCTATCTAGATTATTAACTGACATCTATGTTCCTATTTCTTCTTCTATTTCTGTGCTTTGTGACAACTTGGTAGCCATTCACATTGCTAAGTTTCCCGATCTTTCATCGGCATACTAAGCACATCGAGGTGAATTGTCATTTTATTCGGGCCAAGCTGCTTGAGGGATTTATTCAACTTTACCATGTCCAAACTGCTCAACAACCTGCTGATGTGCTTATAAAGCCTCTTCCTGGTGCTCTCCATCATTCATTTCTAGACAAGTTTAAGGTTATCTCCCTTCAACTTGAAGGGGGATGTTGGACTATCTGAATATTTGGCTTCAGGCCCAAAGCTGAAAGAATAATACTAATAGGTCCAAATGGCCCAAATGTGTATTTATGAATAATACTGATAGGTCCAAATGGCTCAAATGTGTATTTATGTATATAATTTGTTTTAGTTAGCTCAATTAGCTCTTTCTTATTTTTTTGACTTATTGGATTGAAATTGTTTTAGTTAGCTCAATTAGCTCTTTCTTATATATAATGCAATGGGCCCAACTCAATAGAGTGGACCAACATATTTTGCATTTTACATTTTCTGTTAATCAAAGTTATCTCTCAGAAGAACTTTCTCAAAACCTAGCTTCCATTGATGGAAATCTTCATTTTCTTTGATTTTGCTCGTTAACAATGTTTTCCTCTCTTAAAGTGTGGACAAAAATAAAATTATCTTTGCTAGAGAGCAGAACAATCAGGTCTATAATATGTTGGACCTGCCATGGTGCCTTCATTTTGTTGTTAATCATATCAACAATCAATTTGGAATCGGATTCTACCGTCACATAGAGAAAATCTCTCTCAGTGCATAAATTTATTCCATGTTTCAAAGCTATGGCCTCAACCATATTATTACTACATTTACCGTAATTTTTAGCATATGTAAAAATAAAGCGTCCAAGGTTGTCTCTTTTGATACCACCTCCGCCAACATTTTTCGAATTTTCTTTACGACAACCATCTGTGTTTAGCTTCAGCCATCCAGAGTCAGGTTTCGTCCATCTTATCATTTTGCTGATGATACTTTGTTTTGCCTTCTCCACTACATTGCACAATTCAAGCCAATCCAAAGGCAGTTGCACTTTGGTCATGGTTGTGCATGTTAGGATCGAAAAAGTCAAGTATCATATAGAAGCTAGTAACGCAAAGCTTGAACGACGATAAATCAGATACAAAAGATAAATCAATCAAAAGAGACACAAATATATAACGTGGTTCGGTCTACTGACCTACGTCCACAGCGTGACCTACGTCCACAGCGGAGATGAGCAATCCATTATATAAAAAAGAGAGTACAAAATATTGAGACAACAACCTTACGAAGAGGCAAACACAAATGATACACTAACATTTGTCCTGTAAAGTTCTCCCCCTAAACACAACTCTCAACCCTAATATGGCTACATTGTGGATGCTACCGAATGAGAAGGAAGGATCCTCAATTTATAGAAGCCCAAATATTTTCCTACAAGAAAAAAGGACTAGCTAAATATGAAAAATTTATAATCTTCTTCTATAAGAAGAAAAACCAAATTAAGATAGGCATGTTGGTCTTTCCTTCAACAAATAGAAAAATTAAATATAATAAAAAAATTATGACAAACACCATACATGAATAATAACAAATCTATCGAACATGTGTAAATTCTCAAATCTAGCGCACCTGCTTTTCTATATCTCCCAACATATAACTGATCGTAGGCATTGGAGCAGAGCAGCATGAATTCTATTCTTTACCTTAGATTGCCACCATGATATGAGTAGCTGTCATTGAAAATATTCCAATATCTATTTATCGAATTCTTCGAAATCAAGAAATTTGAAATAATAACCGTTAACCCAAAAAAACCAGAGATTATGAGTGTGCATAAAGCTATATATGGATGTTGATTGATGATATATGTTTCTATCTCATTTCCGTACAACACAGTATTTTTCTTTTAATATTGCATGTACCTTCTTGAATTCTTATACTAATTCAATAGAATTTCCTGGAAAAAAAGGTTCAATAAAATATATTATACATGTCTTCACAAATATATGATTATCACTTATTTATAATTATTTAATACATATTCCGACTTTAATTTGTCATTTAATCATGATAAATAATTAGATATAAATATCCAATTTTTGTATTGACTAGTGACTATATGTCATTAATTTCTTCGATCACTTCCTTTGTTTTTTTGAAGACAACAAATATTTATTAAATAACCAAGCCGAAACATAGTTACATCAAAGAAATATTTCTGTTATGTAAATGAGAAGCATCAGAATAAAGAATAAAAGCTAAATATGATGGATAGATCTCTAATTATACAAACTGCATACGATAAAAGCTATTCGAACAACAAAGTGATCTACTTTATTAGTATCCCGCCTAGTCTAGTAAAAGGACAAAGTATGGAACTGATATCAATTTTTTATACACCAAAAAAAAAAGATATCCATTTTTT
The DNA here is from genome assembly GCA_034376525.1 of Nicotiana benthamiana. NCBI lineage: Eukaryota > Viridiplantae > Streptophyta > Magnoliopsida > Solanales > Solanaceae > Nicotiana > Nicotiana benthamiana. The sequence continues at coordinate 35,540,888 of CM067327.1, forward strand.
ATCGCATGGTGACAATATGCCAATTTTTTTTTGGGTCACCTTCTTAGTAATAAAGATTTTGGTGGGGAAGGGGCTGTTAAGAGAAAAAAATGTTCTTTTTTGTTTAATCTCTTTCATTTTCATCTAGTCAAATCAAACAAAAATAAGCTGTATTATAATGTTTATTTTACTTTCCTTTTATTCTAGTTTCCCAAACAAGGTGTATACTGTATAGTACTTACCCTTTTTTTTTTTTCCGTATCAGGTGAATATATTTTATAGCATTATCTAACTAGAGGTTCACTTAATTATTTAATTGTATGTATTCTTTATTTATTTTTATTTTTTTATTTCTACTTACTTTCTAGTTAGGTGTTAGTACCTAAGAAGAAGAGAGTTCAATCTAAACGAAACAAATATTGCTCTAATCATTGGATAACATCAACATAATCTATCCTACCTAAATATAATCAATAGCTATTGTTTCATGCTAGAATTAATTGGCTGTTGATTTTAATTCTAGCTGCACTCTGTCGAGGCATAAGGGATGATTTGACCACAATAAAAATGACGAAGAATAATGAAAACATTGGAATCCAAGCGAAAGAAAACATGGGTTTGTCATTTTACCGAAAAACTTTTAATTTTTTATTATTATTTTATCTATGACACTATTGTTTATTAGTTTGTTTAAAAAAGATTAGATTTTATAAATTTATAAATAATTTAATTTAAACTTTCTATTTACTTTTTAAAAAACTTTGTAACCATACAAATATTACGACATATTGATAAGAATGGACCTTGAGCCTAACTCAACCCCAAAAGCCAGCTTATGAGGTGAAGATCACATATTCACTAGATCACCATAATTTTTAAAAATTTATATTCACACCAATATTGTGGCATGTTTAAGAGGACAAATTAATTTCTACCACCTTCCTTTCTTTCTTACATTGTGTACTCATTCAAACTATGTAAACTAAAAAGAAGAACAAGTCTAGATTTGCCTAAAGAGTAGTGTTGACCTAATGATTAATAAAGTAAAAGGAGATATGAGGGCTTATGTTCAAATCTTAATTGAGATAAAAAAAATATTAGGTGATTTGGTTGTATTTGCCTAAGCTTTGGTGAATAAAATTTTGCGTGAGATTCTTTCCATTAACACCAAAATTATGAATATGTCATTTATCCAACGGTAATCTGGTCAATAGAATGGATTGGTTGATAGATGAACTAAGGTCATTGCTTATTAAAGTAAGAATAACAAAGCAGAAAATACCGTTGGGTAACTCAAAAACATTGGAGAAAATGGGGAAAAACAAAATAGGACAAGAAAGTCATTGAGGAATAGCCATGCATTGGACCTTTGACCAATCTTGATTTATATTTTTCTCTATCATAAAGTGAGTAAATTTTCAAGTTTGACCACAACATGTAATAAATGTCAGCACTGCAAATCTAACAGAAAGTCGGTTCATAACATTCTCTTGGGTCCCTGCAGCCAAGACAAGTTCAAAAGGACCTCAACATATTTCATATTTACCAAGTATTCGTTTTCATGTATAGAGTATTACTTATCGTGCTTTACGCCAAAAGAAATAGATAATTAATATTTAATTGTAAGTGTATTTCCCTAATTTCCTATTTGGGCTTATGATGTCTGATTTTTGATTAACCTCCCACTATACCGAGGCGAATTCAACAGTTAAAGTTTATGGTTCCTGTCGTAATTTTAAATTAATATATAATAATAACAAAATTCACAATTAAATATTTATAAATATTAAGTGAAGTTTTAATAGAAATACAGAATCCATACAAAAGTTACTAGATTTCCGAAAACTCATATGCTATACTTTAAATCTGCCATTCTTCATATATATATATATATATATATTGTGGCTCACTAAGTCACTAGATAGAAGGTTAGCTTCCTCATATATATCTAAGATCTCTCAATAGTGGGCCCAATCCACTAACGACCGATATTAGAAAAGATAGTACAGTCTAGCTAAGTTTTGAATTAGTCATTAAAAATAGCCAGCGTTTGCAAAGTTATTGAAAAATAACTATTATTTTGTCGAAACACAAAAAGTTCTAGCATAACATGTTGGATTATGGAGTTCATGCGTATAAACTTCTATCATATTATATTGGAACTCCAGCACACAGAAAGTTCCAGCATAATATGCGACATTATGGAGCTCCTGCATAATATGCTCGAACTCCAGTACATTAAAAACTTCCAGTATATTATGATGGAAGCTCATATGTAAAAAATTCAAACTCCAGCATATTATGATGAAATATTTTCGATTTCTTAAGAGTGTTTTCGTTTAGATTTTATCTTTACATAAAAAGTGGATAAAATTCGATTACTTTTGAAAATATATTATTTTTCAATTACCAGTTATAAATATGATTACTTCTGAATTTTTCCCCCACCAATGTTGCATTCCCAATAGCTTTGTTATTATTATTAGCTTGTTTGGTCAAGTTTCTTTTTGCCAAAAGTATTTTTTATGCGCAAAAGTGCTTTTTGTTTTCTTCTAATGTTAAGGTATTGGCTAAAATTTTAAAGGAAAAAAGCGTTGTAGGAGTAAAAATAATTTTTAAGAAATAGAAAAAAGTAGTTTCTTCCCAAAAGTACTATTTTAAAAAATGCTTTTGAGAAAAATACACTCAAAATTACTTATTAAAAGCTTGACCAAATATTAATTACTTCTTGTAATGATCCGGTCGGTCAATTTTAGAATTTACGTCTCGTTCAGCAGCATAAGGTCTTTAGCAGCTTCGTATTGTGTGTTATGACTTGCGTGCGTGGTCGAGTTCGGTGACCAGATGATTCAGTGTTAAATTGGAAGAAGGATTCTAGTTTTGGAAGCTTAAGTGTTAAGAGTTGATTAGAATTTAGTTTTTATGTAAACGGCTCCGGAATGGGTTTTGGATAATTTCAACAGCTTCATATGGTGAACTTTGACTTAGGCTTGCGTCCGAATTTATATTTGAAGGTCCGTAGGGTAATTTGTAGCATTTCGGTGAAAGTTGGAAAAGTTAAAGTTTTTAGAAGGCGGAGAGGTTTAACCAATAGTTGACTTTGGTGTCATCGGGATCGAAACGCAATTTCGAGAGTTAGAACAACTCCTTTATGTTATTTGGGACTTCCCTACAAGATTTGACATCATTTCGGGTTGATTTGATACGTTTCCGCTCAAGTTTCGGAAGTTACAAGATTTGGAAGTTCATAAGTTTGACTCATGGTAGCGATTCATAGTTTCGACATTTTTTAATGTGATTTGAGACCTCGAGTTGGTCCGTATTAGGATATGGAACTTGTTGGTATGCTTGGACAGGGTCCCGGGGGTCCCGAGCGTGATTCAGACGAGTTTCTGATGTTTTTCATGGTTGTGAATTTGTCTGGTTTCTGGTGTTTTCGCACCCGCGACACCTTGGAGCGCAGGTGCGGCTCCACTTCTGCGTGAGCCTGGTCAGTTTTGCGGCCATAGTGTCTTGGGAGCTCGCTCGCTTCTGTGGAGGCCGGAACGCAGGTGTAAAGACCGCTTTTGTGGTCCAACAATAGCAGCCGCGAAGCAGTTCTCTTCTGTGCTCATTTTGGCGCTTCTACGAGGTCGCTAGTGTAACTGTAATTCCGCAGATACAGATCCAGGCCTGGCTAGTTGAGTTCGCAGATGCGGATGTTTTCTTGCAAATGCAAGAGTGCATATGCGCTTCTTTGTCCGCAAATGCGGATGTTCTCGGCAGAATCTTATATATTGAGGGTTTGGCTATTTTTACCATATTTTGAGTTTTACACCTCGATTTTGGGAGATATTTCGTGGGGTTTTCAATACAATCATTGTGGTAAGTATGCTTCATCTGGAGTTTTATGTTCTATGATTATATCTTTAATTTCATCTTATAATTTGTGCTTTGAGTTGAGCAAAATTTGAGATTTTGAAGAAAACTTCAAATGTAAAATGGTAATTTGAGGGATAAAATGATATCATAATTTGATAATTTTGGTATGACTGAACTCATATCAAAATGGGTGTTCGTTTTTCATAAAATTTATCAGGTTCTGAGGTACGGGCCTAGGGCCCCACTTTTGGGTCGATTTTTTTAGTTTTGATAAAGATGAAAGTTTTATTATCCGGAATAATTTCTTATGAGTTTTGTTTATGCTTTGAAGTTATTTTGGCTAGATTTGAGCCGTCCGGAAATTATTTCACTCGAGAGGTTCATTTTAGAGTGATGGACTGTCATATTTGAGGTAAGTATCTTGGCTAACTTCGTGTGGGGGAACTACCCCTTAGGATTTGGGTCTTCTATGCTAACTGTACCATGTAAATTCCGTGAACGTAAGGTGACGAGTACTTGCTTAGGCTTATTTGTTTAAAGTTAACATTTTAGGGCTCTTAGGTCCTTATCTCTACTGAATATGAAGTTGTTTTGTTATAATTTGGTTTCCTATTTACTAATTTTACCTCTACATGCTTTAATTGGAATTAGTTGATTCATAACCCACTCTTATTACCTGTTTGACTCTTATATGACTTAACTGAAGTTATTACCTCTTATATTACCATGTTATCCCTCCCTAATCTCTTCTTCTTAATTGAAAGTATAATTATCTTTTCTGTAATTGTTCATCCTTAATTGAGGTTATAATTATCTTTTCGTTGCTTACCCTTAATTGAATTTGTTGTATCTCTTTTGTAATTGCTCAATTTAAAAGAAGTTTAGATATCCTATATCTTAGTTAACTTATCCTTATTTGGAATTATTGATTGTGTTATCTCCCTTGTTGTTGAACTGTACTTTATGGGATCGTTGTTACCTGTTATTTCTCACTGTGTTGAGCTATTCTTATTATGACCAGTGTTCTCTCTTGTGTTATTATCATAGTGGTTGTTGTACTCAGTATAGTGATGCACGAGGTTTCTGTCGTGCGGTTGGGACTGTGTTGCACGAGGTTTCCACTGAGCTATTGTTACTATTGATTATGCACATGTGGCATGCAAGGCGGGCTATATTTGTGTGTTTGCGCATATGGAGAGACAAGATGAGAATATTGCTATGCAGATGTAGCGAGGCAAGGCAGACATTTACTTTATTATTGCACACGTGGTGACACAAGGTGGGCTATATCTGAAATTGTATGTGATGACTTGTGATGGCCTCAGGGCATTGTTGTTGTTTATATTTGTGTAGTGGCTTACCTTGTGCGTGTTATACTGTGTACATTTTATGGGGATCGTTTCTTATGTATCATTCATTGTTTCTATTTTTTTTAGTTGGCCTGAACTATGATAGAACACTGGCACAAATATAGACAAAGTTATTCACCCCTAACGGTTAAAGAAAATGGATCATGATGTTATTGATCATTTCTATACACTATTGTCTACTTACCTTCTATGTGAAAAATGGCTTTATTGGCATGTGAGTCGTTTGTGCGATTATAAAATTATAGAGGGCACACGATGCCAAATGATTAGGATTCAGGGAATGTGACTCATGAATTGTGAATATTTCGAGGTTCAGTACCTTGTGGTGATTATTGGCTAAAACCAGAGTGAAAGTAGTCGTTATTGTTGAGTTGTTACTTGCCTTTCCTTTATATGTTTTCACCGGATTTAAATGTGTTCAGCTTGCTCCACGGGGTTATTACTTATTTTTGTGTTCGTGCTGCTAATTGTTGATTCTATTTCTTACTGCAAGTACCGTATTCTTATTATTATTATGCATAGCTTTGTAGAGATATCGTACTCTATTAGTTCTATGCATATACATTGTCCAGGTTATTCAGACTAGTAGATGTCTTGACTGTCCCTCGTCACTACTCCACTAAGGTTAGTCTTGATACTCACTGGGTACCTTTATGGTGTACTCATGGATTTCTACTGTGGAAACTCAAGGTAGACCTGCTGCTGCTTTCGCAGGCTTCGGAGTCACCTTCTGATATTATTTTTACACTATTTATTCTTACTTCGGAACAGATTTTTTAAAGGTTTCTAGCAAAAATTCTATAGCGCTTATGATTTGTACTATCATTTTTGGATTTTAAACTTTGTATTGAGATTTCTTCTTTGCATTTGTTAATCGTTATTTATTATTGTTATTATTTCAGTAAATATTAGGTTTACCTAGTCCCTAAGACTATGTGCTATCACGATATCCCATAAAGGGAAATTTGGATCGTAACACTGCTCAAAAGTATTTTTTAAATTAATTAATTAAACACAAATTAATTCTCACCAAAATAGATTTTTTATAAGCACCTTTAAAAAAATATTTTTTAAAATAAATTAATTTTAGAAGATTGACCAAAGAAGTTATATCTTTTTCAGCCCATTCTATTAATGGTAACTGTCTGTTTTGAGCGTAAACTTGCACGATTTTAAAATGCATGACCAAGGATTAGAGGAATTGTTTCTTATATACATAATACTTCTCTCGTGTTTTGTTGATTTACATTTGCCTAGATATTACAAGTTCCTCTATATTATCAATTAGGGGTGTGCATTCGATTTATCGATTCGATTTTGACCCTTATCGATAATTACTTATCGATTATCGATTTGTACATATGCTTATCGTTATCGTTTCAATAAGGTTTCAGTTTTTCGATTACGATTTATCGATTTTGGGGGCTTATCAATTCGGTTATCGATTATACCAATAAGAAAATTTGCGGGATCCACGGAAAGTATATCGCTATAAACACGCCTAACTTATATGGACAAAAAGAAGCTAAAATAAGACGAACACCATTTATAAGATAAAAATTTTATCAACAAGCACATGCTACAAAACTAAAGTAAGGGATCAAATGTATGCCACCAACACTCCAACGGTATAAAAAAATAAAGTAAAACAAATACATCATCACGGCTAATTTTGTTTTCCATTAATTTGAACTTCATTCCCTTGATCTTTAAATATGATCATTCCTTAAATGTGGTAGAGGAAATAATAGGATAAGGGACTTAGGGTAAAGGAAATGGTATAGATTAGGGAAAATGATATTGTATAGCCGCTTTCAAAATAGTAGCGGAATATATATACATTATGTATGTTATATTAATCTACACAAATAGGTAACTGCTAATTTTACAAGTGTCTACAGTCTAGGGATGTGCATTCGATTTATCGATTCGATTTTGACCCTTATCGATAATTACTTATCGATTATCGATTTGTACATATGCTTATCGTTATCGTTTCAATAAGGTTTCGATCTTTTCGATTTTGATTTTTTCAATTTCGATAACAAATAATCGATTCGATTTATCGATAAACCGATTCGAATGCACACCCCTATTATCAATCCCTCATAAGTGGGTAAAAATAAATTCAGCTAACATCTGTAAAAGAAATAGGCTAGCTAGCGAAAAGGTGGCTAATTTTATGTCCACAATTTGGCCTATATTCAAGACCAAGCATGTTGCATGTTAGGTGTATACGTAATGTAAAATATTTTAATATTAGTTGCATAATTCATCAACATTCCAGCAGAGTTCCTTGCATATATTCATTAGTATCATGCAACAAATAGGAAATTATCCAAGCAATAAAACTCACCTTTAAACCGTAGGGTGATTGACAATACTCAATACGTAACAAAACGTTTTGATTCGCACATTGCTTAGACAAAATAAAAATAGTAATTAACAGGTATATTCTTTTGTTGATGGGTGATGATAAACTGCAGGTATAACTCTTTTTTTCGGGTCAAATAAGGGTATTTTTATTGATGGGTGAGAATAATTTTCAAATAATTGTTAAAGAGAAAACAATTTGATTGATCTCTCACGTATGCATAATGCAATAATGATGACAAAGAGCAAAACTTCGAGTGTGAACCATCATAGGAGAAAGAAATCAAATTGCTTAGTTCAACTGCACAATTTGGCAGTGGAACACGTAACTACAATTTCATCAAGTTGCAATATAAAATTGCCTTTTCTCCTTCCACTTGAACACAAAATCAATATATAAATTTCAATTCCTTGGCTTCGTATAATCTGGTACGATTTATATTCATGCACGATCATACCTCATCAACGTATGACAACGTGGTAATTACAAAGCAAAGGGAAACGAATCACACTAGATTAAATCACAGACCTGCCTGGGGGTAATAAATTTCATCCCATGTATGTAATTCTCTTTGCTCATTTAAAAACAAGAGACTCAAATTTATGATGGACATTGAACTATTCATCGCTGAAAGCCCTCACAACCCAGATACAATGACATAATTTTCAGGGACGCGCTTTACTACTGAGCTAATTATAGCCCGTCATGTGAGCCTTTCAGTGGAGGGTCGTTATACGAAAAGCAAGTGACCAACAGAAAAGGAAAAAAAGTGTATAGCACCAAATGGACGAACCACATATCATGTAACTTGAATTCTTACAAATAAATATGGGTGCATGTAACAATATTTAAACTATATTTGGATGAAAGAATAACAAAAACCAAAAAAGAAAGAGATACATGCATTGCATCACATTTTGTAACAGAAGCAAATAGTTGTGTCATTGACTATTAATTAATTGATTGGTCTGTTTCCCTATTTTGGTTTTTATGTACGTGCAAGCATACATGAATCAACACAAGGATTTTTCTATTTCTTATTTCTTCACTCCTTGAAAACTAAATAATAAGATACGGATAGCAGAATAAGGTAACCTAGACATTGACTAAGATGCAAAATAAATTAATGCTCTTAGCAATCAATCATGATGTAAGGAAAGTACTTGGTCTTTTAATTTTATTTATAGATGATAGAACAAACATGGAAAGATAAGAATAACTTGATCTCTATGGACAATAACTAAAGGGTTTCATTTGAAGTTCTATATACTAAAATTCTAATAATAAATCCCATATATTTTCACCAGAATAATTGAGTAATTCTAACTCGAGACCACCTTATCAAATACCAACTAGTCATTCATGCATTATAGTTTTATGGATATTTTTCCACTTATTCTAAATCCTTTCTTCATTTTCCAATAGAAAAGGTGATAATTAATTAGCCTAAGTCTATCCCTACCTAGATATAATCAGTACTTGTCCACCTTAGCCTCCTGGAGATGAATTGATTCCATCGAGTAGCTAATGCTTCTATTGCACAATGCACCATTAAGGATCCACAATAAAATCTCTAAAGTTATGTTACATAAAGGTAGTATTTGATTAATTGGGCACAAATTCTTAAAAGTAAGAAAGAATTTTTTTTCTGACACACACTAAAGGTCTTTAGAGTTAAAGAGTTTTCAAATATCAAAAGATATTACGTATTCTTTTTTCCTATTAGACTAAAAAGGTATCATATAACATGAACAGAGGAGTTATAAGAATTGTTTCGAGTTATTAATGTTATATCCAACATGTCCAATAGCATGGGCGGATTTACATAAGTTATGAGCTCGATAAAACTTAATAGTTTTGGCTTAAATGTAATATTTCTATTATGAGAAATCCACTTAATATGTATAAGAAATTTATTTCAAACCCGGTAAGCAAACAAAATTATCGGCTCAGAATCAGAGGGAGCCATGATTTAAAGTTTATGAATTCTCAATTACTTATCCCTGAACCTTAGCTCTCGATCATCTTACTAACCAGTTTCACGGCTAATATTTATATATATATATCATAAATTTTCGAATACAATACAAGATAAAACAAAAAGTCACTATATTTGTTTGACCCCGTACAATATATTTTAACTTTATTTCTGTTCAGAATTTATAAACTTAAAATTTTAGGTCTGTCTATCCCCAGGAGAAAAAATAATAAAAGAGTATTCATATAGTTAGTTGTATGATATCTAAATTTCAAAAACTTTGGCAAAAAGATTGGGCAATCATTACAAGTATCGAGACAGCCTATCACCAGGAAAAAGGTGTAACAATATCTGAAATGCTCCAAGTCCAAAGTTTGACTTTCCATTTACGCGTCTCACCAGCTATTCAAATGGTAATTAAGTTTATACCATGAACCGTTATATTGGATTCATCCAAATAAATGAAACCTTAATTCTACCATCGACAAAACAGAGAAAACTAGAATAGAAAGACAAACGAAGGACCATTGTATGAGAATTATGTGTCCCCTGTATTGCATGGAAATTTTAAAATTCAATTTTTTATAAATATAAAAAATATATCTTCTTTTCAAGAAGGACAAATAATAAAAGAATATCACATAAAATAAAACAAATGGAGAGCTAGTATCATTTTATTACTATCTTCCTCAAAACTTTGAACGTAAGAAATAAGTTGCTTTGCATACTAGGATATATTTAAGAAATGCAAGATAATAATTAAACCTCAAGAGAACATACAAAACAACAACTACAACAATGATCGAGTGAAATTTTACTAGTGGAGTCAGAGAAAGATAGTGTATAGGCAAATCTTATCCTTATCCTGAAGAGATAGAAATCGGCTCAAGAGCACATAAAGATCATGAAATAAGAAATTTTATAACTTGCAAAAGAAAAGAAGAGACATGAAATGCATGGAGCATTATGTTTGTTTTTTCAGCACTACAATAAGAGTGAGTTCAAGACAAACCTCTGATCAAAGGGCTTCTTTTTATCTTCTTTTAAACTTCCCCAGAACATGATCATCAGCAAAATTTAATCAAGAAAACAGTTAGTCTAATCAGCTAAAGCTAGCTCATATTCCACTTCCTTTATACCCTAATAAGGTTACACGTTGTACCATGCTAATCTTTTCTGTATCGTTCTAATTTTATCGGATGCATGTCCCTGAAGGGATAAGGTTACATGTTGTGATCTTCTCTTCTAAGCTTGTTCAAAAGAGCTGTAATCAGTGCATCCCTTTTCTCAGCTCTAGCTTCTTCTCTAATCCTCCTTTGTTCTTCTCTTTCTCTCCATCTTCTTTCCATCATTAACCTCTCATTTTCTAATGCCTCCATTGTTTGTCTCCATTCCATTTCCTTTATTCTCCTCTCTTCTTCTTTTGCTTCATAAGCTTTTAACCATTGCATTTCCATTGCCATTTGTTGCTTCATGAAATCATCCAAAATCTCCTTAAAACTATTCACTAATAAATTCCCACTTCCACCTCTAGAACTACTACCAACAATGTTAACATTATTTCCCTTGACCTTTCTTTTCTTTTTTGTTATACCAACTACTTTTTCTCCTTCACTATCCTCATTTTCTTCCTCTTCATCAGAAGATAGCTGAGAAATAGTCTTCTTCTTCGACCCGCCGCCACCTTCTGCCTCTAGCCACAGCATTCTCTGCATCCTAGCCGCGAAAATCGCTTGCAACTCGTTGTAAAATGGAAATTGTTGTCGTAGAGCTTCCGGTTCAAGCGTTTCACATCCCTATGAAAAAAAAATATAAATGAAAAGGAAATGAAAGACATAACTATATATACTTAAAGAAAACCCTTAAAAGATGGTAACTTGGAAAGAAACTCAACAATCCTTATAGAATTTGAAGTGTCTTCCTCAAGATTCAAGACCATAAAAATAAATATTTAATGCAGTATTAGTTACCAAGGCAGATCAAAAATTTTAATTAGACAACTTTAATCTTTGAGAGTTATCGCCTGAACATATCTTAAATACTGTATTTTTTAGATTACAAATTTAAAATTAAATATACTACATATCTTAAAATTTTTATTTTTTTAAACATACATATATTTATATTTTGTTTTGAAATACTGGAGAAAAAAAGTTGCATCCCCGATGCTAGCCAGTGACTTTCTCAGAAAGAAACCTAATAAACGAGTACGAGTCTATTGTTTCATATATTTAATTATTTAAGATTAAAAGAGAAAAAACAGTACCTTATAGCGCGTAACGAGATTTTTCCACTTGCATTTACACTGTTCAGGGCTACGATTGTAACCTTTGTCTTTCATCTTCGTGGCTATGACTTCCCATAAAAGCTTGTTTCTTTTAGTTTCCACGAAAGTTTGATCCAACTCGGCTCTAATCATCAAGAAATCTCTTGTTTCTTGAATACTCCATTGAGGAAATCTATCTCCACTAGTTGTACCAATATTAACCCCTCCACCAATTGTATCTACATTCACACTTTGACGACTAAATGGATTTTGTTGTTGTTGCTGTTGCTGATGATTTTGATGATGATGGTGATGAAGATGAGGATCCATATAATAATAACCCTAGATTTATTATTTAAAAAGGGCATATATATATGTTTGGTTGAACTTAGTGTTTTGAGAGATAGTTTTGGTTAAGAAAATGGAGAGGAAAAAGATTTGGGGAGAGAGAAGAAGAAAGGTTTTATATGTAGGGAAAATGAAAGTGGGGATATATGGTGTGAAAATAAGGTGTGAAAATTGTCAAAGAAAAAGAATGAATATCTATGGCTTATGTGTCAAAAGCGAGCGTTGTATTTTTGAGTTCTTTCTCCATTAAGAAATTAGAAAGAAAAAAATGTGAATCAAATCTTTCTTTTTTCCTTTCATTCTCTTTTTGTTATTGCATCCCTTTTTTCCTTCAAAGAAACAGAGTCTAGTCTAGTGTCTCATCTCTCTACGCGTAAACTCACCTCTCCAAAAATAATAACTATCTTTATAAAGTTGAAGAAATTATAATAATTTAGAATTGACATCCACCTTTGTTCATATTGCGATGAAGTGACATCATGCTGGCGAAAGAAAACAGAAACCTTTTGGATGGGGCTTTCATTTTATGTGACAAGTTGTAGACTGGTCAGATGCTTGTTCTACAAGGTTCCCAAATTTAATTTTCTCTCTATTGCAGTCAAAATTATAGAAATTATGTATTCTAAACTAATCAGCAAACTCATCTCATTTTAATTACGTTCTCTGTTATAATTTAAATGAGATAGTTTGACTTAATCAATACGGAATTTAAGAAAAAAAGACTTTTGAAACTTGTGATATTAAAAACTTAAGGGTAAAAACCTATGGGGTCATGACATTTGTATGATTATAAAAGCTTTTGATTAAGAGTGAATGAAAAGTTTAAAATTAAATTATTTCTAAATTTAAAATATATCATTTATTTTAGAATAGATTACAAATAAAAGTACATCATCTAATTTAAATAGAAAATGTATTAAATTGGCAATTAAATATTTTTATATATTCAATAATTTTAAACAAAATTAACTGAATTCATCGGAACGTGTTCTAATGATCTAGCTCCGCCCATGTATTTGGCTAGTCATGTTACATCTGGCCTGTACTAAGGGGGAAAAAGTACGTACAAATGTAATTTGTTGATCTAATGGGTAAAGAGTGGCAAAATACTTGACAGTATGCTTTTTTGTATTCTTGCATCTTATAAAAAGTACGTACAAATGTAATTTGTTGATCTAATGGGTAAAGAGTGGCAAAATACTTGACAGTATGCTTTTTTGTATTCTTGCATCTTTCTTGTACATAATACGCGTTGTGTCACAGAGGGAACCGTGTTTTGGGTGTCGGAGAAGTCGGCATCAGGTCTTTTGGAATTTGTTTAATCTAAAACTAATACTATCATAGATTAACTTTTATGAACTAATAATGTAACATAATTTTATTATTATCACGAGTTATTTAATTAGTTTGCCAGATAATCATTATGTTGTTTCATATTTAATTAAATTTTTAATTTCAAGATTAACTATATTATAATTGTGATATTATTTTTATACTACTTTTAATGTAGGTACCAAAATAACAAAGATGTCCTTCTTCGAAGACTTTATTCCTAAAGTCCTGTCAAAAATCTAAGTTTAATGAAAATAAAAGTTTATCTATATTTATCTAATGTAAAACCATATACGTAGTTTATATTATACACATATATCCTATTCTTTTGGCCGATGAATCAAACATCTGTAAATAAAAGTATATTCACTATAAAATTTCGTTATTATTTAATTCTCGTGTTATTATTCTATCATTATAGTTATTATTTAGGAAAAATGATATACTGTATAGCCGTTTTTAAAATAGGAGCCACAAAAAGTTTATATATATATATATATATATATATATATATATATATATATATTGTATGTTATATATAAAAATTATATAAATTTTATGAGCATTTTTGACTACTGAATTTAAATAATTTTTGGTACGGACTAACAGTAATAATACCCCAATAATTTTTGGAATTTTTACATATGTATACCGTATAGCAAACCTTATTACCTCCCATGTTCAAGGTTTGTATTTATTAAATTTAAGCATACCAAATTTCAATTTATGTACCATAATTCAAATTAAGGGTATAATTATTGTTTCATTTATTCTAGGCATGATTTAGGAGCATATATTCCTTTTTCCTTTTTTTCCTCTTCTTTTTCCTAGTGTTCTGTTTGGTTGCATATCTTTCACCAAAGTCATAGCTTCTTTGTTACCTATTTAATTTGTTTTTCTCTTTATTTCCATGTCAAGTATTATACCAAAGCAGAAAATACGCAATGATTCCTGAAGCAAGGAGGATATTTACATGCATAAAAAAAGTGTATTGCAAATCATGGGACTTCAAATGAAACGATTTATATGCATTGGTTGTTATAAAATAAATTATCACAACAACAACCAATGCATATAAATCGTTCTTGCCCTTTCCAAATTTGCGGCACTCCCAAAATTGAAATTTTGAATATTAAGAATTGATTAAATTTGGTATGCTTAAATTTTTTTGACACAAGATATTGTAGTATAAATGTAGCAATACAACTTTATACAATACTTAAACTGATTTGTAGTTTATTTGTAGAAATTGTATCTACAAACTGAATACATTGAATTTTAATATTCCAATTCTCATTTCAATTGTAGCATAATTGGCATTTTCGACATAATTGTAGAAGACTTGTAGAAGTTTTAGTCTTCCCAATCTACAATTTATCTACAAATTATCTACATTTTATCTACAATTCTACAATTTAACTACAATTTCTAGAAAAATATGTCTTCTTCTTCGACGAGTTTCAATCTGAAATTCAGTCAAAACCAAGTCTAATCTTCACCAAAACCCCTCAAAATTGAGATATAAACTCCTAAACATATTTCGAATTATTCACAACAACACCTAATCCAAACAGATAATGATTTTTGAAAATCCAAATTGAATTCAAAGCTTTCAAGCTTTTTAATGGCTATCAATGGTGGAAAATATATGGAGAATGAGAGAATTACGCTGTAATGGATTTTCTTCCGTTCTAAATTTCGAAATTAATGGTGATAGAATCACCATTAAATCTGATTCCTACAAATTTGGAACCTTTATAGGGTAGAATCTATCTATTTTTGGTTTGGTACATATTTTGTAGCAAAACTATGGACTAGGCGAGTAAATATAATATTATGAACATTTTTGATAATAAGGGTTGCTATATGTTATAGATCGGTAAAAACCTCATAATTGTTTCACCAGCCAGTTGACCCCTTAATGTTTACCTATTATAGTATATTATATGTCATATTATTCAGCTTATTAATCTAACTTCCTATGAACGATAAAGTATAATGTTCAGTAATTAATGCACTAGAAAGGTCATAACCTTGTGGTCACCGGTTTAAATCATGGCTGCACAACACCTTGATTTTCTAAAATATTTTTGGTTTGACCATCTGACAAGCTACTAAGATTTAGTCCGACCTCTTTCTTTAGCGAAGCGTCAAATACATGTATTTTTTTATTAATTAATCAATTTCGAAAATGTAGATTATAGTCATGTATCGTAATTCTTCCTTCAATTTTTGAAGAAAAAGGAATTATTTATGTCAGGTAACATATCTCATCACTAGTCAAATGATAAATCCACCACCAGATTTTGAGATATGACAAGTTCTTTCTATTTCAATCTCGACCTTTCACTTTGAATCAGGGCGGTCCTACATTGGATCAAGAGGGTTTTATGAACCCGCTTCGTAAAAACTATCGCTACGTATATAAATATATTTTACTTTCTTCAAGAAAATATTGGTATATGTAAGCAGACCATACGAATTGTATTTACGAAAAAAGGAAGCTTATGTTGTTCCACTACATATCTTCTATGACTTATTCTTGTAAAATAAATCACCAAAGGATGTGGTACACAAATGGTGATGTTCATCCCTTAATCAGAGATCTTTGATTTGAGTTTTAGGTGTAGAAATTTTTTTAGCAAAAAGCACTTCTCTCGGAATAAAACTTTACGTGGCGCAAATCCCGATATAATTGTTATGTTGAGGAAGAGGCAAACTCGAAAATAAATGAGATAAAGAACACCAAATTTTAACGTGGAAAACCCTTCAAATTGAAGGTAAAAATCACGGAATCAACAGATCCAAAAAAGCTCCACTATAACAATAAGAGCACTACAAAAGTTCTCCAAATTGGCTACACAATAAGGGCCAAACACAGAGCAACAAGAGCAACAATTAATCAATTGAAAAAGAGTATAATCCACAAAACAAAGTTGTTGTTGGAGGCTCAAAATCATATGATATGAGCTTCCAAATCTGATCTCCACCGTTCCAATCGAAGACCAAGATTTTACGAACACTCAGTCAAACTTTCAGCCTGATCCAACGGTTAACGAATCGGAAAACGTAATTTTAAGTTGGTTGGTCGGAATAAAAATCTGCAGCAAAACAAATACTTTTCTTCTCTCTTCTCACTTGATGAAAGCTCTCTCAAAACTCACCCTTATGTGCTTAAGTCTTTCAAAGACTTGTATGAATGAGCATAGAATAATTCTCCAAGGTTTTCCTATTTATAGATCATGAGTGGTGCTTTCTCTTAAAGCCAAAACTCACACAAAATAGGAATAAATCATATCCAATTCCAAATAGAAATTGGAAACCAAAAGAGAATAGGATTAGGCCTTTGGCTGGATAATATGGGCATGTGCCCAACAAACTCCCCCTCCAGCCGAGGGGCCAAATGTGTCTTCAAGTAGAGGAACTATTGACCGGCTTCATGCCTGCCAATTTTTTACAAAATTCATGTTTATCTGCAACCACCGCCTTTGTTAGCATATCCGAAGGATTTTCATCAGTGTGTATCTTCTCAACCTCAAATAATTTCTCTTCCACGGCCATTCTTATCCAATGATACTTCCTATTTATATGTTTAGTCTTAGAATGAAAAGTGGAGTGCTTGATGAGACACATAGCACTCTTATTATTACAAAATAAGATGTACCTTGGCTGCTCAAAGTCAAGATCATTAATAAACTCCTTCATCCATAATAATTCTTTGGCACCTTCTATGACAGCAATATATTCGGCTTTTATGGTGGATAGAGCTATGCACTTCTGTTGTCTAGATTGCCAAGAAACAGTTCCCTCTGCAAAAGTGATCAAATAACTAGAAGTAGATCTTGAATTATCAAGATTGCCTCCTAAATCAAAGTCTGGGTAACAAACAAGTTCAGGCTTGCCATTGCTAAAGCACATCTTCAAACCTACTGTGACTTTCAAATACCTTAATATCCATTTTACTGCATCCAAATGTTCTTTTCCAGGATTAGAAAGGAATCTGCTAACAGTACCAACGGCATGTGCAATATCTGGTCTAGTGCAAACCATAACATACATCAAGCTACCAACGGCAAGAGTAAGGAATACGAGACATCACTTTTTTCTCTTCATTAGTATATGGACTCTGAGTAATACTCAATTTGAAGTGTTTAGCAAGAGGAGTACTAACCACATTTACATCTGACATATTGAACCTCTTGAGTACATTCTCAATGTATTGCTTTAGGTACAGAAATAACTCCTTTCTATCTCCGTGTCGGTGGATTTGAATGCCCAAAATTTTCTTTGTTGGCCCCAAGTCCTTCATCGCAAACGATTTGCTCAACTTCTTCTTAAGGACTACGATTCTGGATTTATTCTTGCCAACAATAAGCATGTCATCCACATAAAGCAATAAAATAATAAAATCATTATCAGAGAACTTCTGGAAGAATAGACAGTGATCTGAAGAAGTTTTCTTGTACTCTTATTCTTCTATGACAGATTCAAACTTCAAATACCATTGCCTTGGATCTTGTTTCAATCCATACAGGCTCTTTTTCAATTTGCAGACATAATTTTCTTTTCTCTTTGTTACAAAACCCTCAGGTTGCTCCATATAAATCACCTCATCTAAATCACCATGAAGAAAAGTAGTCTTGACATCCATCTGCTCAACTTCTAAATCTAGACTTCCAGCTAAGCGTAGAACCAAACTAATAGAAGACATCTTCACAACAGGGGAGAAAATTTCATCAAAGTCAACTCCCTTCTTCTGGCCAAAACCTTTAACAACTAACCGTCGTGTATCTAAGCGCAAAGGTATGGTTATCTTGCTTTATTTTAAATATCCATTTATTAGATAAAACTCTCTTTCCTTTCAATAATTTCACTAACTCATATGTGCCATTCTCATGGAGTGACTTCATCTCATCTTCCATCGCTTCGATCCACTTATATTTGTGAGTATCTTGCATGGCTTCATCATAATTCTCAGGTTCTCCCATGTCAGTCAAAAGTACATACTCATCAGGAGGATAGTGCATGGATTTTTGCTTCTCCCTTGTAGACCTTCTAAGAGAGGTTTCAGGAGCATTCGAAGTAGTTACCTGTGCAGAAATTGGTTGCTGATCAACCACAACTTCATCAATTGGAGCATCCATATCATCTACACTATGATGATCATTTTGATCTTGATCGCTATCTCTATTATTGTCGTGGGTTCTTTCATGTGCAATAGGTGCCTTAGTAATTGAAACTAGATCAATATCAACTAAGCTCTCATTACTCTGAGAATCTATCTTCTCAGCTTTGTCAATATCTTCAATAGTTTGGACTTCAAAAACTATTGCATCACGATTTCTAATAAGTTTATTGTCAACACGATCATAAAAATAATACCCAAACCCGCCTTTACCATAACCGATAAAGGTGCACTGCTTAGCTTTGACATCAAGTTTCGATCTCTCATCTTTAGGAATATAAACACAAGCTTTACACCCAAAAACTCTCAGGTGATCATAAGAAATATCTTTGGAAAATCAGACTCTGTCTGGGACATCACCATCCAAAGCAACTGCAGGAGACAAATTGATAACATAGACAACAGTGTTAAATGCTTCCGCCCAAAATGTATTTGGAAGTTTAGCCTTTGAAAGTAAGCATCTAACTCTCTCAACTAGAGTTTTATTCATCCTCTCTGCCAAACTGTTCAATTGAGGCGTCTTGGTGGAGTTTTCTGATGACGAATTTCTTGTTCCTTGCAATAGTTATCAAAGGGACCACAATATTAACCACCATTGTCAGTGTGAATACATTTTAATTTCTTCCCCATCTATCTCTCAGCTAAGGCCTGAAATTCCTTAAACACGCCAAGTGTCTTGATCTTTAGATTTAAAAGTATACACGCAGAGCTTACAAGAATGATCATCAATAAAGGTCACAAAGTAAAGTGCACCATCTTTTGACTTTACTTTTAAAGGACCACACAAATCAGAGTGTGCTAGCTCTAATAAATTGGGCTTTCTTGAGGGAGGATGACTATGAAAGGAAACCATTTTCTACTAGCTAGCTAAACAATAGATACACATTTTCAGCTTTGCTTATTTCAATCTAGGAAACAAACTTTTCTTAGCCAAACATGTAATCCCCCTATCGCTCATATAACTCAATCTTCTGTGCCACAATTCTAATAAAGTATCACCTTCCACCATAATTATTGAATCAGTAAGAATAGAGCCCTGTGTCACATATAAATAACCAGACTTGATTCCACGAGCCACTACTAACGAGCCCTTAGTGAGCTTCCATTGGCCATTAAAGAGCGCATTATGGTAACCTTCATCATCTAATCTTCCTGCGGAGATCAAATTGAAAGGAAAGGCTAGTGCATGCTTGACATCTTGAAGAACTAATGTTGAACCATTATTAGTTTTCAAACAAATGGTGCCAACACCAAACACCTTAACGTCATTGGCATTGCCCATCTTTAACACTCCAGAATTAACAGTAGTATAAGATGAGGAAAAATCTTTTCTTGGTGTAACATGTGAGGTAGCTCCAGAATCTACTATCCAGCTAGTCTCATGGGATACCATATTGATGACGTTTTCATCATAAGCAAAAAGAAGGTCATCTTGAACAATAGAAGCAGCATTGTTCTCGTTATTTTCAACTTTCTTTCCTTCTCTAGTGTCTTGATTCAACTTGCGGCAAAATATTTTGATGTGTCCTTTCTTGCAACATCGGTTGCATATAACATTATAGTATTTGGACCTTGACTTACTTCTACTTTTACCTTTATTCCTTGAGCCTCTTGTTCTATCTCTCCCCCAGTCTTGTGTAACCAAGATATCTGCTTGTGAGGACGAACCCTGAGATTTTCTCTTTACTTCCTCGTTCAACACACCACTTTTGGCATATTCCATGGTCACCTTACCTCCAAGAGCTGAATTTGTCAAAGAAATACGAAGAGTTTCCCAAGAGTCTGGCAGAGTATTAAGAAGCCAAAGTCCTTGTATCTCATCATCAAAACTAACCCTCATTCCAGATAGTTGATCAAGAACTCCTTGAAAATCATTTATGTGATCAAAGATAGGGCTTCCTTCCTTGTATTTAAAGGTCATCAATCGCTTTAGCAGAAATAATTTGTTGTTCCCGGTTTTTGAAGCATAAAGAGTCTTTAGCTTTTCCCACAATGATCTCGCATGTATCCCGTTCACAATATGGTTGCGAACATTATCTTCAACCCATTGCCGTATATATCCACATACTTGTTGGTGATCGAAATCTCAATCTTCATCGAATATACTCTCGTGTTTATGAGCTGAAAAAATGGGTAGATGCATCTTCTTTACGAACAATAAGTCTTTCATCTTGCTTCTCCAAACATTATAATTTCTCCCATTTAAACATACCATCTTGCTCATATTCGCCTCCATTCCATAACAACCTGGATAAATAACCAAGGCTCTGATACCACTGTTATGTTGAGGAAGAGGCAAACCCGAAATAAAGAAGATAAAGAACACCAAATTTTAATGTGGAAAATCCTTCAAATCGAAGGTAAAAACCACAGGATCACAGATCCAAAAAAGCTCCACTATAACAATAAGAGAGTTACAAATATTTTCCAAATTGGCTACACTATAAGGGCCAAACAAGGAGCAACAAGAGCAACAGCTAATCAATTGAAGAAAAAGTATAATCCACAAAATAAAGCTGTTGTTCGAGGCCCGAAATCAGATGCTAAGAGCCCCCAAATCGATCTCCACTGTTCAAATCTAAGACCAACATGTTACGAACACTTAATCAAAATTTCAGCCCAGTTCAATGGTTAACGAATCTGAAAACGTGATTTGAAGTTAGCTGATCGGAAAAAAAATCTGCAGCAAAATAAATACTTTTCTTCTCTCTTCTCTCTTGATGAAAGTTCTATCAAAACCCATTCTTAAGTGCTTGTATCAATGAGCATAGAATAATTCTCCAAGGTTGTCATATTTATAAATCATAAATGGTGCTTTCTCTTAAAGCAAAAACCTATTCAAAATGGGAATAAACCGAATCCAATTACAAATAAAATTAGAAACTAAAAAAATATGATTAGGACATTGGGCTTTTGGCCGAATAATATGAACATATGCCTAACAATAATCGATCGGGCTTCAATATGGGTTGTAAACCCCAAAAAAATCTATAGTAAAATAAATTATCAGACGTTTGCATCTGTAAAAATGCACCAATGAATGAAAAGGATACACTTGGGATGTTTTCTAATAAAATAAGTAAACATAAGAGCTAAATTAACTGACGAGTCATGTCACCTCAAATATAATCAAGCAAGTGGAATGTTCCGAACGACTTCGTCTTTCTTTATACCTTGATGCCTTAATCCAATACAAGTAATATAATGTCATGCAAAAAAGATATACTTTTTCTACTTGAATTGTTTAACTAATTCTATAATTTTTAAAACTTTCTTGCACGTATTACTTATTGAATCCAAGAATCACCTTTGAAAGAGATACCATTTCAACGAAAAAAACGGTTACATTTTATAAAGCAAAAGGAGTAAATGAATGAATGAATGGAACAAGATAAGAGGGGAAAAAAAAGAACATTCTTTCCCTAGATTAACAAGTGTATGGCCAAAGTAAAAGCATATACACGGATGGCTACACTTTAATGATCAAAAAGACCTTTCTGATGTCACTAGTCAATATTAATGTTCCCATAAACGAAGAATCCTCACTTATTAATATAAAAACATGCTATTTAAATTAGTACAAATATATGTAAAGTTTATGGGTAAATTAATTATTCAAAGTTACAATATTTTTTTTTCTATTTTCTTTCGAGTAAAGACGAGTTCGTAAACAGAGAAAAGAGGACAAGAACCCTTTGGAAGTAGAATTTTGAATATGTACAACTTATGACTATCTACGCCTCAAACTTTATTCTGTTAATAATAAAAAAATTGCTGAATTCAAATTAAATATATAATGAATAATAATTCAAGCAATATATAAAAACAATTAAAAGATCCTACAAGCTGAAAAATAGTTAAAATTTTGCTAATAGTACAAGCGTCTTCTTGCCTATAAGTCTTCCAAAATATGGTTTTCTTCTTTTATTCAATTCATACAAAATCTATTAGTGTTGAGATAAGAGAAAATACATGATATAGCATTGTATAACCTTGTATATTCTTTGTATACACACTGTATGTTTACTGTATACTCATGGGATGTTTTATGCTGGGCTGTGATGATTGGACCGTGAATCTGAGCTAACCAACAGTTAGTTAATTTTGGGCCGGTTCACCCGACCCGACCCAAGTGTAAAGTGTATATAGGTTAGGTATGGGAGATATTTGTAGCGGACTTCATTTTGTTTCATTATTCTGATTAATAAACTCTCTCTCTTCTAGAGAGTTCTTAAACGCTCCTCCTTCTCTCTAAATTCTCTCACTACATTCTTCATGATTCTTCAGTTTAATCTCAAGGTTTTCATGGTATCAGCGCCTAGACGACGATCCGACTATGTTTTTCTGCATCTTGTTGTTCTGGTTGAAGTCTCTTTTGAGATTTTTTTTGGGGGTGTTTCTGAGACCTCATGGTCGATGACGATTCCGATATAAATCGGATGCTTTTCTGAGACTTCCTTTGTGATATCTAAGTATATCTTCTCCACTCGAACGTTCTGGGAGATTTTTCGATGATTTTTGGGTGATATTTCGGTGACCTATCGGCTTCTAGGGTTTCTGGTGGTTTAACCTAGCGCTTTACTACTATCCGGTGGCTCGATCTTCACTCAGTGGATGCTTAGGGTGACATTCCGACATCCCTGACTATATTTCCAGTAAGGTTTGCAACGGTTGCACCTAGGGTTTTGTACCTAGAGTTTTCTCTGATTGATTAAAGGCTGATCTTCTCCGGTCGCATAGAAGGAGGGTAACTCTGTCCTTCTCTTGAGTATTGTATACTTTGTGTGCGATTATTTGGCTTCGTATGTGAGTATCTGGTTTTGTGTGTGAACATCTGGTTTCGTGATATTTTGCTTGCCGAAACTGTTTTCTTTTCAATCTGGTACATTAATCATGACTTCTAATACGAATGCTACCTCCTCCTCGGTAGACTCTACCAGTCCTCTCTTTGTATACTCCTCTGATGTCCCTGGGGTCTCTCTTGTTCCCACTCCCTTCTCGGGAAGTGGTTATGGGGGTTGGAGGAGAAAAATGTTTGTTGCATTATTTGCTAAAAATAAGATTGGTTTTGTTGATGGCACGTGCTCCCGACCAGCCACTAATGTGGCTCAACAAAGGTTATGGGATAGGTGCAATAACATGGTGATTTCGTGGTTAACTGCCTCCCTCTCCCCTCAAATTGCTGAAAGTGTGCAGTATTCTGATACTGCACAGAGTATATGGTCCCAACTTCAGGCCAGATATGGCACTGCAAACAGGACCAAAATCTTTGAATTGAAAAGAGAGTTGTCCCACACATTTCAAGGGTCCTTAGATATACTTCATATTTTAATAAGCTAAAAGTTCTGGGGGATGAACTTGATTCAATGTGTGTTAATCATGGTCAAAGATGTGTTTGTGCTACCAAAGATGGTCTAGTACAGGAAAGTGATGAAAATAAGGTCTTTCAGTTTTTAATGGGTCTGAATGAAGCATATATGGGGGTAAGGAGTAATCTTTTGATGATGCAGCCTTCTCCAACCCTTGACAATGTCTATAATATGGTCCTCAATGATGAGAAGCAAAGACAAGTCCAGTCTCCTTCTCACTTTAATCCAGACTCTGTCTCTTTCAATGTCCATAATAATAGGCATCCTGTTGGATTTAACAAGGCCACAGTGCCTATTCCTCCTTCTCCTTTCAGACAGAGAGTCAATTTTGATCAAGCCAAAGGACCTTTATTCTGTAGATACTGTAAAAAATCTGGACACTTAATTGATAAGTGTTTCAAGATCCATTGGTATCCACAAAGTACAAATTTTAACAAGGGGAGGAGACCTGCTGCTGCTCATCTTAGTGCTGATATGGATTTTCCTCATTCTGAAGGACATATGTCTGTTCCCCAAGGGAATCCTCCTGAAAGCCATCAATCTGTTGCAAAAATAGATGGCCAGAGTTCTGTGATATCGGGGTTGAGCAGACAACATTATGATCAGTTGATGAATTTATCACAACAGAACCAGTTAGGGGAATCCACTACTCAGACTCCTCCTCCCATGTATGCTGCTAACTTTGCTGGTACTATGTTAACTGAGAGCTCCATTTCTGATTCCAAACTCTGCTTACTTACCAATATCAATTCTGTCACCTGAATTATAGATTCAGGTGCCTCTAATCACATGACACATGATAAGCAGTTACTTTTTAACATCACACCTTTAACTCTGCCATATCTTGTCACTCTTCCTAATGGCTATAAAGTGAAAGTAACATACACTGGCTCTTTTGCACTGACTCCTTCCATCACTCTTCACAATGTACTGTTAGTTCCCTCTTTTAAACACAACTTGATTTCTGTCCACAAGTTAGTGAAGCAGTTGCATTGTATAGTTTTGTTCACTGAACATTCATACTTACTGCACATGATACATGACCCTTCTCTGAGGAGGCCTCTGGATCTTGGTAGAGAAGCTGCTGGCTTATATAAACTGGCTTGGGTTCCTCCTTCCCCTTCTTCCTCTTTTAACTGTTCCTCTACTTCTGTTTGTTCTGTGTCTACTACTTGTAATGATGACATTTTGTCTGATAGCAAGGCTGTTCCATTGCCTTCACGTGTATATAGTTCCATCTGTAATAATGATCTTACATCTGACATGAATTACATTTGGCACTTAAGACTTGCTCATACTCCTTTTGCAAATATGAGATGTATTTCTGGTTTGTCTTTTCCATTTGCTTCCAAACAACCTTTTCCATGTTCAGTCTGTCCTATGGCAAGACAGACTAGGCTTCCATTTCCTGATAGTTCCATTAAGACTTCTAGACCCTTTCAACTGATTCCTGTGGACACTTGGGGACCTTATCATACTCCAACCTCTTCTGGTTGTAGATATTTTCTTACAATTGTTGATGATTTTTTTAGGGCAACATGGACACACTTAATGGGATCCAAAAGCGATGCTTTTTCTATGCTTAAGTCATTTCTTTCTCTGATTAAAACCCAATTTAATGCTGTGGTTCAAACTGTTAGAAGTAACAATGCCTTAGAATTGGGTTCTAGCATTGAGGGTATTTCCTTCTTTAGCAGCCAGGGGATCATACATCAAACCTCCTGCTCTCATACCCCTCAACAGAATGGTGTTGTTGAGAGGAAGCATAGAACCCTCCTTGAAACCTGTAGAGCTTTGCTCTTCCAATCTGGCATGCCTGTATCTTTCTGGGGGTATTGTTTGTTGATTGCCACCTACCTACTTAACAGAATACCCAAAAGATTACTTCATAATTAATCTCCTCATGAAATCTTGTATGGGAAAGTTCCAACCTATACTCACTTGAGGACATTTGGTTGCCTTGCCTATGCCACTGTCCCAATCCCTCAAAGGGATAAGCTAAAGCCACGAGCCATTCCTTGTGTTTTCCTGGGATATCCTTTTGGCAAAAAGGGTTATAGATTGTATGATCTTGCTTCAAAAAAATATTTGGTCTCCAGGGATGTCATATTTCATGAATCATGTTTTCCTTTTCAAACTGTGTCTCCTTCTGCTCATCCTTCTGCTTCATCTTTTCCTTTTGTTCCTTCTGGGGAACATGATGATGATTCTGATTCTCCCATACTTCTCTCCTCTCCCTCTTCTCCCACATCTGTGCAAGTGCCTTATACTGTCCCTGCCTCTACTGATTCTACATTCCCTTCTTCTTTCAATCCTGACATCTCACCTCCTGTTTTGGCTTCTTCTCCTTCTGTTCCTGCTCCCAGAAAATCTCAAAGACAGTATAATCCTCCTTCTTACCTTAAGGATTATGTCTGCCAACTACCTGCCTTTTCTGGTTCATCTTCCTCCTCTTTGGAATCTGAGCATCTATATTACTCTCAAGCTACATCTGTTCCAGCATGGAAGGCTGCCATGAGACAGGAGTTTGATGCTTTGGGCACAACTATACTTGGGATGTTGTTCCTCTTCCTCCTGGTAAGAAACCCATTGGTTGTAAATAGGTTTATAAAATCAAATACAAGGCTGATGGCTGTATTCAAAGGTATAAAGCCAGACTTGTTATCAGAGGTGATACTCAGGTTGAAGGTATTGATTTCACTGACACCTTTTCTCCTGTGGTTAAAATGTGCATTGTTAAGTGTCTTATTGCTGTGGCTGTGAAAAATCATTGGAATTTGTTTCAACTAGATGTTAGTAATGCTTTCTTGCATGGTGATTTGGATGAGGAGGTCTATATGAAGCTACCTCCAGGTTTGACTGTTTCTGCCCCTGCCTCTGTTTCTGCCTCCTCTGCCTCTACTCCCTTTGTTGCAAATTAAACAAATCCCTATATGGCTCAGACAGGCTTCCAGACAGTGGTATGCCAAATTGTCTTCTGCCCTTTATTCCAGAGGCTATAGACATTCTTTGAATGATTACTCTCTATTCATCAAAGGTACACCAGGGTCTCTTGTGATTGTTGCTGTTTATGTGGATGATGTTATTCTTACCGGGGATGAGTGTGATGAAATTGTTGACCTGAAACTGTTTCTTGATGATCAGTTCAAAATTAAGGACCTAGGGTCCTTACATTATTTTCTAGGCATTGAGATGTCAGCTGTTCCTGGTGGGATGATCCTTAATCAGCATAAATATGTTTCTGATTTGCTGCAACAGTTTGACTGTGTCAATGTCTCTTCTGTTGTTTGTCCTTTGGACATTAATGCAAAATTACATGCTGATTTTGGTGACCTTTTGCATTCCCCTTATCAGTATAGGAGTCTTGTTGGTAAGCTCTTATTTCTGACACATACTAAGCCTGACATCTGTTTTGCTGTGCAACATCTGAGTCAGTTCCTCAAATGCCCCAGACTCCCCCATATGACTGCTGCCCTTCATGTATTGAGATATCTTAAAGGCACTCCTTCTCTGGGCCTCTTTTATTCTGATTGCAATGATTTCACTGTTTTTGGTTATTCTGATAGTGACTGGGCTGCCTGCCCTGATACTAGGAGGTCTGTTACTGGGTTCTGTATTGTTCTGGGTGGTTCCTTGATTAGTTGGAAATCTAAGAAGCAACCAGTGGTTTTTTTATCTTCTGCTGAGGCTGAATACAGGGCCCTAAGTAAGGTTGTTGCTGAATTGTCTTGGTTGTCTCGTTTATTTCTTGATCTTGGTGTTTCTGTCTCTCTTCCTTTTTCTGTGTATTGTGACAGCCAGGCAGCCATTCACATTGCTAAGAATCCTGTTTCATGAACGGACTAAACACATTGAAGTGGATTTTCATTTTGTGCGCGATCAGCTCCAGGATGGCCTTATTCAACTGTTTCATGTCCCTACTACTCGCCAGCTCGCTGACCTTCTGACCAAGCCTTTGCCTGGCACTATTCTTCATCCCTTGTTGCTCAAGTTGCAGGTGGTATCCCCCTTCAACTTGAGGAGGGGTGTTGAGATAAGAGAAAATACATGATATAGCCTTGTGTAGCCTTGTATATTCTTTGTATACACACTGTATGTTTACTGTATACTCATGGGATGTTTTATGCTGGGATGTGATTATTGGACCGTGTATCTGAGCCCAACCAACAGTTATTTAATTTTGGGCCGGTTCACCCGATCTGACCCAAGTGTAAAGTGTATATAGGTTAGGTATGTGAGATATTTGTAGCGGACTTCATTTTGTTTCATTATTCTGATTAATAAACTCTCTCTCTTCTAGAGAGTTCTCAAACGCTCCTCCTTCTCTCTAAATTCTCTCACTACATTCTTCATGATTCTTCAGTTTAATCTCAAGGTTTTCAATTAGCAAAAAAATTCATACAAAATCTGGAGACTAATTATTACTAGTAGTAGTTAAAATAAACAACGACAAAAGAAAAGTAGAGGCACTAGTCATTTCGTTACCATATCATCCTCCTCCGTTCACTTTTACTTAATATATTTTAACTTTTTATAATGTTAAAAAAATAATAAATAAAATATATAATTTATTATAATATCTATATTAATTAATATATATTTTATTAAATTTAAAAAATGATCTAAAATTAATAATAAATATTATGGTATGACAAAAAAAGAAAATTTATTTATTTTAATATATGTAAAATAATAAATAAAAAATAAAAATTTATTTTTAATATAATACAAAATAAAAGTGAATGAAGGAAGCATTTAAATTGGATTTGCATTTGGGTTTGTTGTGGGCTGCATCTTTTCCCTTTCTCTTTTTGTACTAAGAAACGCGTTATGCTGTCCCATCACACATGGGACGCCCACAATCGTATATCCACGTGGCGAGCACGCACGGCTTTAAAAGAATTTATACAACATTGTTATTTGTCCACACTTTTGACAAATTGGATCCATATCCTGACTAGACCCACCAGAGTTATACGGACGAGACATTTGGATTTATATTCGTTTTCTTATTATATTTTAGTCTATGTTCGTTTTATAAAAAAATTATAAGTATAATTATTTATTGTATAATTTTAATATACGAAGTTAAAATAATAAAGACAATTGCATATAACTTTAGTATTTTAATAGACGGACCTAAAGTAGCAAGTATTTTAAAATTTTTATTTGTAAAAATAAAAACTTAAGCGTAGTAGCTGAGGTTTTATTTTATATTTACTGAAATATTTATTTGTAATTGCTGAAATTTTTATTTTTGTAACTCGCGAACTTCAGCTCTAGAGCGGAAGTTTTTATTTTTGCAATTGGTGAACTTCAGCTCTAGAGATGAAGTTTTTATTTTATAAGGGGCGAACTTCAGCTCTAAAGCTGAAATTTTTATTTTTGTAACTGGCAAACTTCAGCTCCAGAGGTAAATTTTTTTTTTGTAACTGACGAACTTCAGCTCTTTATTTTTTTAACTGGCAAACTTCAGCTCTAAAACTGAAATTTTTGTTTTGTAACTGTTGATAGCTGAAGTCAGCACTATATAAGTTGAAGTTATTGAAAAAGCTTTCTAACATAGTAGATAAATAATCAGATTGCCAACAATATCTAAATCATAAAAATTGAAAACAATAAACGTGAAAAGAACAAAATTATCATCGTCTACTAACTTACATATGTGAAAATATTAATAAATTATTGTCTACTAACTTATGCAATTATTTATAATTTATTTTTAAATAATCTGATATACATACTTATGACAATCATCCCATGAATTGAAGTTCCATAGCAGCACTAACAACAACAGAAGAAAGAAGAAGAAAAAGAAGAAGAAAACGAAGGAAGAGAAGAATGAGGAGAAAATGGGTGAAATTATTTAAAAAGTGAATACAAATTAAATTTTTTTATAAAAATTAGATAAAGATTAAATGGGGGCGATAAAATAAAACGTCCAGTATAGTTTTACTATAGAGACGACTTTAGTATTTTGAAGTTTATTAGTCCTTATTCTCGTATTAGCGATTAAAAAAATAAATAAATTATATATATATATATATATATATATATATAAAATAATTTTCGAATATAAGTAAAAACTATTAAATTTGTTTGGACTCCTATTTAATACTCTAGCTTTGACCCTGATGTCGAAGCCGAACAAATTGCAGTAAAATATAAGAAGAAAAGATATCTTTTTTCATGCACTCCAGATTTGTGTTTTATCGTTGAACAAGCGGGGCCAAAATTGACATAAGTCTATCCTATCCAAAACGAAACGACTAAACTATTGATTGGTTGATAGCTTCACAACTTTAATTTGTTAGTATGGAGGTTACGCTTCATACATCATCGTTGTGGCTGGATTAATGATTACGCCAAGTTTTCTATTCACAATAAAGATTAAATAATATAATTCTAATGGCAGGGTACGTCTACTGTCAATTGATTGGTCGGAGGATGAAGTGTAAAATATTGTTCCTTTAAATGAGGTGAGGGGTTAAAGATGTATTTATTTGACTCAAATTTTTTTAATTCTTTTTAAGCAAATCAATTAAAAATGAAGGATTAAATCATAGTCAAACTTAATTAATATCAGATCGATATATTAAATGATAGTAATTGCATATTCGACGAATAGGATACTAAAAGATCTTATTTAATTTTGAATATTGCTTTCTTTCTTCGTAGAGAAGGAAGAATAATTACAAATATTTCTACTCTTTTTGGGATACAATGACGGAGCTTACTCCTTTTTGATGTGGAGAACCCTTTTTTTTTCCGATGAGGTGGAATTTTGTAGACCTATTTAGCTTTTGAAGATCTTTGAGGAGGAGGAAGAGAAGTCCCCTTTTGAGCTTACTTGAGCTGATATATCAAGTCGAAAAATCCTCTAGCCTTTGCCATGGCTTTGGCATACCTGGGCAATGGCGTTTCCTGGTTGTGTGGATTCCTTATTCTTGTTGTTGTGTCGAATGCTTTAAAGAAGGGGTGAGATTAACTCGGTTCCCTACCCAATGGCGAAAATGCGATCGTGGTCGCCCTGGTAGAGGTGGTCTGATTTTGACCAATACAATTAGTAACTTCGTTTGTCGGCATCGTGCCTAATCGGGACCGATTGACGGATCACATATGTAACATAGTCGCAAGGAATCTGAACCCCCATTCTGTTCTTAGTCACACTCTGCGAACTCATAGAAATAAAGTCGTCTGAGTTCGAGCGAGGTCGAACTTTTCTATTTTTGGATGGCGAATGCTCTTGGTTTTAGAGGTGTTATTTTGAATTTATCGAAGTAATGGCTTGTCTTACTCCGGATAGCGTGGGAATGTTTTTCCGGTACTCATGTATCGTGGCGACGGTTTCAAAATTGAAACGCCGGTAGGTGCTTCCTGCACGCTATCATTGCGACACTCATTTCCGAGGAACTGGAACGTTTTGCGTCCCATCAAGTTCAAATGGCGAATCTTAGGTTTCGAGCTCGGGGGATTTGGGCCTTCTTATAAATAGGGAAATCTTGTTATTTGCTTCTCACACTTCAGTGTTTACTATAAGGAAATTCCTCTGATATATTCTTTTTAGATATTTCAAGTTCCTGCTTACTCTCTTGCTTGTTGCAGTTCTTTAAACTTTTCACTTCCCCCGGCAGGTTCTTTTTCCCTTTTAGCTAATAATGGCCGGTGCTTCTTCCCGTGATAATCTCTCTGTCACCATTCCGCAACTGAAAACACTATTCTGGCTACCGGAGAAGTAGATATGGTGGAGGACGATGAGGTCCCTTCGGTGGATGAAGTTTTACCCCGTTCAAGAAAGGACACGATTGACTTCAGTATCAATGGTGGGACGGAGCCAGAGGACATCTCTCCCCACATAGGGGAGAGAGGGATCGTGGATTTGAAGGAATGATCAGGGATTCCTAGTTTCGTTGAGATGCGACTGGCGGGGAGGGACGACCAGGTTTAGTACGACCGTCCTGGTTTTTGCATGTTCTACGCCTACCCCTTCATTGTAGGGTATACGCTCCCGCTCCCTATGTTAGTGGTGGATTTCTGCCTCTATTATAAGGCGTGTCCTGGTCAACTTTCTCCTTATTTATACAAGTTGTTCCTCATACTACTCAAATATGCGGAGCTGGCTGGTCGTGAGGTTACTCTAGGCCATGTTCTTAGCCTTTTTGCTCCCCAATTTATTTGCGGCATGATGATTCATGCGCGTCCTCGAGGATCGAAAGATCTTGTGGTAAAGATGGATGATAGAACAAATCATTGCTTTTATGAGAACTTTCTATGTGTGGACTGAGCACATTATGGCGGACCCGACTGGATTCCCCAAGATATGGAATTTTGCCCATAAGTCTGCGTCTTTGATTAATGGAGTGCTCAATTTCTCTTTTTCCTTCCTTTTCTTTCATGTTGGGTACTGAATTTCTTTGTTATTCCGCAACAGAGAAGTTGCCCCCGCCGCGTCTCAAAGGGATTCGTGAATGGGTAGAGACCGTTCTTCCCAACACAGTGAGGGTTGGTACTTTGTCGACCTTTCATGGGAGGTTTGGATGTAGGCCTCTTACAGGTAAGCTAATGTCCTTATTTATTGTTTGTCTCTATCCATTTTTTGTCTTACCTCTTATACGTCTCTTGTTGTTGTCAGGGAGAGTACAGAGAGTCAGAGCCCCTCAGTTAGCCTTTCATCAGGCGGCTGCGTCTGCTCGTCTTGTTGTGGTACACGTTGCTCGTTCTTCGTTAAGGGTAGCTTCAGTCAAATCTGCGGTCTTGCTTAACCTAATAAGAGTTGCCTCTCAAGACGAGGTCCCATCCAGTGTCGTCCGTCCTGTGAATGGATCACCATCAACTGGGGAAGATGAAGGGCTGTTGAAGAAACATAGGGTGGCGTTCGAGATGGTTCCTCCGACCGTGATCAATCTGGACGAGTCTCCTCCAGTGGGCTCAGGAGAAGATGTTACTGGGACGTCTCCTGCAGAGATGGATCGAGTTGTTGAGACTGGCGCCAGCAGCCAGTGCATGAAGACTCTGGTCGCTGCAACGGTTCAGCTGAAGCATCTTGTTGTTACTGATGATCGGCGCCCTGCCGGAACAGGGGATCGACCTCTAGTGCCGCTGTAGTGACTTCTGATGTGCCTTCCTCGTCCAAGGATGGTCCCACTCCTCCTTCTGCGGCGGAAAGAGGATAAGGTGTGGCGATTATGAATTCGAGTCAGACCTGGATCCTGATGACATCAGGATGTTCGAGAAGGGCCTTACTCATTCGGTGGTTCACGTTGAGGGATCGGCTCGAGTTCTCCAGATCCCTTTAGAAGTGAATCTTTTGATACATGGGGATAATTTTGTGCCGCAGTTTAGCCTGCTGTGCTCGGAAGCTTATAACGGGTCCGTGCATCGTATATCAGATGTCGAGTTGAGGGATGAGGTGCCGTCATGGGCTTCATGGTATGACATACTGGATCTTGTTTCGGGTTTTTCCTTTTTGTTTGGGAGTATTAATTTTGATCGCTTTTATTTTTTTCATATGTATATGGTAGAGATGGAAAGCATCTGTAGGGCCAGCATCTGATTGAAAATTTTCTTGTAGATATTTGAGAAGTACCATCGCTACCGCAATAGGTGTCGTGAGTTGCACGAGCAGTTGAGGGTGGACCCCTGCAACCGATCTCTGGGAGAGGAGTTGGAGAAGAGGAATCAAGAGCTGCTATAGACGATCCATAGTAACAGTGAGCTCGAGGAGAAACTCCCCTCAAGGACGAGGAGTTCGAACTAGGCAAAGGTGTCACCGCAGAGTATGAGTATTTGCAAGATAAGTTGAAGTCCATGCAGTCAGAGATAAACCAAAACTTGGTCCGGGTTGAGGCGATGAACTCGGAGTGGAGGGGGAAGCTGACTGTGTTGGAGGGTAAGGTTGCTGACCTGGAACATGTTCAGATGGCCAGGTCCGAGGCTTTTTCAAAGGCGACAACTCTAGAAGAAACCATTCATGTGCTCCGGTCTGAGTAGGAATCAGAGAGGGCGATGACAATCCTTAGGGAGGCTCGGCTCGACGAGTTTATTGGTGCGATTGATCACGAGGCATCGGTTCTGGCGGATTGGATTACGGCCCTGGAGGAGGAAAATAGTCGATTGAGGGCTCGAGCTGAATCATTTCGCAGTGCAGTTCCTCGCCAGCTTCACGAGCTCTGGGTCTATGCTGAAGCTTGGCGTGATATTTTCAAGAGTTTGTTGGAAGCAGGTGTCATGATTGAGGCTGCATACGAGGAAGTGCGAGCGAAGGCTCGTGAAGCTCGCGTCAATTGTGGGTATGACGCAACAAAACCCGAAGCCAATGGGGGCACGAGTTGTGATGATGAAGATGGTGGTAATGACGCCGAGTAAAACAAAATGCTTTGCAATTTGTTTTAATCTTTTTATTTCATTCACTGGTTGGAGTCTGTTTGTTCCTCCCCCTTCTCTCTCTATTTTTTTATATTTTTGGTTGGCCTGGGCCGTGTGTAAGCGTCAATAGCCCACACTTTTGATTTTTATGAATAAAGAGTTTTCGTCTTTGCTGTTTGTCTTGTTCGACTTTCGTTCTTGCTTTTTGTGACCTTGTTACAAGGCGGAGGTTTGCCAAGTGAGTCACGATTTTTCTTCTTCTTTTGGTAAAGACACTTGGCCTTGGTAGGGTGTTATTCCGAACTTATTTAAATAACAGCCCGTCTGAGTTTGAACAAGGTCAAATCCTTACCCGTCTTTGATGAAGCAGGCACTTGGCCTCAAGGGTGTTATTTTGAAGTTGTTGAAATAAAGACCCGTATGAGTTCGAACGAGGTCGAACCTCTGCTTATCATTGATGGCAAAGTCCCTTGGCCGTAAGGGTATTATTTAAAACTTATCGAAATAATGACCCATCTGAGTTCAAACGAGGTCGGACCTCTTCTTATCTTTGATGACAAAGGACCTTGGCCTTAAGGGTGTTATTTCGAACTTATCGAAATAACAACCCGTGTGAGTTCAAATGAGGTTGAACCTCTATTTATATTTGATGGCGAAGGCCATTGGCTTTAAAGTTGTTATTTCAAACTTATCGAAATAACAACCCGTTTAAGTTTGAACGAGGTCAAACCTCTGCTTATATTTGATGGCGAAGGACTTTGGCCTTAAGGGTGATATTTTGAAAATTTCGAAATAACGACCCGTCTGAGTTTGAACGAGGTCGAACCTCTGCTTATCTTTGATGGCAGAGGTCCTTGGCCTTAAAGGTGTTGTTTTGAACTTATCGAAGTAACGACCCGTCTGAGTTCAAACGAGGTCGAACCTCTACTTATCTTTGTTTACGAATGCCCTTGGCCTTAAGGGTGTTATATCAAACTTATCAAAATAACATCCCATCTGAGTTCGAACAAGGCCAAAACTCTGCTTATCTTTGACGTCGAAGTCCCTTGTCCTTAAGGGTATTATTTCGAACTTATTGAAATAACGACTCATCTGAGTTCGAACAAGGTCGAACCTTTGCTTATCTTTGATGGCGAAGGCCCTTGGCCTTAAGGGTGTTATTTCAAACATATCGAAATGACAACCCGTTTGAGTTCGAACTAGGTCGAACCTCTGCTATCTTTTATGGCAAATGCCCTTTCGCTGAAGTCTGATCTCGACCGCCAATACTTCGCATCGAGTGGTCCCTCACCATGGACATGAGGCGTTAATATTTTACACAAGCTCGCATTGCACGCATGTCGTATGTTATTGTCTAATTTTCGTTGTTCGATTAGAAGATGACACTAGACAAGATGGATTTGGCTCTGCCGATATGATTTTTGGTTCCTCAATCTGGATACCACCGCTTTGGTCCCTGGCATAACGGAGTACGGGGGATGAGGATGAGATGTTCCCCGCCTATTTTTCGATGGTTTTGAGGGAAGGGGAGGGGATAAATTGCAGCACCCTATGCCTTGCTCTGGATCTTTGAAACTGATAGGACAGGGTATTCCAGGCCTTACCATTATGTTCGGTTTTCTTTCCCTCAATGTGTGGTCTCCGCGTCTTGTGTGAGTTGAGTTCTCTTCTCGCGTTTCCCTACTTCGATCTGGAAAAACTAGGAGTTTTCACTAGGAAACTCCCACAGACGCCGCCAAATTTTTTGACTT
This sequence comes from Nicotiana benthamiana, assembly GCA_034376525.1. Classification (NCBI taxonomy): domain Eukaryota; kingdom Viridiplantae; phylum Streptophyta; class Magnoliopsida; order Solanales; family Solanaceae; genus Nicotiana; species Nicotiana benthamiana. Next base: position 35,577,066 of record CM067327.1, read on the forward strand.
AAGAGATTTTAACTCTTTTTAAGCAAATCAATCAAAGATGAAGGGGTAAATCGTAGTCAGACTTAATTAATACCAGATCGATAAATTAAATGACAACGATTGCATATTTGACGAATAAGATACTAGAAGATCTTATTTAATTTTGAATATTGACTTCTTTATTGTGGAGAAGGAAGAATAATTACAAATGTTTCATCTCTTTTTGGGATACAAGGATTGAGCTTACTCCTTTTTGATGTGGAGAACCCTTTCTTCTTTCCGATGAGGTGTAATTTTGTACACCTTTTTATCTTTTGAAGATCTTTGAGAAGGAGGAAGAGAAGTCCCCTTTTGAGCTTACTTGAGCTGATATATGTAGTCAGAAAATCCTCTTGCCTTTGCCATGGCTTTGGCATGCCTTGGCAATGGGGTTTCCTGGTCGTGTGGATTCCTTGCTCTTGTTGTTGTTGTTGTTGATACCCAATTTTTTCATATGTATATTTTTATACTCAAAATACTTTCAAAATAGCATGTGTATGCATATATAAGCTTTCCCAAGAGTTTTGTTATTTTTTCCTAATTTTTAAGATTTTTAAAATTGATTTATTGTCTATTTTAGCAATACAAAATCCAATAATTATTTTCAGATTATCATTTTTGGTGAATAATTTATTTCTATTCTCATATTTACACTAAAACATATTCAAGGTAAGTTTTTCATATTTTTACAAATTTATTTGATATTTTTAAGCTAAGTTGCATAAAATTGCAAGTATAGCCTATATTACAATTAATAACATTTACAATTGTAAAATTAGTTTCAGTATTTTTAGAATAATACTTATGAGTTATTAATTAGTTCAGTACTTTTAATTTGTTTTAAAAATCATTATAACTATTTTATATAAAATAAAGGGAGAAATTGGCTATTTAACACCTAGCATATTATTATTGTAATTCTAGCCTCAATTTAACCCCACCCCATTAGATTTTTAAGTTAACCCAATTGAACCAAAATCCAATTAAATTCTAACCCAGCCCAATTCCTAATCTAACAGGGCCCAACTCAAAATCAATCTGAGTCGTTGATCAAATAAGATCAACGACCTAGATCCTTTTTTCTTAATTAAATTGTAACCTACCCCCCTTTGACCCCTCATTCTTCGAGACCCGTCTCTCTGTACTTCGTCTCTTCTCTCCTCCTTCTCTCTAGAACCTTCTGGTTCTTCTTCTCCGATGACCTTCACAATCTCTCCGGCCACCTCTAGCCTCACCTTTTTCGATCACCAGCCGTCGTGAAGCCTCCACAAAAGCCTCCACCATACGAGATGGTCAGTGAAGCTTTTTCTGGTTTGTGTCCGGCCTTTCTTCGATGAGTTTTGGTCCGATGGTGCTATAAACACCATTATTATTGAATTTTACAGCCATGTTTCTCTCACTTCTCACTGGTTTCTTATGAAGCCATAGTCTCGACCCAACCTCTTAAATCTTTGTAGTTTTTTTATGATTTTTTAACTCAACCTTTATGTTTTACGCTACTCTCTACTCGATTTTTACAATTGCTCAAATTTTAAACGTTTTTTTTCCCATTTGAAACTAGGGTTTCTGAACCCCTTTTTCGAAATCACTTTTTTCTGAATTTGAGTACTAATTCGTGATTCTCAGTACTATTTTCTAAAAGTTTTGCATATGTTTGATGAAACCCTAACTTTGTATGTTTGTGTTTGCATTATTTGCTTGTTTGTGTGTTCTTCTAGGTTCTTCTCCGAGTTCTATGCTCTTTGCTTTAATTTTGTTGTTAGTGTTTCATTCCCCTACCATTCTGTGTTCTTCACTTAAAGTTTTTCTGATTGCTTACACGATGAGTTTATACTGATTCTTCTAGCCCTCTTTGAGACTGTGATACTTGCTTTATAATTGTGATTCTACTTATTTTCCTTATAGTTTGAATTGCTTCCTTAATTTGTGGGATACTTTCCTCGATTAATACCAGTTTCTTAGGTTTTCAATCTTGTTTTCCAGAATTACAGTGGTATTTTTCCCTATATATATGCACAAATTATTTGATTGATTTGTCTGACATATTTCCCTAATTAGAGTGTCATGTACCTAGTCTTTATTGCATAATTTATGCTACTTATGTGATTATACCCTGCTCTATGATTTCTTTCCTTTTAAATGATTGATTATTACCGTTTGAATTGGATTCATTAATTAAAGGAAAGTCCATATACTGATTTGATTGTGATTGATGCCAGTTTCTTTAATTAAGGGACTGCTACCTTGTTTATTTACTCGTATTCAGTACTATAAGTACTCCCCATTCTCTTTTGCATGAAATACACTGACACAACCAACACATTGCATATCACAAACAAACACACACATCAACATCATTGCTCTCTCTTTTGTGTTACTTCTCTCTTTTGATGTTCCCCCCTCCTGACTGTTATTAGCTAGCTAAAAGCTAAGGCTAATATTGTTCTTATACTTGGATCTTGCATTCTACTTTGCTCTCTTTATTGCTGGTATGTCCTGATTAAATTCTGTGTTCCAAACCAATAAGGTTATTGCTACTTCAGTATATTCTATTCCTAATTGTTTTCTACTTGTGCTTCTGCTGTGCAACATGTGATTGATTCCTGGTTTGCCTATTGATACTTACATGCTCATGACTACTGTTTACCTGTTATGACTGCATGCTGTTACTATTTACTTTTGTGTCTCAATTTGTCAACTTCAAGGCTTCTTAAATCTCTTTTATTCTGTGAGTTTGCATGTGATATATTTGTCCCCTTTGCCTATTACCCTTGTGTGCAACTCTCCAACTCTTTTTAAACTCTTTAAACTATAACATTTCCTCTCCTTCCTGCACTTCACACTACTCTTAGATATTAGGTTCTACCCCCTTCATGTAAGCATTGCTTTGGGTACCTGAGTACTCACTGAACTTTGATGCACAAGGCTAGTAATTCCACATTGCACCTGTCCAACAATTTTGGTAAGTGTTTGGGTTTTGGTATTGTCCAGGGACCCAATGGGGCCTTAGGGAGATTTGTCGCACCCAGACCATGGAAAAGGTTGTAAAACTCGAAAGGAGTGAGGTTGGAAGATTAGGATTGATTGAAGGCTCCTTATAGAATAACTTCTTATTTTGTTCTTATTTATGTAACTTAGTTCTCATGCTTTGTAATAACTTGTAAATGACAGATTGGTGTTATAGTGAAATTGGGTGGGGGTTATGCATACCTAGTTTAAGAAATAGGTAGAAAACATGCTTATAGGATTTTATTTACTTATTTGTGCAATAGATATCCTGTACATGACATACATCTCATTCATTAGAGATCCTGCTTTAGGTTCTTTAATTTCAGCATGTTCTTATACTCATTTCGTAACCACGATCAGTTAATAACAAGCTAATAATTGTAATAAGAAAATAACTATTATAAGGCAACTGCTGCATTTTCATTCTCATTAACATTTAGAAATCATATTTCAGGAACTTCTATGTGCATTAGACATCTTGTTATTTGAGATTCTATACTCGTCTGAGTTATAATTATGCCTATTAGCATGTCTAATCTAATAACACAAGTACTGTACGTGTACCCTTTTAAAGCTGGAGATGAATATGCATGTTCACCCTTTAAGACAAGTAGGCAATACATACGACGTCTAGGCAAACTTTAGGCCTATAAGAATTGACTAATCATGTTTTTCCGGCTTAGCACCAATCAGCTTCCTTTAACATCCTGAACTCTGCTCTAGTTTTACCTCTCTGAAGTTCACCCTGTTTTACTAAAACTCCTACCCTATTTTGAAGAAATTTTGGAAATTGTGCATCTGCTTACTTTCATTGATGTTTGTTCTACTATGTTTTCAAACTGCTGGGTGATCCTTTCTGCCCAGAATTATGCTATTTAAAATACCTATCCTATTTTTTTCCAAGTTATTGTATCTTCAATTTCCTTACTCTATTTTCCAAAAACGTGTTTTTAACGATTTCTATTTGTGTATACCTCTGAATCTTACTGCAGTCTTTAGTTGTATTTCCGAAACTCACTATTGTGTTTAGTCACTTACTCTTAATTGAACCTTTTGCTTTCACTGATAAGTTGCAAAAAATATCCTCTTGAAACCTAGTGTATTAACTTCAACATTCTTTGCTGCTTTCAAACTCTTATCTCTGAAACTTTAAATGTGTCTGAGACATGCTATTTACGTATTCACTTGTGGAGGGATCTATGAGCCTTTATTTGTCTTTGCATGTTCCCATATGTACGGTCCTATTTGTTATGTGTGTCGCTTAGCATTTTATCCTTTAAACCAAAGGGTTCAGCCTAGTCCTTACCTTGTAGGAATAATGGTCCTAAATGCCCTCTAGGACTTATAGGACGGGACGGGTAATAGTACGCAATAAGAATTCATGACCAATTCACGCTTTTAATAACCTTTATGGGATGGGAAGGGTAGAATATGAAGATGATGATCGATGTGCTAATATCTCACGTAGCCCCTTTTTTGAGGAGTGATTACTGGATATTGCATTGACATGATCTATGTTAATTATAAACCTAGGACTCCTCTTCCTTTATTTGCTTTCATCTCTTTTTGTATAACTATTCAAGTCTTTTTTTTTTAACAAAATTTCTGCCCTCTCTACTTATTTCAAAAGTTTCTAACTTATTTGTAATGTCATATGCAAGCCCTCTATTTTGAACACCTAATTGCTTACTTGGTTATATAAAGTCTCAATTATAACACGGCCGGGAACCACACTAGTGGATCTTAAGGGGTGCCTAACACATTCCCCTCAAGATAATATATTGTCCTTACCCAAACTCTGGTTCTTCAAACTCAAACCCTTTATAGTGTCCTAATGCACTTAATCATTAGGTGGCGACTCTTCGAATGCAAACCTGATTCCTCAAAAGGGAACGAGTTGTCCTCCCAAATGTCATAAACCCGATTTCTCCATTAGAAAAAGGGGCATCGACAGTTGTGTCAAATTCTTTAAAGAAGGGATGAGATAAACTCAGTTCCCTACCCAATGGCAAAAATACGGTCGTGGCTGTCCTGATCAAGGTGGTCAGATTTTTACCAATATAGTACTAACATCTAAAGTTCACTATATTTGATCGATACATCTATTTTGTATCTGTTATTTGTTCTTTAAGGGAAAAACAAAAGCAAGAAAAGAATAAAAATCTTATTGGCTATTGTTGCTTTCTTCCAACAGGAAAGACCAAGATATTTTAATTGGAGAGAATAATAATGATATGGTATTATCGACAATTTATAGAATTGCTTTATAGTTTTTTTCTTGGGAATACAAAATATGCAAAGGGGATTTAAATAAAGGTACGATATATAACTGCTTTCCCTATTTAATTCCTGACCGTTACTAGTATTTATTACGCGGGTGATTTGTAATGGTTGAAATGATAATAGCCAATCATGCATAATTAGGGATTCAGCTGATTACTATTCAAATTCGTGGCTATTAATGATCTTTCCATATATGTGGCTTCCAATGTCCTTAATTATCAGCCCCATACATATATTCTCTTTTCCATCTAACAGACATGAATTCTTCGTAGTTGATCCCGTGAGTATTACTGTGATGACCCAAAAGTTGAAACGATATCTTTGAGTGCGTAGTTCGGGCATGTTTCTAGAGAGATTTAATGTTGAAAGTTGATGAAAATAATAATTTTTGCCTTTAAAAGTTGATTTAGTTGACTTCGGTCAATATTTTGAGTAAACGGATCCGGAATTGTATTTCGACAGTCGCGCTGGGTCCATATCGAAATATGGGACCTCAGAGTATGCCCAGAATCGAATTCTGAGGTCCCTAGCTCGAGAAATGAATTTTTGATGAAAATTGAAAGACTGGAAATCTAATAGTTTTAAGAATTTGACTAATGTTTGATCGTGTAGGTATCAGATCTGCATTTGGTTTTTGTAGCCCGGTACATGTTCATTATTATATTTAAAACTTTTCTGTGAAATTTGGTAAAATGAAATTATTTTGATGTGATTCAGACATCCGGTTGAGAAAATGGAGGTTTTAAAACTTCCTTGCGCATCTAAGGGGGTTTTGCAGCAAAATGAGAGGAGCATGGGGAAAAGATGAATTGCTAATGGCGTACTTTAGCCAGAGCTTAAGGGGGTTGGCACTGGAGTGGTACACTCGGCATGATCAAAATCGGTGGTATATTGGGATGACCTGGCACAAGCGTTTTCTTGCCACTTTCAATATAATCTCGAGATTGTCCCGGATCGCCTATCTCTGACAAAACTGGAGAAGAAACACAATGAGAGCTTTAGGGAATACAGTTTGTGATGGAGGGAAAAAGCAGCCAGAGTTGATCCGCCCATGAAAGAGAGTGAGATGGTTGACTATTTTCTACAGGCTCTGGAACCTACCTATATTAGACATTTGGTGTTAGCAGTAAGTTTTTCAACGAAGTAGTCAAGATGGGAAGTATGGTCGAGGAAGGTCTCAAATCCAATAAAATCATGAGCTACTCTGCAATTAAGGCAACCACTCAGGCCATCCAGGGAGGAGCTGGGGTGAGCATTTGGAAAGAAAAAGAATGAGGAAGTAGCAACAGTGGAGTCGGGAACTTGGTTAGGGACTAGGGCTCCATCCCATTACACCCAACCCCATCCTCACCTTCACACATACCACACACTCCATACGACCCACCCCAATATTACTATCCGCCAATAGAACCTCACTTCTCAGTCTATCACACACAAGCGTATACCCAACCTCACGCTCACACACAATGGCGTGTGCCAGCCCCACAAAATACCTACCCAACTCCACAAAATCATTACCCACCTCCAAGAGCCTACCAACAACCCTCGAGACCCGCCTTCCGAGCCAATCCACTCTTGAGAAATGAAAGGATGCAGAAGAAGACTTTCACTCCGCTTGGAGAATACTACACTAGCTCATTCCACAGGCTGCGACAACTGGATATGTTGAGACCAATCAAAGCAAAATTTCCAAAATCCTCCCATGAAGAATCTAGATTATTCTGTCAGTTGTGAATACTGTTTCGGTGCACCAGGGCATGATATCAAAAAATGTTGGCATCTAAAGAAAACTATCCAGGAACTTATTGACTTCCACCGGATTGAGGTGCAGACTCTAGAGGTACTCAATATTAACTAAAACCCACTGCTGGCCTATCAGGAGGCCAACATGATTGAGATTGTCGAAAAAAGGGGAGAGTCCAAAAGGCCCTCAGACGGTAATGATTATCAAGTCCGTTGAAGTTAAGCCAACTGAGAATGCAAGTGGTAAGAAGTCGTTGATAAAGGTAAAAGAAAGAAGCAACAAGCCTGTCGTAGTTCAAGGAGGCTCAATATGCACGGTTGCGCTAAAGCAGGAACAAACAAAATTAACAGTACATGGGGCAGCTAGAAAACTTGTCGTGGTTGTAAAAGGTGTTTGCATAGAGACCGTCATTGTTAAACCAGTAATCCAGCCACCAATCATCAACAGCAAAGCCGTGCCTTGGAGATATGAACAAGCAATAGTGACGTATAAGGGAAAGGAAGTTAGGGAAGAAGTATGTGAGGCCCGGGGTTTAACTCGATCGGCGAGGTACTTTGCCTCTGAAGAATTAAGGAAAGGCAGAATCTCTAAAGAGAACCCAGAATCAGTGAAGAGAGCTATGTCAGAAGAAAAGGCAGAGGAATTCCTGAAGAAAATGAAAATGCTTGACTACTCCATCATAGAGCAGTTGAGTAAGACACCAGCTCAGATCTCCTTATTATCCTTAGTAATCCATTTAGATGAACACCGTAGGGCGCTGATGACAATTTTTAATGAAGCCCACGTCCCTGACAAAATAATCGTGAATCATTTGGAAAAGATTACAAAATATTCAAGGTAAACCGGGTCACCTTCTCTGACGATGAATTGCCCATGGAGGGCACTGAATACAACCGGGCTCATTATCTGAATGTGAAATGTGAAGATGCTGTGATCACTCGAGTTCTGGTTGACAACGGGTCCAGTGCAAATATGTGTCCACTCTCCAAATTGACCAAGCTGAAGGTGGAGAGTGAAAGGATCCAGAAGAATAAAATTTGTGTTCGAGGTTTCGATGGTGGAGGCAAAGACACCATATGGGACATAGTGTTGGAAATGACAATAGGGCCCGTTGAGTTCATCATGGAATTTCAAGTGCTGGACGAGGTAGTCTCTTATAACATGTTGAAAAAAAGATTCACGGAGCCAAAGCAGTACCATCTATGCTGCATCAGATGGTCAAATTTGAAAGGGACATTCAAGATATTATGGTGCACGGTGAAGACAATCAGTGCGTTTCAGGTGATGTAATCGTACCTTTTATTAAATCTGAAGAGAACAAAGGGCCATGGGTCTACCAGTTATTTAATAATGTGTTAGTTCAGAAAATTCCAGAAGATGAGGTTGTCATGACCCCAAAGATAGCTACCGCGTCAGTCATGGTAGCTTGAGAAATGTTGAAGAATGGTTATGCCCGGCAAGGGGTTGGGTGCTTCTCTACAAGGCAGTGTGAAACTAGTGTCTCTCCCCAAAATTCTGGATACTTTTGGCCTAGGGTTCAAGCCTACAGCTGCAAACATAAGGCATGCCAAGAAGCTAATGCAGAAGTCTTGGGCTCTCCAAAAGCCCATCCCAAGGTTATCCAAATCGTTCGTCAAGCCCAATACTAGCAATGGCTCCGTACCAAGGATTCCCAGCCCGCTGATCGACACGGACGAGGATCTTGATAAGGGGTTAGAAAGGCTGTTCAATGAGGTAAATATGGTCGAGGCATGAGAAGGATCAAGCAGGGCAGATGTGCAGTTTGTGGGAGCATGCGGAAAAGTCAATAACTGGGAAGCCACTCCTCTTCCCACTCGGAGGGAGCCGTGTTAGTCGGATTTGATTTTTCTTTCAGTATTGGATTAGCTTTAGAGTTATTAATTCAGTTGTTATTTCAGTCTGTTTGGATGTGTAAACTCTATTATCTTTGATTCTAACGAAATTCAATTTCTCTTTCAACAATGTTGATAGTTTCCATTTCTCTTTACTTCTCTTTCTTTTCTCTTTTGTAAATTTACTTTTATGCTGGTTCGAGTGATCTCACATGCATATGGACTCCTTGGCCCAGTCTTCAAAACTGGTCTAGTTCGGAAAGAATAATTCAGGAAATAGAACATGAAGATGAACAAGAATACGACGAGGAAGGGGCATGGGATGAGATTAGTAAAGAGTTGAGCCACTTTGAAGAGAAACCTAAACCAAACCTAAACGATACAGAGGCAGTCAATTTAGGAAGCCCGGATAATGTCAGAGAAACAAAAATAAGTGTCCATCTAGAGCCACAACTTAGGAAAGAAAGAATTGAAATACTGCGTGAATACAAAGATGTCTTTGCATGGTCCTACGATGACATGCCCGGATTGAGCAATGACTTGGTGGTTTAGCATTTACCCACTGACCCAGCCAGCCCTCCTATCAAGCAAACGTTGAGAAAGTTTAAAACTGAAGTGAAAGTGAAAATTAAAGAGGATGTGACCAAGCAGTTTGAGGCAAATGTCATCCGAGTCACACAATATCCCACCTGGTTAGCTAATGTTGTGCCTGTACCAAAGAAGAATGGTAAAACCAGAGTGTGTGTCGATTACCGTGACCTCAATAAAGCAAGTCCATAGGAAAACATCCCTCTGTGGAACATTCACATACTGATTGACAATTGCACGAAGCATGAGATCGGGTCATTCATGGATTGTTACGCAGGCTACCACCAGATCTTAATGGATGAAGAGAATGAGGAGAAAACAACATTCATCACGCCGTGGGGGACATACTATTATAGAGTCATGCCTTTTGGTTTGAAAAACGCCGGGGCGATAGTGAAGTCTAGAAAGCAATCCGATCATGTCAAAGACCTGGGAAATTCTTTCAAAGGCTCCGCAGGTATGACCTCAAACTCAACCCCGCAAAATGTGCATTTGGGGTTCCCTCAGGGAAGTTGCTAGGATTCATAGTCAGCCACGGAGGCATCAAACTAGACCCATAAAAGATCAAAGCTATACAGGAGCTACCGCCACCGAGGAATAAAATAAAAGTGATGAGTCTATTGGGAAGATTGAATTACATTAGTCGGTTCATTGCTCATCTCAAAACCATCTGCGAGCCCATCTTTAAATGATTGAAAAAGGATACTGCAGTGAAATGGACAGGAGAGTTCCAGGAATCTTTTGAAAAGATAAAGGAGTATTTGTTGAACCCACCGGTATTAGTCCTGCCAGAAGCAGGAAGGCCCTTGATCTTATATTTTACAGTCTTGGACAATTCATTTGGGTGTGTGTTGGGTCAGCACGATGTCACCGGGAGAAAAGAGCAGGCCATATACTACGTCAGCAAGAAATATACGGCCTATAAGGTTAAGTATACTCATCTTGAAAGGACGTGCTGCGCCTTGACATGGGTAGCCCAAACGTTAAAGCATTACTTGTCATCATACACCACTTATCTCATCTCACGTCTGGACCCATTGAAGCATATTTTCCAGAAGCCCATGCCCACAGGAAGACTCGCGAAATGGCAAATGTTGCTCACTGAGTTTGACATTATCTACGTGACTAGGACTGCAATAAAGGCACAGGCATTGGCAGATCATTTTGCTGAGAATCCGATAGATGAAGAATATGAGACCATGAACACATACTTCCCGGACGAGGAAGTGATGCATATTGATGAAGTGGAACGGGATGAGAGATCGGGATGGAAATTGTTCTTCAATAGGGCTGCCAACATGAAAGGCACTAGGATAGGAGCAGTGCCCATTTCTGAAGAAGGGCATCATTACCCAGTCACAGCTCAACTCCGCTTCTATTGCACAAACAACATGGTAGAATATGAGGCATGCATTTTGGGTCTGAGATTAGCAGCAGACATGGGTGTCCAGGAAGTGTTGGTCTTGGGGGACTCGGACCTTCTGGTACACCAGATTCAAGGGGAGTGGGAAAGAAGAGACTTAAAGATCAAAGCATACCATCAATGCTTGCATGATCTCTGCCAACAATTCAGGTCAATAGAGTTCAGGCACATCCCCATAATTCACAATGAAGTTGCTGACGCCTTAGCTACTCTAGCATCAATGCTACATCACCGGGTCAAAACTTATTTTGACCGATACATATCCGGGTCCATGATCAACATGTTTATTGCAACATGGTGGAAAAACAGCTTGACGGCGAGCCTTGTTTCCACGAGATCAAGGAATATATCAGGAGAGGTGCATAACCAGTACAAGCCATGAGTGACAAGAAGAGAACAATCTGTCGTCTTTCAAATGGGTTTTTCTTCAGTGGAGGAATATTCTACAAAAGAACGCCAGATATTCGTTTGCTAAGATGCAATAGATGCTGGGCAGGCACAAGTATCATGAATGAGGTACATGCTGTTGTCTGCGGGCCACGCATGAGCGGATATGCTTTGGCAAAGAAGATTCTTAGGACATGATATTATTGGCTCACCATGGAGCGGGATTGTATCAGCTTTGTGTGCAAATGTCACCAATGTCAGGTGCATGGAGACTTAATTAACTCTCCGCCGTCTGAATTGCATACGATGTTTGCAGCATGGTCTTTCGTTGATTGGGGCATGGACGTCATCAGGCCCATCGAACCAGCAGCTTCTAACGGACACAGATTTATCCTGGTTGCTATTGACTATTTCACCAAATGGGTTGAAGCCAAAACTTGCAAGGCAGTAACCAAAAAGGTTGTGGTTGACTTTGTACATGCAAATATCATTTGATGGTTCAGAATCCCCAAGACTCTCATCACTGATAATGGGGCAAATCTCAACAGTCACTCACTGAGAGAAGTATGTCAGCAGTTCAAGATCACACATCAAAATTCTACCCCGTACTGCCCCAAGGCAAACGGATTAGTTGAGGTGGCCAATAAGAACATAAAGAAGATACGTCGGGAAATGGTGGAAGGGTCCAGGCAATGGCATGCGAAGCTACCCTTTGCATTGTTAGGCTATTGCACCACCGTCCGCACTTCAGTAGGGGCAACTCTGTACTTGTTGGTATATGGCATAGAGGCGGTAATCCCGGCTGAAATTGAAATCCCCTCTCTTAGAATCATGGTCGAAGCAGGAATCGACGATGAAGAATGGGTCAAAGCTCATTTGGAGCAATTGAGTTTGATTGACAGAAAAGATAAGCAGCGGTATATGTCACACCCAGTTGTATCAACAAAGGATGGCCATGGCATATAATAAGAAAGTGCGTCCAAGAAAATTTGAAGTAGGTCAAATGGTATTGAAGTGCATCCACCCTCACCAGGCCGAGGCAAAGGGCAAGTTCGCTGCGAACTGGCAAGGATCGTTTGTCGTATCAAGAGTGATGTCTAATGGAGCATTGTATCTGATAGATGTGGAAGGGAAATATATGGAAATGGCTATCAATTTGGATGCTGTCAAAAAATATTATATATGATTTTCTTTTGGATCATTGTCTAACTTGGCATTTGTTTGTACTTGGAAGGTTTTATAGATTGGAATGAAGAAGGCATTTTATTCATCTATCTAAACACTTTACCCTTTGTTAACCCCTTCGAGCTTCCTTTATTTTTATTCTCATATTCCCTCTTTCGAAATCCATAACGAGAGTCAGACACGCAATTATAAAAGGCGACAAACATACAGTAAAGGAAAAAGCAAGAAAAGCAAAACAAAAAGAGAAGGAAAAAAGCAGCAAAACAAAAGAGAATAGAGAAAAGAAAGAAAGAAAAGAAAAGAAAGAAAAAAAGAAATAAAGAAAAAAAAAGATAAAAAAGAGAAAGAAAAGAAAAACAAAGAAAAAACAAAAAAAAGGGAAAAAGAAAAAGAGAAAAATGAGAAAGAAACAACGGAAAGAGAGGGGGAAAAGGAAAACAAACAATAATGAAAGTAAGGAATCAGCAGGAACTACGTTTGACCTGATTCCTTTTAAGGATACGTAGGCAGCCTCACGGCTCGGTTATATTCAAATAAATCCAAAAGCCCCAAGCAATAATTTGGGGCCAAAATTGCGTTGGTTTGGATTCCGAAGTTTGTAAATTTTGAACCCATAAAGCGATCTTTCAGCCTTTCACACCCTTTCTTTCTAACCTTGTCCAAAAGCCTACATTACAGTCTAAAGAAAGACCTTCTGATCAATCAGTAAGAAATGTCAGGGCAGGCAAGGAGAAATGGACCATACCTCAGAGCGACACTCTAGTTCCTGCAGAAAATAATAAAATGAGAGAGTATTATTGGTAGAAACCCTCACGGGCACCCTAAGGCGACGAGAGTTGAGAGAAATAAAAATGAGAAAGCCTCATTGGTGAAGACCCTCACGGGCACTGTGAGGCGAAAGTAAGACAAGAAGAAAAAATCAGAAATGGGCTCTTGGTGGAAATCCGGTTAAGAAAACTGCACGGCAAGAAAAGCTAGGGTTTGGTTGAAGGAATTGGGTTAGAAATGGTCACAACAACAAAAACGTGGAAACAGAAGGTCGGTCATCGGGACAAAATGGGCCGATTAGGCCAAAGTGCATGTCATGATCATGAAAAATCAACAGCTCTTCCTTAGATAAGTCTTATTTCTCTTCCTTTCAACAGTCGGTGAATCTGGAATTCTTTACCCTTAACACCGTTCAGAGTCGTTGCATTTCATTTTTATTTCGAGTCTCTAAAATCTTTTGTTTAAGCAAACGAGAGGAATTTAAAAGCCTATTATCATTTCTCAAAGGGAAAAAGTGCATGATACCCACAAATGTAACAAAGATAATGAAGTTTGAAACAGCAAGGGGAATGATTCATAGGAGCTTCAGTTAATGGAAAAGACAAGAGTCGACAAAGTGAAGGAGTACCATGCAGATATGGGCATGCAAAGTGAAACCACAAAGGTTCTGGGGTCAGCCGAGCATAATACACCGACCAGGTAATCTCGGAAGGGATGCAAGGTTAGCACAACATAAAGATGGGAAAGGCCACAAAGGTTAGCCAAGCATAGTAAACTAACTCAGCAATCTTAGGAAAGATGTAACAGTTCTGAAAAAGGGTCGGAAATTCAATATAAAGATGGGAAGCAGAGTAAAGCCACAAGGCTCAAGGGTCAGCCGAGCATAACACATCGACCAGGTTATCTCAGAAGGGATGCAAGGTTAGCACAACACAAAGAGGGGAAAGGTCACGAGGGTTGACCCAACATGATACATCAACTCATCAATCGTCGTGGAAGGGCATATAGAATTCTGGCAAAGGGTCAAAAGTGCAACACAAGGTGGGGAGCAAAGTAAAGATACAAAGGTCAAGGGCCAACCAAACATCATAAACAGACCATGCGATCTCCGAAAAGGGGGTAAGGATTTTAGCAAAGGCTCGGAAATGTAACACAAAAATGAGGAACATAGTAAAGCCACAAGGGTCAGAGGGTCAGCCAAGCATAATACATTGATTTGGTAATTTCGGGAAAGGTGCAAGGATTATGGCAAAAGGGCGAGGAATGTAGCACAGTAATGGCAAACAAAGTAAAGCCACAAAGGTTTGGGGTTCAACCAACTAACTCGGGCAACTCATCAATAACACAGAAATTTGAACACAATGAAACACGACAGTGAGGAGCCGCTTCCAACAAGAATGTCGTAATACAACCACCACTTTCCAAACTGACTAGTTTTTTTGATTGACACAGGGACAAAAAATTTCCAGAAGAGCCTGAAGGAGGCCATCCGTAGGGGAAAGCAGGCACACGGCAGGTATGATCAAGAGCTCATGGCTCACCTGAAAATGGGGCTCACCTCAAACTCAAAAGAGGCACGGGCCGTCATAAATATCCTCCCCGGCAAAGAGAGCGAGAGAATCAACTTTAACTAGAAAGCCTCAATAGGAACAATTGAGGGTTAAAAGAGGCACAAAAGTTGAGATGGAATTCAGTTAAACACTCAAACAGGCGCAGGTGACAGGGGAAAAAAGCAACACCTTCCCCAATAAGAGTCGCATAAACTCTCTATAACAATTATCACTAGAGCAAACAACTAGAAGTTATAGTTGACATTTAAGCAGGAACCCTCACGACCCTCTGGAAAATGAGACTTATTTAAAGGTTAGGAGTAATCATGGATAACAAATAGCATATAATGACTTGCATGTTGAAGTAGAATCTAGTTAAGAGTTGACAGGACCCTCCTGAAAAATGGGATTTAGCTTAGGACACAAACAGTCGGGCAGCATGGTCAAACCCAAATACTTCCCTAATAAGAGTCATCAGGACCCGCCTGGATAATGGGATTTAATCGTAGGAGTTGCTAGGACCCCCTGGATAATGGGACGTAGCTCTAAATACTAACCTCCAGCAGTCATATTTTGTCATCAAATTAAGAATTGTCAGGACCCGCCTGGATAATAGGAAGTAGCTTTAATCACCAGTTATCAGCAAATCTCCAATAGATAAAACCCATAACAAGACATAGTATAAAATAATACCCTTTGAGAAAAATAACATAAGCTTAAGGTTGTCATCAGTTAAGAATTGTCAGGAGCCTCCTGGATAATGGGACTTAGCTTAGATTTAGAGATATTTGGTAAGGGGATTTGATTAACACTCACGGATCCGCCCAGCACCAAACTGGGGGAGGGGGGAAGAATTTCTTTTGTTTTGTTTATTTTGTTGTGATCAGGTACAAAGGCGCCCACCTTTAGAACAAG
Organism: Nicotiana benthamiana; assembly: GCA_034376525.1. Taxonomy (NCBI): domain Eukaryota; kingdom Viridiplantae; phylum Streptophyta; class Magnoliopsida; order Solanales; family Solanaceae; genus Nicotiana; species Nicotiana benthamiana. The sequence goes on from CM067327.1 coordinate 35,592,789, forward strand.
GAATATTTTTCAAGTTATATGTTTTGGCAATCAGACATTCACCTGTAGAACAAGGGAATATTTTCAAGTTTCAAGTTTGGTAATCAGGCGCCCACCTGTTAGAATAAGGGAATACTTTCAAATTTCCAGTTTTGATAATCAGGTGCCTACCTGTCAGAATAAGAGAATACTTCCAAATTTCAAGTTTTGATAATCAGGCGCCCACCTATCAGAACAAGGAAATATTTTCAAGTTTCAAATTTGGAAATCAGGCGCCCACCTGTCAGAACGAGGGAATATTTTTTAAAATTTCAAGTTTTGGTAATCAGGCGCCCACATGTTAGAACAAGGGAATATTTTTCAAGTTTCAAATATTGGTAATCAAGGCGTCCACCTGTCAGAACAAGGGAATATTTTTCAAGCTTCGAGTTTTGGTAATCAGGCGCCCACTTGTCAGAACCAGGGAATATTTTTCAAGCTTCGAATTTTGGTAACCAGGCGTCCACCTGCAGAACAAGGGAATATTTTTCAAGATGGAAATTTTTGCAACTAGGCGTCCACCTGTCAAGACAAGGGAATATTTTTCAAGATGCAAGTTTTGGTAACCAGGTGCCCACCTGCAGAACAAGGGAATAATTTTTCAAGTCTCAAGTAGCCAGGCACCCGCCTACAAAACAAGGGAATATTTTTCAAGATTAAAGTTTTGGTGATCAGGCGCCCACCTGGATAACAAGGGAATGTTTTTCAAGGGAATACATGTCAAGTCCAACAATTCGGCAACAAACATAGAAGAAGAGAAGACAAGAAGTCAAAAAGGCGACAATGAGTTTACAGGAAGGAATGCCAGTCAACAAGGCAACAAGGAGTTCACAGGAAGAAATACAAGGCAACAAAGCAACAAGGATCAAGAGCAAGATTGAAGACATAGATATGCTCTTTTGTAATCTGTAGTTCATAGCTTAGTGTATTCTTTATTTTTCACAAGGTGTAATAAGGAGGTTAGCAAGAAGTAACAGCAGCATCAACAGTGAAATCACAGCTCATGCTAATCCCAGCTACCAAACACTGCAAAACTACACTGACCTGATTCCTTTATAGCCAAGTATATGTAGGCAATCTTTGAAGTAAGGTTGAGTCAGATAGTTTTCAAAATGCTTCTCATGGAATTGAAAGCGGTAAAAAATCTCTCAGTTGCTCATTTATCTTTGACCTAAAACCATTCGTGCCCCTGAGCAAAGAGGAGAAGCTGTGAGCACGTGATTTTTGCCTCATTTGAAATGTTCCTATAAATTTCATTAAATTAGGATTTTTCTGTTATTATTTGAATTTTTAGGAATTAATTTTGTGACTTTGTGTTTAATTGCATCTTTCTTTTATTATTTGACTTTTAGGATTTATTTGCGTGATTTTGTGTTTGTCTGAATTTTAAGAATTAATTGCATAATTTTGTGTTTTTTGCATGTTCCACATTTTAATTAATATAATTTATAAAAAATATAAAAATGGCGTGATTGCATTTAGGATTTGATTTTTACATAAGGAAAAAAAACAACAAAAAATTGGTTAATTTTCTTTGAAATTTAGAGTTAAAGTTATTGTAGGAGTTTATTTATTTTATTTCATGTTAAATATGTTTTTGGCTATTTTTATTTTTTTTAGTAAAAATCTGAAAATATAATAGAAAAAACATATAAAAAGAGAATAATTGTATATTGTTATAAATAGAACTCTATTTAAGGTGAATGTCTATCTTATAAGAAGAGTCTTACTTCAAGGCTAAGTCTTTTATCTTCCTATAAATAGAGGGGTCTTACCACATTGTAAATCATCCCAAAAGTATTAATAAGAATACTCTTCTCTCTACATTTCTCTCTATTGTTCTTGTTCTTGTATTATTGTTCTTGTTCTTATATTATTTCATAGCACGTTATCAGCACGAGACTCTACCGTCTCAAGAAGCACTTTGAGAAGATTAAGGAGTAATTCTCCCACACGAATTTTGCTAATTCCGGGCATTATCCGGGTCACGCTTCAAGAGATAAGTATCGATTTTATGTTCGATTAAAATATATAATTATGTGTTGTTATTTGTAAATACAAGTCTGATCCTACTGTAGCATTGTGCTAATTGTATTATGTGTATGAAGTGGCCAGCAAGAGATTATGCACGGTTAAATCACAATACTGTTTCTTTCTTCAATTACTTGAAACCGGAAACGGCGGCTTCGCGGTGGAATCACGTCGTCTTAAATGCTTCCAAAAATTTCTATACGGAAAAATAGAAGAGGTATATTTAATATCACAACATTTATTAGTATACCTTAAAGGTAAGTAATTTACTTTTCCCTTTCAAATTCTTGAAATTCTACGATTTGATTTCATATACAAACATAGACAACAAAGTTTGATTATAACTCTAATGGAGTTTGTAAGAAATTACACTCACATGAAGTGGTAAAATTTCTATGCCTTGCCATGATCAAATTCATGAATGATTGTGGGCAAAGAATTGAAAATCCGTCCCATTGAATTTGCTCCATTCCCTTTAGAGAATATGGTAGCAGTATGTGATAAGTCTGAAAGAAGACAAAATTATTACCATGATGGTATCAATGAATGTGGACGTGGCAATAGACGGAATTATAATCGTCATTATGATCCATTCCCTGAAGTGAATGTGATAATTGTAATAAAGCCTGTAAGTATGAACACGCTCTTGATGTAATTGTATCATATGTCTGACATTATGAAAAGAAAGTTCGTTGCCCTTGAAATTTCGGGCAAGAACTATATGACATGGGTGTTGGGTGCTGAAATCCATTTGGATGCAATGGGTCTTGGAGACACCATTAAAGACAGAAATAATGCATCCACCCAAGACTATGCTAAGGCCTTGATTTTCTTGCGCCATCACCTTGATGAAGGTTTGAAAATTGAATATATCACAGTCAAAGATCCACCTATCTTGTGGAATGGCTTAAATGAGAGATATGACAACCTGAAGTTGGTCACTCTGCCACAAGCACGATATGATGAGAATCCAAAAGCAAATAGTTCATAAACTATATGTTATCGTTGCGGTGGAAAAAGGGCACTGGGCGAAAATTTGCCGTGTACCAAGACATTTGGTTGAGCCTTGTCAAGCATCTCTAAAGAGTAAATGCCCTGAAACAAATTTTGTCTCTAACGACAATTTTGACATCACCCACTTGGATGTGGCAGACTTCTTTGAGCACCCTGAGGGGAAAATTGACCACCTAATTGGTGATGGATCTGTGATGAAGGAAGATGGGATTGTTTGATTTTATTTCACTTATTTGTAATAGTAATAAACTAATAGTCATTAGTATCAGCTCGTATTAGTTAGTTTATGATATAATGTTAGTATTAGTTCTTTAGAATGTTTTAATATGCTTAAATTTCGAAGAAATTTTTATTTTCCAGCAAAGTTAGTCGATTAACTAATAAGTTAGTCGACTATCTAATATTTCGTATTAAAAACTGGAATTTCCGCAAGCTAAGATAGTCGACTATCTGATTTTGATAGTCGACTATCCTGATGACTGTTTACTAAGATAGTCGACTATCAACTTAGTTATTCGACTATCTAATATTTCGCATTAAAACTGAATTTTTCCGCAAGGCAAGATAGTCGACTATCCAATTTAGATAGTCGACTATCCTAATAACTGCTTCCCAAGATAGTCGACTATCAACTAAGTTAGTCGAATAACCTCAGCAGATTTCGAAAATATTGTTTAAATATGAAACAAACGGATTGAATTTGTTTATTCTCATGTTCGTATATTTTCTTTTGTATGTCAAACCATGGGAATTAAATTGATTGAAGGCTCCTGAAGAGCAACTATAACTCTGCCTAAAGGAACAATATTTTACAGAAAGCAATGTTCTCCTCCAAGTCTAAAAGGAACTTGTTAAGTTTTAGAGATATCATTCAAAATGGATATCAGGTTGAGACAATACATGAGTATAATCTTGAATACCTCATTTACTCATGAAAACGAGGCTGCCCACTTCGGTTTGGGGTCACGCCATTTTGCATGCAGCAATGCTAGTTCGTCGGCTGCCCACTTCGGTTTGGGGTCACGCCATTTTGCATGCAGCAATGCTAGTTCGTCTCTGACTGACGAATTGTCACAAATATTCCCCGTTGCAATTGGTTTTGGGTCATTAACCTAATATATCCCATTTAAGAATTTTTGGATGCGCAGTATATGTGCCTGTAGCACCGCCATATCGCACCAAAATGGGTCTGCAAAGAAGGTTAGGAATATATGTTGAGTTTGAATCGTCCTCCATTATTCGCTACCTCGAAATATTGACAGGGGATTTGTACACTGCACGATTTGCAGACTGTCAATTTGATGAGACACTTTCCCCAAAATTAGGGGGAGAAGTTGGTGAAACCAAACGGGAAATTTTGTGGAAAAATGCATCATTATCTCATCTTGATCTACATACCTCTATTTGTGAAAAAGAGGCGCAAAATATTATCCATTTGCAAAGAATAGCAAATCAAATGCCTGACGCATTTCCCTTGTATTACTTGTTCTCATTAATGAACTGACCAACTAAAGAGTTCGGGTTGAAGCCCATAAATTCTGGAAATATCAAAGGTGAATATGGGTCCATTCACCTTCCATGTATACCACATATGATGCATCTATGAAATGGTTACATGCGCGATTGTTATTAACCCGCAGCCTGGTCGGTGCTTGCGAGGTAAATTGCTCAGTAATCTAACTTCGAGCATAATTTCCAGATTTTCTATTCAAGATAGTTCATCTTGATAAGTTGGTTTATATCAAAGTTGGTTTAGCAAGATAATTATTGAGTGCCTCCACTTAATAGCTAATCTGTTTCTTATGAGAACAAAGTTATATATATCAGTTTGATATACGTTGTATACGAGAATATATTATATTCTCCCCTCACAAATGGTTCAGGGTCAAGAACCAAATAATCTCATCTTATTATTATTAATGTACTATGTATATTGACATGATAATGCACAAAGATGATTTCCCAGAGTTGAGGAAACAAGTTAGCTTTTCTAACATGAGGGGGAGACATGATAAATACTTGAGAAAAGGTTACATGAGATGAATTATCATTTGTATATATAGATCCTCGAATAGCATGATATGAACCTGAAGTTCATAAAAGGGATAATTCAATTGCAACATATTGCAAAGCATGTCATGCGCATTTGCTGACCCAAAGAATGTAACTATATTCTCACTGCAAATGCTCATATTAAGTCCTAGAAGGACAAAGTCTTGGATACGCCTGAAGCGTATAGACAAATCGGTTTCAAAAGGAACTTCTTAATAAAGAAGATGAGCAAATGATCAAAGTGATCATAATAAGGAGGCAAGTGATTCAGAAGATCACATGACATAACACTTCATAAAATCTCATGAGAGATTCAAGTACCTGAATATATGAATGAAGAGATCTCCATGTTATGTCTTTATGAAAATTGACTGAAACCGATATAAAATGATTGTCGACGACATCTATGATAGCGCTAAATATCGATGAGGATCTTATGTTTGTCGAATACAAACAAAACTATTGGCCAAATGGAAGAGATACAATTCAAGAAGAATTGATTCCATATGAAAGACATGTAGTTTTGGACATGTAGTTCAAATACTTGAAAGTGTAAAGTCAAAGGTATGTGTAATCAGTTTTCGATATTTATTTGTTTAGCATGACATGAAAAATTGATATGCATCTAAAGTCTATTATATGGCTTTTATGACTTAACTTAAAAGATTTAAGTTGCTTGAAGCATATACAATTCTTGGTCCTGAAGTACCACATCCTAAGTGCAATTTGTGTACATATGTATCTTGCTATAACTATGATAATGTGATGGCGAGGATATCCCTATGGAAGTATTGAAGAGTCATTCCACGACATTACATGAAGATGTTCATATCTATCAAGAATGATAATTTCAAGGTACGGAATATTCATTCAAGTCAATATGGTTGATTTATTTATCAAATATCTACTAACGATTTCTTGAAGCTAGTGCACAAGATTGGAATGTGAAGGTTCAAGGATGTGAATTGATGTTCTTTTTAGGGGGAGTTAATGCGCGTTGCACTCTTTTTCCCTTACAAGGTTTTGTCTCACTGGGTTTTCCTTGCAAGGTTTTTAACGAGGCAACAAATAGGCGTATTTCTAAACATATGTACTCTTTTCTTTTTCTAGAATTTTTCCCATTGGGTTTTGTTTTAGGTAAGGTTTTAACGAGGCACATTATTGAATAGACATTCAAGGGGGAGTGTTATAAATAGAACTCTATTTAAGGTGAATGTCTATCTTATAAGAAGAGTCTTACTTCAAGGCTAAGTCTTTTATCTTCCTATAAATAGAGGGGTCTTACCCCATTGTAAATCATCCCAAAAGTATTAATAAGAATACTCCTCTCTCTACTTTTCTCTCTATTGTTCTTGTTCTTGTATTATTGTTCTTGTTCTTATATTATTTCATAACATATATAATAATATGGGTCTTTGTAAAGACAAAGTTTTGGGCCAATTCTTGCAACAAATTTGGCCCAAAAACCCCCAAAATCACTAAAATTGACCCAAACCCAACGCCTTGCCCTGTCCAAAAGCCCCAGAAACAAAACGGCGTCGTTTTACGCTATGAGCATCTAAACCATTAATCATTCTTGATAAAACGGTCAAGATGCAAGGGATGTCACACTATATAATTGTCAGACAACACACACCCTACCATTAAGACCTCGTACCATGTCCAAAGAACCCTAAATTCCTCTGGTGTAACACCGCCCTGCCTCCACCATAGTACCACCGCTCGCTGCTGGCCGAAAATCGCCGTCGCTGCCGGCTTAACCCCAAATCCACCCAAATTTACACTACTTAACCTCCGTCTTCTCCTCTTTCCAACCCCCCTAAAATCACCCCTCAAAACCTAGCCAAACTCGACGAATCTTCTTCCAAAAGAGTGACTGCTCCGTCGTCCACGGCGGCGCCGACTCCAATTGATACCCCACACTCCCTTTGGCCTCTCCCACCCAAAAACAAGTCCAGCTCCATTCGAATAAACCGTAGGCTCTTCGAATTTCAAATCTGAGTTTTGACCTAATTTTGAGGATGAATTTTTCAAAGCCGCTTGAGTTTCAAAATGGAGTTGCATGTTTGTTTGGCCAAAAAACACATGTAACTCGGTTTGGAGACTCAAATCGAATCCAGCCAATGTCTAATTGAAGACTCAATCAGAAAGTAATCCCTTGTTTTGTTATTTTTTGTATTTTTATTTTTCTACTTCTTTGTTGACAATTTGCCTTGTTTTATATTTGCTTTAATTAAAAATACTGATTAACTCCATTCAGATTTGGTCTTGTTTTTTGGGTTACCTTTTATTCCAATTATAATTTTTACTTTAGTTAGTCTAATTAAAATCAACCTTTGTTCCCGTTTGTATATATTTCATTTGATAATTCCATCACATTAGTTTTAGGTTTTTTAGATTAGCTACAGTTCTCGATTATGTGACTTTCCAGTTATTAGTTGATGATTTGATAATAGATATGGATTAGCATTATTCTTTCAGTAATAGTAGCTGTGCATGGTTCTTCTGAGTGTCTTAACTTTAGTTTTTTTTTACTTGATTAGTAGTCTTAGATTTTCAATTCAATTGTCTGATTAATGGTTCAAATTTGATTAGGGTATTGGTTACAGCTGTTAGCTAGAAAATAGTTTACGACTTAGCTTAGTAAACTGGTAATTACAGGGTACTAAGGGGGTAATATAGGGTTTAATTTGGTTCTGGTAATTTTAGGATTAAAATAAGGGTAGTATAGATATCCTATAAATAAGAAACAATACTAGAATCCTTTAGACCCTTCTAGAAGGCGACTTTAGTCTAAAAATCAGTAGTTTAGTATAGTAACTTAGGAAACAAGTCAGAAAATAAAGGTCCAAGTAGGTAAAATATGAAAATTGAAAGAGAGACTAGTAGTTAAAATGAAATAAAAGGGTTGCCCTAGCCTTTGGCTATAAAAGGCACCACAATTCATTCAAAAAAGGGGTTACACAAGTCTGAAAATCCCTAATAAAATTTCAGATATTTTAAAGCCCAAAAATCTCCAAAAATTCCTAAAAAGTGTCCAAAAATCTTAAGCTTATAAGAGTTATAAATTTTTTTGAAGTTCAGTGGGTTTTTTCATTGTTTCATTAGATTTATTTTCCTGAAAATGACCCTAATTTCAGTTGTGAGGTAGAAGTTTAGCTATATAAAATGAAAAACAGCATGAGAAAACATATATTTAAAGAACTGAGTTTCCAGCATTAGTCATGGGTTCAATTTGAGTCAGTTAAGTCATTGTTACAGCTATTTTAGGTTAGTGTACTGATTGAATATGTGTTAAAACTCTGCTGGGTTCCTGTTTAGCTGGCTTGGTTCATTGGAGATATTTGAGTAGTTTTTATTGTTTGATTTTGGGTTTAAAACTTTCCCGGGTTTTTGGCAAAATCTCTGGGTTCACTAGCTCCTTATAAGCTGTGGATTTTGTGAATATCATGCTGGTTGAGCTTCGCTGACTTTCAGTGTTGTTTTTGCACAAATTCTAGGTACATTTTCAATCTCCCATGATCTATGAAGTCTGAACCTAATGAATATTCAAGTTGAAGAAGCCTATTATTTGTTTTTCATCAGTCTTATAGCTATTATGTTGTTATAATTGAGACAATGGGTTGTAATATTAAACACTTGGACTGTGCTGAATTGTTTTGAACCATTTGGATTATTCAATTTTGTACTATTTTACATTTTAGTAGGATAAATCGTGGTATTAGTAATGGTAAATTGCTTAGATCCTTATGTTTAATTTAATAGTAGAGATACTATATTAACACATATTCTGATTCGCATTGATAGGATTATCAGTTGATATATAGAATTTTACTTTGCTAGACGTTTGGGCATGTTAAAATGATAAAACACAGGCGTTAATAAATTGATTTGGAAGAGTTGTAACCTTGTGATTTATGGAATGCTACTTTCGATCCATGATTAATTAGTTGTTTTAAGTTTCTGGGCACAAAAGCGAAGCCCAAAACCAAGTGTAGCAAAGAGACATAGGAAAGATTACACTTCATAGGTTTGCTTCTACCAAGTATAAGCCCAATTCAAAAATTAGCAACTGAAGCAGGCTGAAAACATGCAACCTGAAACTGAGCCGATTTAATATATAATGATGCAACGCTTTTAGTGGTAGACTACTTAGTTAAGGCGTCTTCTTTATTATAGAGATAAATCTAACAGAAAACCTTAGTTTGATTTAGGATTGACCTTTTAAATAACAAATGAGGTGCATCACGCCAAATGAAGTCTATATAATTGGGTGGCCCTCTTTAAATGTTCTTATTAAAATACTTAGAGATTCTGGACATGCTGTTTAGCGAATTTCACGGTGTTCCTGCAAAGATAATAATGCCTTAGTTGTTTTTAGGCGCGTATTTGATAATTTTATCTTCTTAATTATGGGTGCGCATTTATGCGACCCAAATCCAAATCTCAACGAAGTTGAAATGTGCCAAAAACCACTGGTGCATTTACGTGACGTGGTTCAAGGCACATTTTAACGATGTTCCAATTCTCTTTAAAAACAATAATAAAGGTGGTTAAAAAATTTAAAATGCAAATAGGTTCATAATTGTATAAAATCAGATAATTTAAGCCAAATATAACAGTTGATAGACCGTGCTAGAACCACGAAACTCGGGAATGCCTAACACCTTCTCCCGGGTTAGCAGAATTCCTTATTCGAATTTCTGGTTCGCGGACTGTTAAATAGAGTCATTCTTTCCTCGATTCAGGATTCTAAACGGTGACTTGGGACACCATAAATCTCGCAAGCAGCGACTCTGAAATTCTCTTAAATAATTGAATCCCGTTTCGATTATCCTTTAATTGGAAAAACTCTCTTTTCTACACCCCCTCGCCGGCTTATTGTAGCCAAAAAGGAGGTGTGACAATAACGAGATTATAAGCACTAACCTCTTAAAATAGTTGCACCAAATCTTCCAGACAACAAGAATCCAGGACTGCAGTCTTCTGTTATTTGCTAATAAAACCTTGGACGATTTTGCTTTTGGGTGGGCAAGAACAATACAACTCTAAAAAGTGAGTTATTGGGTGAAATTAGTCTTCCTTTAATAGAATTATTTTTGGCCGAAAGTTCTCCTCAAAAAAACGTGTAGGATTATCCTTCTACAAGTAGAATCTCACTCCAATTCTATTAGATGACTGTTCTCCCAAGTTACTTTTTATCCAAGTCTTGTCCATATTTTTACTAGGTTTAGCAGGGACCACAAAATAATAAGAGGCTACTAATTATAGTATTATTCGAAATTAGCATGAATTAATTCTTACAATAATTAATTGTAATTTCTTCCCACTAAAAAATTACAGTTGAACTCCTCATTATGAATTTCAAGAACTTAATAGCACTTATTTTAACTCCCCATCTTATGATCTCAAATACCAGTTAATTAAATTAAATCACTAAAAATTTAATTTAATCAACTAATTAAATCCGTTACAATTCTGCTTAAAACATTTCATGTGACAGATACAAAATTCACCAGTCAGGGTTTCACATGAAAATTTCTAAGCTTACATAAAGGGGTATCATCAAAGTCAAAACTGAGTCATGAATTCTATCAACTAATTATTATTCACAAATGTTATTTTTTATTATCCAATCTATTAGGCATATACTAACTCTAAATAGAATCGTATCTTTTTATCAATCAAAATAATAAGTTTTATTCCCTTGGCATATTGTGACGTATTCCTTCTGGTTTTGCATAGATTTGATGCACGTGGAGGCTGAGTCGAGGGTCAAGGCATCACAAGCTAGATATTTCACCGGTTAGAGGTGAGTAATGATATTAAATGAAATGGTGAGGGTTTGAAACCCTGGATTTGCACATCGTAGCGATGTATTGAGGTGAGGCACTCGCTTTATTGTGAGCGTGGGGTCGTTTACTATTGAGGATGGTAACTTGGTCTGTCCCGATTGATGATTTTACCACGTATGTGACTATAATTCATTTGTTAACGTCATGATTTTAATTGATTGTCATGTTTGGGCTTCGTGCCAACTAGTTGGCCCTCCAGGGATTTTTATCACTATTTCCTCACTATTTTGACTTACTACTTGAACTCAGTCGTATCGTTTTCCACTTTTACAACTCAACCACTTTTACTCGGAATTTGAAACTAAAATGATATATTAAGTGATGTTTTGGGTTGAGAACTACTGTTTTACTAATGCCCGAGGGTCTAATGTGATTGCTAGACCGAGTATGGCCGAGGGCCAGATGTGAGGATACTATGAGATCGGGCCGCGCGCCACTGCAGTGTTATACTGGTACTGACATGAGGCAGATAGACTAGATTTGATGCCATGATATGACTTGATATTGCGTTTGGGCCGTAAGGGGCCCCTCTCGAAGTTTGCACACCCCCAGTGAGCGCAGTCGATGAGATATATGGATCGGGTTTCACGTCGTAGCGATATATGGATCGGGCTGCACGACGTACCGGTGTTGGTGTTGTTCTACGTGGTTACTTTATTTCATTTGCTTGTCGTTGTCTGTTGTTTGGGCTACTTCATGTGATACCTGCCTGATTGCCTGGTATTATCTGTTAATTGAGTGTTTGTGCCTGAGGGGCGGATTTCTATGCTTATATGCACAATTTGTTTTGCATTCATTTGTGTAACTGTTGAAAAAGTCATTTTCAAAGAGGTTTAAATAAAGCTAAGATGGTTTCTAAAGATTTCACAGCTTCAATGCTTTCCTCAAAGGGTTTTACACTGCTCTATACAACATGATGGTTTGTCTTACGTGATTTCTTACTACTAAGTTATTATTTACCTTTATTACTCACTGAGTTGGAGTACTCACTTTACTCCCTGTACCTCGCGTGCAGATGCAGGTATTTGTTCCCTCGGTAGCAGGTGACAAGCTGATGAAGGCTAAGGTATCTGAGTTTAACAAGGTGACTGCCAGCGTTCGCAACATCACATTTCTTCCTTTTGTTTATTAGTCCTATTTTGTATATTACAGATCTTGTGGTTGTATTTATATTCTAATAGATGCTCGTGACTTGTGACACCCTGGTTTGGGTTGTATTTGGGTTGTATTTGTATTCTTCACTTAATAAAGAAATCTTTGTTTAGACTGTAATTATTTTATTATGCTAAAATTGTTTATTAATATTTAACTATTCTGAAAAAGGTGAAATGGGTTGGTTGGCTGGCCTTATCTTCACGAGAGGCGCCATCATGGTTGGAGCGGGGTTTGGGTCGTGACAGCTCAAAAGGTTCTGGCATATGTGGTGCGGCTAGTGTGAAAATGCCTAAAGGCAAGTGCTATAATTGCAAGCAATATGGGCATCACAAGAAGCAATGCCCTGCCTAGCTGGTAAAGTTGAAGCAAGGTAATTCAAATTTACAATGTCATTGAAACTTGTTTAGTGGCTGTTTCTACCATATTTTGGTGTGTAGATTCAGGAGCCACTAATCACATATGTACTACTTTTCAGGGGTTTTAGGAAATGTGGCGGCTAAGTGAGAATGAAATTTGCATTTTACAAGCCAATGGCGAGCCAACACCAGCTTTAGCTTTAGGAGATATTAGAGTTTCATTTAGCAGTGATAGATTTTTAGTTATAAAAGATGTTCTCTATGTACCTTCTATTCAAAGGAATTTGATTTCGGTTTCGAAAATAATGAATGCTGGTTATAATATTTATTTTGCTAATAACTCTGTTGTTATTAAGTTTAATAAACGTTTTATCTACACTGCCGCGATTATATGACCTTTTTATTCTTGATATATCTCCTCATGTGCTATAATAACCAAATGATCTAAATAACATAAATCTACTATATAAAAGAAAATGTATTTCCGAATTGAGTCAAACTTATTTGTGGCACTTACGTCTAGGCCATATTAATCTAAATAGGATTTTTAGATTGGTCTCTGATGGACCTTTGAGTTCATTGAAATTGGATTCACTACCAACATACGAATCCTATTTAGATGGCACAATGACCAAGAGACATTTCCCCTAAAAAGGAAATAGAGTCAATGATAAGCTAGAATTAATTCACTCTGATTTGCGTGGTCCTATGAATATACAAGCAAGAGGTGGTTTTAAGTACTTTGTGACTTTCACAGATGATTTCTCATAATATGAATATATTTATCTATTGCGACGTAAGTCTAAATGCTTTGAGAAATTCAAAGGATTTAAGACGGAAACGGAGAAACGACATGATAAATATATCAAAATATTGCGATCTAATCGTGGTGGTGACTACTTTTCTGCGAAATTCATAAAATCCTTATTAGATAATGGAATTAAATCTCAATTATCTGCTCGAGGAACACCATAACAAAATGGTGTGGCAGAAAGAAGAAATAGGACCCTTATGGAAATGGCTAAATCAATGTTAAATTATTCAGATTTGCCTTCTTCCTTTTGGGGATATGCTTTAGAAACAACAACTACATTCTAAATTTGGTTCCTTCAAAGTCAGTACCTTAACTCAGTAGAATTGTGGACTGGGAGCAAGCTAAGTTACGGGATATTCGGGTTTAGGGTTGTCCAGCAGATGTGCTGAAAGGGAAAGCGGATACATTGGAATCAACGACAGAAGTATGCATTTTTATTGGATATCCAAAAGGAACAAAAGACGGTTTGTTTTATTGTCCTAAAGAAAATAAGGTAATTATTACGACAAATGCCAGATTTTTAGTAGAGGACTATCTAACGAACCACATTCCTAGAAGTATTCTAGTTTACAGGAATTAAACAATGGAGTAACTAAAGACTCATCTCTAGAACGTATCCCGGAAGCCAGTATTGACATACCATTGCATTATAGTAGTGGGAGAAATGTCAATAGGCTTCAGATTGAACAAGAGCAATTGCCTGACATCTCACTACCCTAAAGTAGTGGGAGTAATGTTGAGCAATCTCAAATTGTTCAACAACAGAAATTGTAATGCAACCTGTACTCCAGGAAGAATTTAATGATATCCTAGCACCACAAGGTGTGGAGGATAACGTTGAGGCTTCAGTTCTAGGAAAGGATGCTTTGATTCAATAACAAAATCAACCTCTGCCTGTAGCCACTAGTCGCAGTGGGAGAATTATTATAAAACCTCTTCGGTTTGCGCTCTTGGGAGAATCTTATGATAGAATCTCTGAAGAACCTAATACAGAACATATTAATTATGATGAAGCACTACATGATATAGATGCTGATAAATGTGTTGATGCTATGAAACCTGAAATGGAGTCCATATACTCCAATCAAGTCTGGGATCTTGTAGAACCACCTACTGGAGTGAAACCCATAGGTTGTAGATGGATCTATAAGAAAAAAATAGGAGTGGATGGAAAAGTGCAAACTTTTAAAGCTAGGCTTGTTGCAAAAGGATTTACTAAAAAAAAAGGGATCCATAATGAGAAAATTTTTTCGTCGATAGCCATGCTTAAATCCATTAGGATTATCTTACCCATTGTTGCTCATTACGATTATAAAATCTAGCAAATGGATGTCAATACCGCTTTTTCTAAATGGAAGTCTTGATGAGTGCATCTATATGGCACAACTAGTTGGTTTCATAAAAAGTTACAATGAGCACTTGTTATGTAAATTAAAGAAATCCATTTATGGATTGAAACGAGCTTTTAGGTAATGGAACACTTGTTTTGACGCATCGATTAAGACCTTCAGTTTTGATCAATATGAAAATGAGTCTTATGTCTATAAGAAGTGGAATAGAGATAAAGTTATATTTTTGGTTTTGTACATAGATGATATTTTTCTCATAGGAAATAATGTGAGCATGTTGAATTTAGTAAAGGAATGGTTGTCCTCACGTTTTGATATGAACGACTTAGGATAGGTAGCACATATCCTTGGGATCAAGCTTTTGCGAGATCGCAAGAAAAGGATATTAGGCTTGTCCCAAGCACTTTATATTGATACTATTCTAGCCAGGTTTAGCATGTAAGATTCCAAGAAAGGTTTCTCCCTTTAGACATGGAATCTCTCTGTCATAAGATCAGTACCCAAAAACGACTGATGAGATAGAAAAGATGAAGGCGGTCCCTTATGCTTCTTCTGTAGGAAGTCTTATGTATGATATGCTATGTACTAAACCTGATATCTGCTTTGCTATTGGCATGGTTTGTAGATTTCAGTCTAACCCTAGTTGAGAATATTGGACTGTTGTTAAGCATATAATCAAGTACTTGAAGAGGACTAAGGATTATATGTTGGTGTATCATGCATGTGATCTTGCACCCAATTGCTATACAGATTCAGATTTCCAGTAAAGTAGAGACTCTAAAAACTCTAACTCAGTATATGTTTTTACCTTAATAGGTAGAGCCATAAGTTGGAGGAGCATCAAGAAATCATGTGTTGCTGATTCCACCATGGAAGCCGAATATGTGGCTGCTCTGAGGCAGCTAAAGAGGCTGTTTGGCTCAGGAACTTTCTCAAAGAGCTTAATGTGATTCCTTTGGTTCAAGTACTAATTGTACTTTACTTTGACAATAGTGGTGCGGTTGCAAACTCGAAGAAACCAAGAAGCCATAAAAGGAGTAAGCATATTGAGCATAAATATCATTTAATTCGGGATATAACTCAGAGAGGTGACGCAAGAGTGCTGAAGATTGCATCAGAGGATAATTTGGCAAAACCATTTACAAAGAGCTTGACACAGAAGATTTTTGAGAAGCATGTAGAAAGAATGGGTGTTAGAGTAGTAGACGCATGGTTATGAGTCTAAGTGGGAGATTCTTGGGATATACTATTAACCATGTGGTTTAGACATAGTATTATATTTTATTCTTTATAGAACAATTATTTATTTAATTTATTTAATTCAATAAAGTACTATTTTATATAGATCATTTGTTACATGTGTGTCCTATTAATTATGTGGTAGACAAGTTAGTGCATGGAGTCTTAGCTCATACACATAAGATCAAATTGTTGGTTTTCATAATTAATAAACTACGTTCACAATCAAAAATATTGTTGGAAAAAATGTCTTGATGATTGTAGCCTGAAATTATAGTATAATTTGACTTGATTATGGGAATAGTTTTACTCCAACTTCTTGTGCTAGTATACTCAATGTATATTGAACGGACCAAGTAGAGAAAAGATATTTTGTACTGAATATATAAAATATTTTCTCTAATTAATTAAATGAGCTTATTCTCCTAATCTTTGATATAATTATTATGATCAATGTATTAAACAATAGAAAATATCAAAAATCCCGAAATTAGCAAACCCTGAGCCCCAGACCTACTTCTCGAAACTCAAAACTTTTCCCATCAACGGGTTCCTTATCCTCCCACGAGTTCATACATAGAAAAAGTTCTCAATCCGACCCCAATTGGTCCTTCAAATCCCCAAATCAAAATTTAAAATTCCAAGCCCTAGTTTCTTCCATTTTTGACTTAAGTTTCATGAATTTCTAGGTATATTTCACAATAGAAACGAGTATTGAGTTCAAAAAATATTACCTCCAGTTGATTCCCCTTGAATCCCGCTTCAATTAGCTTTTCCAAGCTCCAAAATCACTTAATAATGGAGGTCCTTAACCTCAAAATAGCGAAATAGCCATTTTAAAACATTCTGCCCAGCACTTAAAAATCCTTCTTCACAAACTCGTGTTGACCACTTTTTACTCTATGTGAAACGCGATGCCTTTCCTCCAATAACTCCGCGAACGCGGAGACCACAATGAGAACGCGGTGAGAAATTCTCGTGGGACCCAATTCCTTATACAGAATCGCGTAAACCATAACGCAAACGCAATGAACACCCCGATGAACCCTCGCCTAAACCCTCGTGAACGCGAGTTTCACTTCGCGAACGCTAAGGCCAAAATACCTGCAACTGCTAGGCTGATTTTTTCTGCAATTCTCATCTCCAAAAAAGGTCCAATTGACCACCCTGAATTCACCCGAGGCTCCCAAGAC
Source organism: Nicotiana benthamiana (assembly GCA_034376525.1). Lineage (NCBI taxonomy): Eukaryota > Viridiplantae > Streptophyta > Magnoliopsida > Solanales > Solanaceae > Nicotiana > Nicotiana benthamiana. Next base: position 35,609,865 of record CM067327.1, read on the forward strand.
CTCAACCAATGCCGCCAACACATCCTAAAACCTCATTCAAACTTATTCCAATCATCAAAACACCTCAAACAACATCAATTCACCCCAAACTCATCGAATTCAAGGCCAAGTTTTCAAAAAACTTGCAAAATACGCTTTCGATAAAAAACCTAAACAAACCACATCTGAATGACCTGAAATTTTGCAGACACAACCCAAATGACACAAAGAAGCTACTCCAACCCTCAAAATTCCATTCAGACTCCCGAATCATAATCTCCCCTACCAACTAGAAATCACCAAAATCTCAACTTCGCCAATTCAAGCCTAATTCTACTCTGGACTTGTAAAACAAATTTCGATCACGCTTCTAAGTCATAAATTACCCAACAAAGCTAACCAAGTCATAAAAATTTCTGATCCGAGCTCATATACAAATAAGTCAACTCTTGGTCAAACCATTCAAATTCAAAGCTTTCAATTCAAACTGTTCTTTCAAATTCTTACCAACTTATGTGAAAACCAAAACCAACGATTTACATCAGCCATAATACATCATAGGGGGAAAGTCATGCCCGAGAACTGGCGATCAAAATGCAAAAGCTCAAAACAACCGGTCGGGTCGTTACATCCTCCCCCACTTAACATACGTTCATCCTCGAACGTACCCAGAGTTGTTCTAGAAGCCAACCAATCACTGAATAACTTTACCATGCATATACCCATGGGTGATCCCACATCACCCTATCTCATACAGGTCTGATAACATATTGCAACTGAAATTATACAATCCAATCTGACACATAAGCCATAGAACCACATTTTTCACTTCTGAAACCATCGATACGGTCGAAACCTCAAAGTTATACTCTGATAGACCCGAAGCACCTGTAATAATCCATGACTGCAACCCCAGAAGCAATCATATGATATACCACATAACTCGAACACACGTAGCGATAACCTCTATTCACAGAAGATGCCCACAACTACCGAATACTGGTAGAAACCCTTTTATCAACTAAAGTGTAATTCCAACACCTTCATATACTTCCAATGATAAATGAAACACGCACTAAACCACGACCATTTCTCAGGTCAACCATTCATGAAGCTATTTCTCCCTTGATAGATACCATGGCAAATGTTCGAGCCGAACTTCGATATTATCCTTCTAACATACTAAAATCGAACCCGTTCGTATTCATCAATGATCCCAACGATCTCCTCTAACCCAACACACCATTCTGGCGACATGACACATCAATCGAGGCCTAAGCCACAACTGGCCCAATACATGCACCAATAAGCAACGGTCCAAACATACTCAAATCACTAAAATGACTCAAATGAAAGAGTTGTACCTCAAGCTCATCTGTACCATCACAACACAAGGATGAGAACTCGTCTCTCATCGTAGAAATAGAACACACGAATCTAAACCGCAAGGTCATATTTCCATATAGGTTCGCTGCGAATGTGCGATCCTAGCCAAAAACTATTTGATATGAAACACCCCAAGTTACTATGCTCGAAAAAAGATGACAATGCACAATTTGCTGCTGGGAACCAAAGAAAATCACTACACCCACAGTGAAACAAGTAACATATACCACACAGACCCGATAGGACATAACCGATATACCATCCACCGAGCAACACCCAATTACTCTTCCCTCTTGACGTCCACTATGAATCAAATAGAACCGTACTTTATATGCCTATAACCAACAAATTATCACAGCTCGCAGCAGAAAAAGGAAACTCATAGATCTTCCCAGATAACTAATAAGCTCAATAATGGTCGTGTCAACCCATCCCTCAATAATACAGCTCGGAGCCAGACGACACGGTGCCTTGCACCAAATCAATACCAAAATCCACAACCTCGCCCGGCGACATGCCGGTCATAAGGAACACATCTGAAAAGTCTTCTCGCTACTGCAACTGAATCAATGTGAGGAGCCTCAACAGTGGCTTCCATCAGAAGAGCCCAAATAAGAAATACAAATCCTTCCCAATCGTCCGCTGAGTCTTCGAAATATAGAAATATTTCCAATATGACATAATCCGTCGAACATCGCCACTTAATCCGTGGCATTTTCTGGCATAGCCAACAGCGCCACCTTAGCGCAATAGCCAGAATAACACAACACGGAGACAACCAGTCCAAACCCTAACATCAAATCCAAAATCTAACATACCAAGCAAAGAGAGCTCCACCCGAGCCTCTAAATCCTGGTAGTTGCTAAAAAGTGCCAATACACACGATCTACAACCACATCATAGCATGAATATGAGAACTTCTGTATCCACATCCACACGACATATGAATCACCTTATACGATCCCAATTTCGCCGTTCGAACACATGCCACACCTTTAATACCCAATCATTCCATGATAGATACTCTAAAATTTCCCTGTACCCCCAAGCAAACCAGAATACCACTAGTCGATCTAGCTAGAAAGTGCCACAATACTACCAAAGTACCATCAACTTAATCACATTTCCCTTTTTTCGAAACATATACTCTTTTCAAATCACTTCCAGTTAACAATACCACTTCCTTAATCATCTGAGGCTACCGTTGCCTAAGAGTTTTATGAACTTCCTTTCAGAGCCGAACTAATAACACACATACGCAGGTCTCGATCCTCCACAACATACTGCATATACCACACCCTCCTAGGATAACATGAGAACTTCATTTCCCTTACGAGCCACAGATATCTACATACTCCACTAGTCATGAATTTCCTCTGGTCCAATCTAGAAGAAAAAAAATCACTATACATCCCATGCTCTGCATGCCCATATAAAATATACATCTCTAAACCGTGGTAAAACCATTAAGAACTCTCCAAGTTCCTCTTGCACAATTCTGACCTGCAGGACTGAATCCTTCTAACTCGACCAAGCTAAGCAAGCTGTCAAAACATATGAGCCTTCCCGCAAAATACCTGTAAGAACTCATTACCTCAAACACACACAAGGAACAAATCATATCCTTACCATACCGGTCCGGTCTACTACCACATTACCCCATCTATCTAAATTCCCTTCTGATTCATCCTCAACTTGATATTTCCTTTTTGCTGTAGCACCACATTCCTCAACTCAGACTTACAACACGGAACCGAGCATAACACCATACCGTCTAAGGATCATATGTCACAGAATACTTTCTCAAACATTCCGAGAAGCACCACATTCCAGAATATCTTACTCTGAAGAACTTTCTGCGAATCTAAATTTGTTAACTTTACTTTCCTGATACTGATATAGAATCTCATAATTAACATTTTTGTACACCTTCTACCGCCCTGAACTGTACGCAGTCCCGTAGTCTTCCTGAGTTTGAACTCATACGTCAACATGAAGTTTACTTCACTCTCAACTGGGAAACACGAAAAGATCCTTCACACGCCCATAACTCGGGGCTATACCTCGAATCACGATGGAATTCAAGCACCTAATAGTTCTTTTATCCTCCAACAGACCATTCTCGTCATTTTCCAAATCATATAAATATTCCTCGTAGTATTAACATACTCGTCACATAGCTATCCAGCCATTACTCACACTACTATGGACAATACCAAACATATAATTTTAAAACACTTACTCACACAATCAGCATCTCGGTGCTCAAGCCATAGGCAAAAATCCGGCCTCAAGGCCTCTAGACTGGCCCAACATCAAACTCACAGAGATCACATCCCGCCCCTCGATCAGGGAAATCACAAGCCATCAATACACATCTGATACTGAGCACTAATGCGCGCATGTGAACGCGTGGAAGAAATTTGAAGAGTTACTTTTTAAGCTGAATCAAGGACGCACGATGGGAACTCAAGAAGGTGAAATTTTCCTAAAGGTTCTGCAGCCTCTCGAGGATAGATATAGATATCTCCGTACCGATCCGCGAGACTCTACTAAACCTGCTCATGACTCGTGAGACCTATTAACCTAGGCTCTAATACCATCTTGTTAAGACCGAAACCTCGCTCCGGTCATGATGGCACCTCTCGTAAAGACAAGGCCAGCCAACCAACCCATTTCACCTTTTTCAGAATAGGTAAATGTTAATAAAGTTTTTTAGGATAATTAAATAATTACAGTCTAAACAAAGATTTCTTTATTAAGTGCATAATACAACCCAAACATAGCCCAAACCGGTGTATCACAAGTCATGAGCATCTATTAGAATATAAATACGAATACAAGATCTGTAATATACAAAATAGGACAGATAAACAAAAGGAAGAAATGCGGTGCTGCAAACGCTGGCAGTCACCTCCCTAAACTCTGATAACATAGACTCCGATCAGCTTAGAACCCGCTACCGGGGGAACAAATACCTGCATCTGCACGCGAGGTGCAGGGAGTAAAGTGAGTACTCCAACTCAGTAAGTAACAAAGGTAAATAATAAATGAGCAGTAAGAAATCGTGTAAGACAAACCATCATGCTGTATAGAGCAGTGTAAAACCCTTTGAGGAAAGTAGCGAAGCTATGAAATCTTTAGAAATCATCTTAGCTCTATTTAAACCTCTTTGAAAATGACTTTTTCAACGGTTACACAAATGAATGCAAATTAAATAGTGCAGATAAGCATAGAAATCTGCCCCTCGGGCAGAAACACTCAATTAACAGATAATAAAGCAAGCAGGTAGGTATCATATGAAGTAGCCTAAACAACAGATAACGGTAGGCAAATGAAATAAAGTAATACTCGATCTCAAACAAGTGATGTGTTTACCTGTGGAGGCACTGCCATTTCTTGGCGATCGACTAAACAATCAATTATGGTTACTTCATCTAATCTTGCTGAGATAATTGATATTCATGAAGCAAGTCGAGAATGTATTTGGTTGATGTCTATAATACATCTTATTCGAAACAAATGTGGTTTGAAGTGTGACAAACTGCTCACGATTTTGTATGAAGATAATGCAACATACATAGCTCAATTGAAGGGAGGGTTCATAAAAGGAGATAGAACAAAGCACATTTCACCAAAGTTATTGTTCACACATGATCTTCAAAAGAATAGCGATATGAATGTGCAACATATTTGTTCAAGTGATAATATGGCTGATTTGTTCACAAAATCTCTACCAACGTCAACCTTCAAGAAGCTAGTGTACAAGATCGGGATGCGAAGACTCAAGGATGTGAATTGATGCTCTCATCAGGAGGAGTTGATGCGCGTTGCACTCTTTTTTCCTTACAAGGTTTTGTCCCACTGAGTTTTCCTTGCAAAGTTTTTAACGAGGAAACCAAAAGGCATATTATTAGATATGTGTACTCTTTTTCCTTTTCTAAAAATTTTTCCCGTTGGATTGTATATTAGTTAATGTTTTAACGAGACACATTACTTATTGAGTAGACACTCAAGTGGGAATGTTATGAATAGAACTCTATTTAGAGTGAATGTCTATCTTGTAGACAGTTTTACTTTTTGGCTAAGTCATTTTTTTCCTATAAATAGAGAAGTCTTACCTCACTGTAAATCATCCCAAAATTCAATAAGAATTCTGTCTCTTTCTTTCACTGCAATATTCCTCTTGTTCTCTTTATTGTTTTATTACAGAGAAAAAATATTTACACACTTCTAAAAATATTAAAATAAAAAATTGCTTGCAAACTTTTTAACATTATATATTTAGAAAAACATAGAACTTTTACTTTACATTTAGGATAATAAATTGTTGCATTATTTAAAAAAAATTATATCTTATTATAATTAGTTTTCTCTACCATTTTTACTTGATATTCCATTTTTATATTTAGAAGTATCTTATAATACATCTTGCCATGTAGCTAAATGCAAAGCTCTCTCATCCCCAAATAAAATTTGATTGATAAAAAATATATAGTAACAAATAAATGATATTATTAAAGTACATAAATTTTCAAAAGTTACATAAATAAAAACTATAATATAACTTGTAAGAGCTGAAAAATAAAATAGTGTACTACGTACATATAATGGTATCATCACTGTCGGTTATAGAAGAGTCGAATCAGTAAAGCAATAAGAAGTTAGTGGGCCCACCATAAGCAACGTAGAAGTTTAAATGAATTTTTACCTATATATACCATATAACAAACCTTATTATTAAAATTGTGTATGGTTTGGTATTTACCCGCATATACCATATTTTATTTACAAATATTGTACCAAACCAAAAATAAATAGATTTTACCCTAAAAAGGCTCCAAATTTCTAGGAATCACATTTAATGTTAGCTATTATCACTGAAATATGCTTGATTTCAACGCATGGGAGAGGACTAAGGAGAGATGTTGAGGGGGGTATTTATCTAATTGTTTCTTCACAAAGGAAGAAAAATAAAATAACAAAAGTTTTGCTTTGTGACTGTAGGTTTATTTTAGTACAGAGAAATTAAAAAAGCTATTGCGTTTGCTGCTTAATCAATTTTTGAGCTGTTCTTGTAAAAGGTGAAACTTGAATATCTATTGCAGCGTAATTTTCTCCTTCTTCATATATTTTCCACCATTGATAGCCATTAAAAAGCTTGAAAGCTTTGAATTCAAATTTGAATTTTCAAAAAATCATTATTTGTTTGCATTGGGTGTTGTTGTAAATAATTCAAAATATGTTTAGGAGTTTATATCTTAATTTAGAGGGGTTTTGCTGAAGATTAGACTTGGTTTTGACTGATTTTCAGATTGAAACTCGTCGAAGAAGAAGACATATTTTTCCATAATTGTAGTTAAATTGTAGTTCGATTGTAGTTAAATTGTATAATTGTAGATAAAATATAGATAAATTGCATATAAATTGTAGACAAATTGTAGATTGGGAAGATATATTTAGGAGTTCATATCTCAATTTTGAGGGGTTTTGGTGAAGATTAGACTTGGTTTTGACTGAATTTCAGATTGAAACTCATCGAAGAAGAAGAAGACATATTTTTTCAGAATTTGTAGTTAAAAATGTAATTAAATTGCAGTTAAATTGTAGAATTGTAGATAAAATGTAGATAATTTGTAGATAAATTATAAATTATAGTTTAATTGTATTGTTACATTTATACTACAATTACACTACAATCTTGTGTCAAAAAAATTTAACCATACAAAATTTAATCAATTCTTAATATTCAAAATTTCAATTTTGATAATGAAGCTATGTCATTCAAATAAATAAGTATAGAATTACAAGTTGGATGATAGAACTAGAAAAGTGTGCAGTAGCAAAGCAAAATTGTCCTAAAAATTTAACTATGTCTTCACATATATCCCAATTTATGTTATTTAATTTCTCTTATAGTAATAAAGAAAACTGAGTAATCTTTGATATAAAATTTGATATCATATTTCTGTTATTATTTCTATGTTCAAAATTTCAAATCAATTAAAATGAGCGCAATCCTGACGGGCCACATAATTTTATTAAATAAAGATGGCAATGGCTTTTTAGGATTAATAGGTAAAAAAGAATTGTAATGCATAAATCACATGTAAAGAAATTCAAAATCACCATTAAATGTACCATTTACAGTTGTAATGTTTTAATCATTTAATGTTTTAATCATTTACATAAAAAAAAGAATATATGCTCCTAATATCATGCCTAGAATAAATGAAGCAATAATTATACCCTTAATTTGAATTATGGTATATAAATTAAAATTTGGTATGCTTAAATATAATAAACACAAACCTTAAACATGAGAGGTAATAAAATTTGTTATATGGTATATATATATATATATATATATATATATATATGTAAAAATCCCCAGTTTAAACTACAGAACAAAAAGTAATGGGCCTTGAAAATGCCTTAAAGTTTCGCCTGTTTACATCAATATGTTATGACAATTTGTAATAATATACCATAACGGGGGCAAATGAATGTTCCATTAAAGCAGACATGGTCTGGCAATTTGGGCCTCGAGATTACCTTAAAGTTTCTTTTATTTACCAAATTACGTGATTGCAATTGACGTAATAAGATGCTAAAACAGGGACAAAAACATTATTGGTGAATCTGGTATATCAACGAAGTGGTGCCTGCATCACCTGTTTCTCTCACGACCCCACCCTGGTTGTGATCGTGTCATACATTGTACTAGACAAGTCCGACCAATTCAACAACCTTAACCCTTTTTATACAGTTCATGATTCAATTAACATAAATAATTACTAAGTCATAATACTGAAACTCTAAAATATAGTTAAAACATACAGAAAATGCAAGTAGAAATACTACTAGTACACAGCCCGAAGAATCTAGTGTCACAAGTCTGAGCCTCTAATACACGGGTGTCAACCTACAACATATTGCTCTAAAGAAATGCGAAAATAAAGAAAATATGTTAGGTGGGAAGATCAGGACTGCAGACGTCATGCAGCTACCTCGATGTTCCTAGATATGATGCTCGGCAGAGAAATCCTCACTCAGCCTAAATGGGTGCACCTAAATCTACACACAACGTACAGAGAGTAATGTGAGTACTTCCAACCCAGAGAGTAATAAACATAAAAAAAAGGCTGAGAATAAGAAATCCTAGATAGGCACAATGTAAGCTATAATTATAGCAGTTTAACCCAAATAATATCAACTCACTAAACCAATGAAAACAATGATACTGCAACAGATAAGTAACTGAATGAAAATCAGTTAAGAAATGCAACAAATAGTACGGTACTCTCTAGTACCCGCTGCGGCGGGCACCCGCCCCATTTATTTATCGTCGAGTACGCTCACTGGGGGTGTGCAGACTCCGAGATGGGCTCCTTACGACCCAAGCGCAATATCAAGCTATCTCGTGGCATCCATTAGGCCTTAAGCCTCATACCAATACCAATATAATAGCGCTGCGGCGCGCAATCCGATCACACACTTAGTCCAGAATCACATAAGCCCCCAGGGCACAATATCATATAAAATATTCACCCAAACTTCATTAGAAATTTTATCTAACTTTTAAGTTTTGAGAAAAGTAGCTGAGCTTGCAAAACAGTATTAAATACTAGGATTGAGTTCAACTATCTATAAATATGGTAAGAAACGAGTAAAACAATCTCTGAAGAATTCAAGCAGTTGGCACGAAGCCCAATTATGGTAATTTATCTATTTTTATAAGGATGTCTACTAAGCTTCAATGAATTAGGTAGTAATTTTATTATGCGGGACGGACCGAGTCACATTCCCCAACGGTGCTCTACCTCACGCCCGTTATCCAGCATGCAAGTCACCTCAATATAGCACTACGATGTGCAAATTCGGGGTTTCAAACCCTCAACACAACATTTACATCTATTATTAACCTCTAGCTGGCCAACATCCTAGCTCGCTTTGCCCTTGCCTCTCAAATCGACATCCTCGCGCATCGAATCTGACCAAAACCACAACGAATACGTCACATTATGCTATGGGATCAATACCCAATTGAAAATAATCGAAAAATATCAAAAATTCTAAAATTAGCAAAACCCGAGCCTTGTGCCCACTTCTCAAATTCAAGAAAGTTTTACATCAATGGATTCCTTATCTTTCCACGAGTCTAACCATACGAAAATTATTCAATTCCGACACCATTTGGTCCTTCAAATCATCATTTTATATTTTTGAAAGATTGCACAATTTTCTTCCCAAATTTCATCCCAAATCATGAATTAAATGATGAATTCAATGATAGATTCATGTACTCTAGACAAATCTAAGTTAGAATCACTTACCCCGATGAATTCCTTGAAAAACCTTCGAAAAATCGTCAAATCCGAGCTCTCTAGGTCAAAATATCAAATAAAATCCAAAACCTCGTACTTATATAGTAACCCTCAGATTTCCATCTCCGCGACCGCACAAAATCGACAGCGACCGCGCAAAAACTAGTGCGGACCGCGCTAAAATGACCGCGGCTGCACAATTGTTTCTATAAAATAACAGGCTTTAGTATTTCTCCATAACTTTCGCTACATATGTCCAAATGCCTATCATAATATTTTTCTGGAAACTGGATTTAATGAGATACAACTTTCGTTTTCAATTCATCTCAAAATTCCTTGTGTATCGAAAGATATGAGCTTCCAAAGTTGGATCAGTGACCCAGCTCCTCCAGCGTGGGCCGCACAAAAACGAACGTGCCTGCGGAGCCTCCAAGCGCGGCCAGCGCAAATACGATCGCGGGCCGTGGTAATGGGTTCAAAAATTTGACCCTCTAGACCTCCACAACTATATTTTAGCCTAAAAACACCTCGGGACCTATTCAAAACTCACCCGAGGCCTTGGAACCTCAACCAAACATACAAACATAATCCATAACATCGTTCAAACTTGTTCCAATAATCAAAACACCTCAAACAACATCAAATCAACTCAAAATCATCAAATTCAAGACTAAGTTCTTTTAAAACTTTCGAAACACGCATTTGATCAAAATCCCAACCAAATCACCTCCGAATAACCTGAAATTTTGCACACATATCTCAAATCATATAACGAAGCTTCAGCAACTCTCGGAATTCCCTTCCGATCATCGGATCAAAATTTTACCTATCAACCGCAATTCGCCAAAATACTAACTTCGCCAATTCAAACCTAATTCTACTCCAGGCCTCCAAAATCAAGTCCGATCGCACTCCTAGGTCACAAATCATCCTCTAAAGCTAACCGAATCATCGGAATCCACATCCAAGCCCTCTAACGCATAGGTCAACATCTGATTGACTTTTCCAACTAACTTTTCTTAAAGAGACTAAGTGTCTCATTTCCTTCCAAACATCAACCCAATTCAACCAGTTCACACAAGACACTGATGATAAAGCATAACGAAGAAGAAAATGGGGGAAACAGAGTGGTTCTTATGAAACGACGGGTCGGGTCATCACATTCTCCCTAACTTAAACAAACGCTCATCCTCGAGCGTACCCAAAGTTGTCCTAGAAGCTAACCAATAGTTGAATGAATGTACCAAGCATATTCCCCGGGGTGATCCCACGTCACCCTATCTCGTATAGGTCCGATAACACAACATAGCTGAAATTTCACAATCCATATAGTCCATAAACCATAGAACCACATTGCACTTTCCGAAAGCATACACAAGATAAGAACCTCACATCTATACTCAGAATAAGCCCAAACCAGCTATAATAACCCATACCTGCAACCTTAGTTGCAATCATATGATATACTACATAACCCAAAAACTCGAAACGATAACTTCTATTCATAGCAGCTGCATACAACACCCGAATACCGGTAGAAAACCTCTTATCAACTAAGGTCTTATTCCAACACTTTGATGTACTGCTAATGATAAATGAAACATGAAATAAACCATACCCATCTCTCATGTCAACCGTTCATGAAATCACTTCCCTCTTGGCTAATACCACAGCAGATTTCCAAGCCAAACCTCAAAATTATCCTTCCAACAAGCTGAAATCAAATACGATCGTATTCATTAATGACCCCAACGATCACCTCGAATCAATTACAACACTCTGGTGATATGACACATCAATACAGGCGTAAGCCACAACTTGTATAATTTGCGTACCAATAAGAAACGGCCTGAATATACTCAAAGCATGAAAATAACCCAAACGAAAGAGTTGTACCTCAAGCTCATCAGTACCATCACAACAAAACATTGAGACCCCGTCTCACATCATAGAAATAGAACACATAAATCTACCTCGAAAGGTCATATCTCCACGTAGCCTGGCTACAATGCGCGATCTTATCCAAACACTGCTACACATGGCATACCTCAAGTCACTATGCTCGAAATCAACAATCATGCACCATTTGACGTCTGGAACCAAAGTACATAATCATACCTATGGTGAGACAAATAGCATATACCATACAACCCGATAGATCATAACCGATACACCATTCACCGAGCAATACCCAAATACATTTCATATTTGCCCATAACCAATAAATTATAATGCCTCGCAACACAGAGAAAGCAACTCTTAGATCTCCCTAGATTACTAACAAACTTAATAACGATCGAATCGACCTATCCCTCAACAATGCAAATCGGGACCAACCAAGCCGACTCAAACTAGAACACGCGTCCACATTGATATGCCAACGAACTTATTATCAAGGAAGCTTGAAGCTATTCCTTCCACCATACAACTCCAACTGTAGCAATACGATACGGTGCCCGACACGCAATAAATATCGAAATCCACAACCTCGCCCGGCGACATGTCCAGCAAATCAGAAATGCATCCGAAAAGTCCCTCAATACCATAACTGAATCAATGGTAGAAACCTCTACACTGACATCCATCACGAAGGCCCAATTAAGAAAAAGCAATCCTCCCCAACCGTCCGCTGGTCTTTGAAATACAACCCACTCTGATAAAACATAATCTGACGTACCTCGCCACGCCGTACATAATCAAATGTCTCATATGATGCCACAAAGTGCCGATAGGCTACCGATAAAATTGCGGTATAAAAGGAAGACGAACTCTGGAAGGAACTGCCTAAGTTACTCACTAATACGTGCTCTCTTTAGAAAAATAGGAAGCAAGGCATACAAAAAGAGCATATAGAAAACTACGCTCAATATCACACTGTTGCAGCGCGCAACCCGATCCACATGTAACACTTACCAAAGGAGGTGTACATCGAGCTAAATTGCTCATTAACATAAAATACCGAATTTTGGTCACAAGCACACTAAGTGCATAATACCGTCCCTGAAGGGACATATAGCACTATAAGCTACCAAAACTCAAGCTCAACTGAGGTGCAATATATAATTTGAATCTCGAGAGCCATTTTGCTCATAAACATCATTACTCACACGGCACATTGTATCACTGCATAAAATATCTGACAACAAAATAACACCCTAACTCCTCCTCCATAAGGAGTGCATCATTAAAAAGAACCTATGTGGCCTGACATAGAGCCCATATTCGCATTTGAATCCATCCAGCAACCTCCAACCGATTCTGATCGCACCGAACTAGGTTAATTACCTTTCAAAGATCCCTAACAACTCATCTTCCACTCATAACACATAAGAACATCCATCATAGTCGGAGAGATCATCCGTAGTCCACAACTCAATAGATTGAGTGCCCTCCGGACATATTTTCTCAATTCAACGCTATTATCACAACCTTCATACTTGGTTCAAGTCTTCAATGAATCAAGTGACTAACTGTTATACTTACACAATCTTCCTATGGGACACTCTCCCACAACCTACCATTACAAATAACCGGGTCGTACTCCAAACCACCGACCATACTAACACTGAAAAGCGATCAAGAATCATTAACCAGGGTGCAATGACTTTTCATAAAACACCATTCTCAAGTGACGCTGAAGACAATACCGATATACCTTATACGTCAAGACTTCTTCCCTGCTCATCCGAGCTCGTGACATCCTTGTCCATACCGAGTTATTACCTCTATCTTCAATTCCAATTCCACACCACTCATTGCAACCAACATGCTAATATACGATAGAACACGCTCTTCATCACAGCTTTAGAACCATTATTAGATAAACACTTTATCATATGAAACTTTCCACTTAACTCACTTCAAGAGAACCATAGCAACACACAGGTAAATTCTCATAGCCGTAAAACATACAAATGTCTAAGTAGTGGTCTAACCCACCATGACCTTTTAGGGATTCACCTACACGTAATAGGCCCATACAATAAGAATACTCTTGAGTAACATCAACTACGACGGACCGCAAGCCTCACACGTACCGCCACAAATCACACGCGTAACTTGATCATGTTGAAGGAATTGATCTCTACCACCAATATTCCAACAGATATATGGCTAACCAATCCATCTTCTCTCGACTTACCCTGATTTCCCTAGGAATAGTAGTAACTGCATTCAACAAATAACACCATCCATACGCACTCATCTCGAGTGACTTTGAATCATGAGACCATGCTGTCTCACATCCCACGAACCATTTCCTACCTTCCAACCGCTACCTCGCAAGTCAAACCATCATAGAACATTTTATGAATTCTGAACCATTACCTGAACCTTCCTGATAGTGCTACATAAAAGCCCATAATTAACATAAAAAAAATACCACAAGTCTTGACCTTTTCCAATGAAAACATAGTTTCTAACTACATACACAACCTTATTACATGTAGAATCTTGAACAAATTAAAATCATTCTTGAGAGTCATTCACTTCTTATTCAAACTACAATTCACCTAATCAAATGTACATTAGCACTCTTAACACCGCAGGATATGACCTCATCCAATACAAACAAACATCTTTTTGCTCCATGCACTGAGCATTCTTTACCAATAACAGCTTAACACATCTTGTGGTTCTCACACATCTACAAAGCACCATATAACCTTTATCAAAATTTTGCTTCACTCGTGCCATCCTCGGCTCAATTTCCGCAACTAGAACTGATTCCCCAGCATGCCTCAAAGCGGAACCAACTTAGCACATAACCATACAATTAACTAATCAATAGCAAACTCCCCAACTTGGATTGAAGCCATAGATAAAAATTATCCCAACAACTCATAACGCACATACTCCATTGATTCCTTAATACCATACTAAGATTAAACTCAATACTTCATAAGCTTGTGGAAACAAAAATCATTTAGAATTTTTTTTAGCCCACCTGCTTTACCTCCAACTACCATTTCTGTATACCGTCCACCGTCCTAAATTGTACGAAGTCGCTTAGTCTTCCTGAGCTTTAACTCATACCGCAACATAAAATTTTTACTTCTCTCTCAACTGGAAATATGAAAAGATTCTTCAACTGCCCATAACTCGGGCTATACCTCGAATCGTAATGGAATTCAAAAACCTAAAAGTTCTTCTATCATCCAGTAGGCCTTCGTCATCACCTCCAAGTCACATAGATGTATCTTGCAGCACTAACATACTCACCACGTAGCTAACCAACCGTCACTCCCACTAATAGGGGAAATGCCAAACATATAAGTTCGAAACACTTTCTCACACAATCAGCACCTCGGTGCTCAAGCCATAGGAAAAGATTCGGCCTCAAGTCCTCCAGACTGATCCAACATAAACTCACACAGATTATATCTTGACCCTCGATCGGGGAATCACAAGCCATCAAAGCACATCTGATACTGCGCACTCATGCGCGCATACAAACACGTGGAAGGAATTTCAAGACTTTTCTTTCAAGCTAAATCAAGGACGCACGATAAGAATTGAAGAATGTGAGATTTTCCTAAAGGTTCTGCAGCCTATCGAAGATAAGTACATACGTCTCTGTATCGATCCACAAGACTCTATTAAACCAGCTCATGACTTGCGAGACCAAGTAACCTATGCTCTGATACCAACTTGTCACGACCCCAACCCCGGTCATGATGGTGCCTAACATACTGCTAAGCAAGACCGACAGATTCAACAACCTTAACCCTTTTTCATACAGTTCATGATTCAATTAAGACAAATAATTACTAAGTCATAATATTGAAACTCTGAAATATAGTTAAAACATACGGAAAACCCAAGTAGAAATACTACTACTACACAGCCCGAAGAATCTGATGTCACAAGTCTAAGCCTCTAATACACAGGTGTCAACCTACTACATATTATTCAAAAGAAATGCGAAAATAAAGCAAATAGGTTAGGTGGGAAGAACAAGACTACGGACGTCATGCAACTACCTTGATGCTCCCACATATGATGCTCGGCAGAGAAATCCGAACTCAGCCTAAATAGGTTCACCTAGATCTGCACACAAAGTGCAGGGAGTAATGAGTACATCCACCCAGAGAGTAATAAACGTAAATAGAGGCTGAGAGTAAGAAATCCTGGATAGACACAAATAAGATATAATTACAGTAGTTTAACCTAGATAATATCAACTCACTAAACCAATAAAAACAATGATGCTGCAACAGATAAGTAAAGGAATGACAATCAGTTACAAAATGCAACAAATATTGCGGTACTCTCTAGTACCATATGCGGCGTGCAACCCGCTCCATTTATTTATCATCGCCGGCACTCATTGAGGATGTGCAGACTCCGGGAGGGGCCCCTTATGGCCCAAGCGCAACATCAAGCCATCTCATGGCATCCATTAGGCCCTAAGCCTTATATCAATATCAATATAATACCGATGCGGCGCGCATCCCGATCCCAGACTCAATCCAGAATAAACATATGCCCCTCAGGCACAATAGCATATAAAATATTCAGCCCAAACTTCATTAGAAATATTATAAGTTCCAAGTTTTGAGAAAAGTGGCTGAGTTAGCAAAGTAGTATTAAATACTAGAACTGAGTTCAATTATCTATAAATATGGCAAGAAACCAGTAAAACAATTCCTAAAGGATGCAAGCAGTTGGCACGAAGCCTAATTATGACAATTAATCCATTTTTATAAGGATATCTACTAAGCTTTAATCAATTAGATAGTAATTTTATTATGCAGAACGGACCAAGTCACAATCCCCAATAGTAATCTACCCTACACCCGTTATCCGGCGTGCAAGTCACCTCAATATATAGCACTACGATGTGTAAATTCGGGGTTTCAAACCCTCAGCATAGAATTTACATATATTACTAACCTCAAGCTGGCCAAAATCCTAGCTCGCTATGCCCTTGCCTCTCAAATCGACCTCCCCATTCGCTGAATCTAACCAAAACCACAACGAATACGTCACATTATGCTATTGGATCAATACTCAATCTAAAATAATAAAGAAATATAAAAAATTCCGAAATTAGCAAAACCCGAGCCCCGGGCCCGCTTCTCAAATTCCAGAAAATTTTACATTAGCGGATTCCTTATCTTGCCACGAATCTAACCATACAAAAATTATCCAATTCCGACACCATTTGGTCCTTCAAATTATCATTTTATATTTTTGAAAGATTACACAATTTTCTTCCCAAATTCCATCCCAAATCATGAATTAAATAATGAATTCAATGATAGATTCATGTACCCTAGACAAATCTAAGTTAGAATTACTTACCCCGATGAATTCCTTGAAAAACCTTCGTAAAATCGTCAAAATCTGAGGTCTCTAGGTCAAACTATCAAATAAAATCCAAAACCTCATATTTATATAGTAACCCCTTCAGATTTTCATCTCCGTGGCCGCCAAAAACCAGTGCGGTCCGCGCCAAAATGACCGCGGCCGCACAAGTGTTTCTTTGGAATTATAGGCTTTAGTTTTTTTGCCATAACTTTTGCTACAGATGTCCACATGCCTATTCTAATATGTTTCTGGAAACTAGATTTAATGAGCTACAACGCTCGTTTTCAAATCATGTCAAAATTCTTTGTGTGTTAAAAGATATGAGCTTCTAAAGTCAGATCAGTGACCCAGCTCCTCCAGCGCGGGCCGCACAAAAACGAACGCGCCCGCGGAGCCTCCCAGTGCGACCAGCGCAAATACACCCGCGTACCGCGGTAGTGAGTTCAGAAATTTTACCCTCCAGACCTCCAACAACTATATTTTTGCCTAAAGACACCCCCGGATCTATCCGGAACTCACCCGAGGCCCTCGGAACCTCAACTAATCATACCAGCATAATCCATAACATCGTTAAAACTTGTTTCAATCATCAAAACACCTCAAACAACATCAAATTACTCAAACATCATTGAATTCAAGCCTAAGTTCTTCTAATACTTCCGAAATACGCATTCGATCAAAACCTCAACCAAATCACCTCTGAATGACCTGAAATGTTGCACACATATCCCAAAGCACATAACATAGCTTTAGAAACTCTCGGAATTCATTCCGATCCTCGAATCAAAATTTCACCTATCAACCGAAATTTGTCAAAATATTAACTTCATTAATTCAAGCCTCATTCTACTCCGGGCCTCCAAAATCACTTCCGATCACACTCATAAGTCAAAAATCATCCCCTGAAGCTATCTGAATCGTTGGAATCCACATCTGAGCCCTCTAACTCATAGGTCAATATCTGGTTGTTTTTTTTCAAACTAAGCTTTCCTTAAAGAGACTAAGTGTCTTATTTCCTTCTAAAAATCAATCCAATTCAACTCGTTCACACAAGACATTGATAATGAAGCATAACGAAGAAGAAAATTAGGGAAACAGAACAGTTCTTATGAGACGACGGGTCGGGTCGTTACAGTTCACTGCACTACTTAAAGGTTAGATCTTTATCCCTTTTACAGTTTCTGGAAATTCGAATACAATTAAGATTTGTGATTTCAAATACAATTAAAGGTTAGATCTTTATCCCTTTTTCTCTTTTGTTGTAATGGTTTTTCTTTCCTAGTATGATTGACTAGGAAACTGTATACTATTTTATTACTTGAAACTTGCAGTTTTGTTTGTTATGTAGTAGTAATATTGAATGGCTTTTAAGTAATCCTTATCTAATTATGGTACTAGTAATAGTAGTTTATGGGGTTTATTAATGTTTCAAATTTGTGTCAGTAAGGATCAATTATTAAGGGATTTTATTATGCTAGTATTAAGAGTATTTACGGGTTAACATTGGTAAAAAAAATTAATACATTTCTTGAGAGCCGCTGAACATGCCCAACTATGCCTTATAAAAGGATACGCGGACGTTGCAAATATAGCCTGAGTATTTATGTCCGGAGTAGAATCCACAGAGGATTAACCTTTCAATCACTTTTTTTGGATGTACTAAATTCTTAGAGTCAACTTCCCCAAACGTTAGAAACAACAGTTAATGGTATTTCTAATAACTTAGACTGAAAGTAAATAAATAGTTATAAACTGAATATGCTTGATTTGTAGACAATAATGAGAAGGTTCAAAGGTAGTGATTTTCCCTATTCATGAAATCCCTTCCGGTTACGCTTCATATAGATTCACCACAACATCTTTATCAATTATGAGCATTCTTTTTACCGTAAATCTCTCCCGAGTAATTATAATAATTTACTAGACGCACTCTCCCGAGATACGCTAGTTAACTTTGTTTATTATAGCTCACTTTAAATTGCACCCAATGTTTCGTTATCCCTAATTCCGCCTTTAAACACGCAGTTATAGATCTCTCATATACTCTGTGGGGGGGGGGGGGTGTTGTCCAACAATAACCTAAATATGCACTCTCTTCCGAGTTATGCACACTAAATAGGCACAACTAATTGAAGATCCTGTCAATTAACTACAACAAATACGTAGTTAAACGAATAGAGATTAACTGGCAAACTACATTAACATAATTAAGAAGTTCATCCTTCAATAGGTTCCATCAAAACCTTAGACTAAAGTATTTAGCTACCCATAACAATGTAAAGATAAACGACGAAAATATTCATCATGGAAAATTGCAAGAAAAAGAAGAGATACAGAACTATGATGTTTTCGGGTGATCTCTCGCACTTGTGTACCTTGCAAAAGTAATCTCCAAAACAAGTCTGCCCTAATGTGGCCGAATTTCTACATCTTATAAGGGTTTTTCACCAACTTTTTCCGACTTGACACTTTGGTCCCTAAAATTTTTGCGTTTTGCCGCGGTTTAACCGCAGTTACGCCAGGACCGCGACCAGAATGGTCCTCTGAATATTTGTTAGTGTTATGCCGCTATCCTACAGCGGTTACGGTCTGACAGCGGTAGGCTAGGATCAGTTCTAGTTTTGTCCCTTCACTTGGTGCACTTCATGGGTATTGTTTGATTGGTCTCCTTTTCTTCGGAATTGATCCCAAAAGTACTCCACTGACTTCTTTTATCGTATATAGCCTACAAAGCATGAAAAGCACTAATCAGAGCATTTGGTTATCACTTTTTTCCATAAAGCTTGCAAAAGTGTGGTTCTTTAGGGCATAATTATAGTCTCATTCACCTATTATCAACACCCCATACTTAAATCTTTGCTCGTGCTCGAGCTAGTTGAACCACACTTCTAGGCCTATTTGTTTAATGCATTACCCTTTTTATGTCACACCTGCTATTATGAACGAACAACCTAAGTGGTGCAACAACCACACCTCAGGTGAAGACTCTAATGCCATGCTACACTCATGCTACACTCATGCTTATTCTATGTACTCTAAACAGCAGTGAAGACTTGCTTTTTCTTCTTGAGTTAGATGCCCTCACATCATATTTTTCTGAGAGAAGTTCCCTACACATGAATCAAACAACAAGGAACCATAGATAGAACGAATTCACTCACTCTCAACAAAGAACATTCATATGCCCCACAGATACACCATAAGCTTGCCCTTAGTGTAATACTCTACTAATTGAATTGTTCGGTCTAAGATCAATAAGGCTTCATTTGGTTGTAATATAGGCTGCAGGACAGGAAGGATGCATTTAGATATAAAAGTGAGTATACCTCCCTAAGCACTTTAATACATACATTTTCTCAATTAAACCTTATCCTTATGTCACCCCAAAATTCCACCTTCTCATCACTGTAACTACCCCATTCTTCTTTAAGCAAACTTACATCAAGAGCCACCACTTATCGAGGAGTTTCTATATTTTCTTTCAATTGGATCTTCCTTTTCAACACAGTGCACCCCTCTCCTTATTCAACTGGTTCCACTCGAAAGCCTAACCAACCACCCCACACTTTATTTTTTACAAGGTTCATAACAATTCAAATGCCCATGAGAGGTGAACAGATTCAAATAGATGGTTAATTCAAACAAATGGGTAAGGTTTGTACTGTGGTTTCCAAAGGAAAAGGATTATAGGTTCAAAGAGGTTAACTATTGTAATATGTACGGGTGGATTCATGATTATATAGGTGACACAAAGAAATGCCTAGATCATCTCTAAGACCAAACACTTTCTATTTTGTGGTACACATACACGGGGCAAGTACTAGGTATCGCATGCAAGCATACAATACATGTATTACCTCACACACACTTGGTATATTACTCATTCTGAATTAGTTTTTCGATACATTCACGTGAGCGTTCAAGTAAGACAAGGTGTGCACAACTAAGGCATAAGATTAAGAGTCTACACATGAGCCTAGACGTCGCACCCTCAAGTTTGTTTTAAGTGTTTGTAGGTATGTACACCACGGGATGCATTCTTGCCCTCACCCACCTTAGCCCAAAAGAGTCCTAAGGGTCCTAAAATCAATTAAAGAAAAATCTACCCAACCCGATTCAAGAAAAACCCTTGGAAAAGAACCGTGGTCAAAACAAAACCAAGGGTGAATTATTACACTACCTAAAAAGATAATAAAATAAAAACAATTCTTTTTGGGTTAGACTACTTCGCTCAAGAATACTGTCTAAGAGGTCCGTCATCAGGAAGACTCTCCTACCTTTTCTAGATTATATATATATATATATATATATATATATATATATATATATATATATATATATATATATATATATATATATATCCGACCTTAGCCCTCAAGAAACCCATCGACAAATGTCCGTCGTTGGGCCAAGTCAGTGTTCTAACATAATTACCAAAAAAAACAAACAAACAAAACTACCACATATTTAATGCCTATCTACACTACAATACACACACTAAATAAAGTCTCCCACCCCACACAAAAAGAACATGCCATGTTCCCATGTCATAAAACAATTAAAGTGCAGAAGGTTAAGGAACTTCCCTGGTCATCAGTCGGAGTCTGAGACGGTGTTGAGGTCCACGTTACAGTCCCTCCCTATAGCACATAACCAAGCAATCAGCCGACTCTCAAACCTAGCTTACCGTCTAGACATGGAATCCAAACGTACATGCAGGCCATCCACCGAGGTGCGAAGTTCTGCCATCTCTTCCTCCCAAGACGGCAACATGGGTTGGTTGGAATGTGATCTAGAGAACCCTGCCCCAATTTGGGGTTGCCAAAAGGATCCGGAATCATCATAAGATTTCCTGGGTGGTGCCCTGGGTGCTTGGACGTCATCATCATCGTCCAACTCAATGGAGGTGAGTACATCTCTGCCCACTTTGATCTTTGACACTCTGAATGTTATTTTTGGGGGTAAAGTGTCATCCGTAGGACTAGCTGGGACATCGGCCAGCAGACATAACCTCGTCACAAGTGAGGAGAAGTAAAACTCTTTAGTCATCAGAGGTGACCAGAGGATCATTTCATCTTTAATGATTATAGCAACATCAACGTCCTTCCTACTTGCGCAACACCAAACCAATAGAGCCTGTAAGCTGTTCACATCTGATGTATTGCCCATGGGCAATAACCTGCTGCAAATCATAGTGAACAACAACTAAGCTTCCCATGTGAACGACTTGGAGTGAAGAGTAACGTTCTCCTGTATCCAAACTGGGCATCTCCTTGAGCACATTGACTCAATTAGAGTGTCCCAATCAACCCCTAGAGAATTGTGGTAATAATCAGTTCCACTAGTGAACGGAGGCAGTTGCAAGACATGGAGAATCTTCAGGACTGAGGCATCTACCACTTTGCCCCGCACAATCACAGAGCAACACATACGTTTCAGGCAGTTCGGGTAGACTTCGGAACTATCATTGGCTTGGCCGTTTCAGGTTCCTCGAACAAAAACTCTATCCCCCTCCGGCAGATTTCCTCGTACATGTCCGGTTTTTCTACACGGAGGGCAGCCCTGTAAATAGCAATTTCAGGGACAAAGCTTTTGGTAGCTTTAGCATGAAACTTGTGATGTGCCTCCTCAGGCGTGAACTTGGTGGAATCATATGTCGGCACTTCGAAATTGCTTCTCGGGTTCCTACGCCTCTTTCGAGCCATAGTACCTACAATCAATTTATCATGACGATCATGGGCATCAAAAAATGGGCCAGTAGGATGGGTACTCAGACTTCGCCACTCGCTGGCTCCAATCAGTTTTCTTTAGCCAAGCATGGCCAGTATAACCAACTAGTGAGATTCCTAAAGTGGGCAACATCCATAATTATCCCCACACCACTTATCAATTATACAATTCTGCCATGTAAGACCCCTCCCCCCTCGTGCAAGCACCCAATAATTAATAACAGTTAAGTGCTACCACCACCCACCCCACACAAAAATTGTTAACAAGGCACACAAATCAACCCCAAACATTATCTACAACACCCATCTTTTGGGTTGAAACCCCATTGCAACCAAAATCAAGAATTATACACACTAATCACTATATAAAGCAAAGTACATAAAACACAAGAAAAATTAGAACAACTTACATTAAGATTACCGTGGAATATTAGGGACGACGTAGGGGTGGTGGAGGGGTCGAGGGTGGGGCACTTTTCTTGGATGGGGGGGGGGGGGCAGTTGTGCAGAGGTAGGGTTTGGATGGAAGAAGGAAGTAAGAAGAAGGAATAAAAACAAAGGGGGGGTTTTGGGTTTTGGGAAGAAGAAGAAGGAAGAGTTAGGAATTGGAGAAGAAGAGAAGAGAAGAATTAAGAGTTAGAGTAGAATAAAAGAGAAGAAATAAGAGTTGGAGAAGAAGAAGAAGGAAGGAAGATGAGAGAAGTTGACAAAAATGGGTTTTGGGCGGTTATGGGGTGTTGGGCTTAGGTCAGGGTAATTAGAGGGAGAAAATAAAAGAATAAAAAAAAATTCTGCAGATCGTACTCGGCCCTGGTCTGATCTACCGTGTTCCCACCGTGGTTACATAGCGACCGCGGTGGACCAACTTCAGACAGGGTCTCTGACCGCACTCCCACCGCGGTTACGCTGCGACCGTGGTGAGTCATCTTCAGAGAGTGTCTCTGGCTGCGGTCCCACCGCGGTTACGCCGCGACCACAGTGAATCAATTCCTGAATGCTAATTTCGGGGTTATTTTCAATGCTTTGCCCCTTAGGCACTAATTTTACCTCTTTTAATGCCTACCTTACCCATTTTATTCCCAGGCTCTTGATGACAAGTCCTCCGCACTATCTTCATACACACAATATGTTAGAAATTAAACCTTTTTTACATGCCATTACAAACTACAATTAGAACACATTCGTGGGTTGCCTCCCAGGCAGCACCTCATTTAACGTCGCGACACGATGCAAGTGAGCGCATTTAAGGCTTGCTCGACCTCCGGGGATCAGTCAGGTGGATCTCAGACCCTTCCTTTTGTTCGTTCATGCCCACATATAGTTTCAATCTCTGTCCTTGATTCTAAATGTACGAGAGTCTTTCTCTGCGGCAATCTCTACATCACCTAATGGGAATACTTCAACTACTCGAAATGGTCCAGACCATCTTGACTTAAGCTTATTAGGGAACAGTCGGAATCTTGAGTTATAGAGTAATACTGTAGCCCCGGGTTTGACATGTCGTTCAACAATGTGCTGGTCGTGTAACCTCTTCATTCTTTCCTTATACAATCTTCTGCTCTCAAAAACAAGATGTCTGAACTCGTCAAGCTCATGTAACTCAGTGATTCCAGTTGTGTCTGCAGTCACAATATGTTAGAAATTAAACCTTTTTTACATGCCATTACAAACTACAATTAGAACACATTCATGGGTTGCCTCCCAGGCAGCACCTCATTTAACGTCGCGACACGATGCAAGTGAGCGCATTTAAGGCTTGCTCGACCTCCGGGGATCAGTCAGGTGGATCTCAGACCCTTCCTTTTGTTCGTTCATGCCCACATATAGTTTCAATCTCTGTCCTTGATTCTAAACGTACGAGAGTCTTTCTCTGCGGCAATCTCTACATCACCTAATGGGAATACTTCAACTACTCGAAATGGTCCAGACCATCTTGACTTAAGCTTATTAGGGAACAGTCGGAATCTTGAGATATAGAGTAATACTGTAGCCCCGGGTTTGACATGTCGTTCAACAATGTGCTGGTCGTGTAACCTCTTCATTCTTTCCTTATACAATCTTCTGCTCTCAAAAACAAGATGTCTGAACTCGTCAAGCTCATGTAACTCAGTGATTCCAGTTGTGTCTGCAGTCTCAATATCTAAGTTCAGTTGTTTTAATGCCCACCACGCTTTATGTTCAAGTTCCACTGGCAGGTGACAAGCCTTCCCAAACACCAACTTATATGCTGACATACCAATTGGTGTTTTAAATGCAGTTCTGTAGGCCCAGAGTGCATCATCTAGCTTTCTCGCCCAATCAGTTTTTGTGGCGTTCACAATCTTGGTTAACACACTCTTTATCTCTTTGTTGGACACTTTAACCTGCGCACTAGTTTGTGGGTGATAACTGGTGGCCACCTTATAGTGTACATCATACTTCACAAGAAACTTTGCCTCGGTCACTGATAATCGCTCTTGGTATCCCAAATCGGGTGAATATGTTCTTTTTCAAAAATCCCACCACCACTCTTGCATCATTAGTGGGCAACGCAACACCTTCTACCTACTTGGACACGTAATCCACAGCAATAAGTATTTTTTAATTGCCAAAGGAGCTAAGAAGGGACCTATGAAGTCAATCCCCCAGACATCAAACACTTCCACCTCTTGAATCGGGTTCACGGGCATCTCGTGGCGGCGGGAAATGTTCCCAGTTCGCTCACATTCATTGCAGCCCTTCACCCATAAGTGCACATCATTAAAGACTGTTGGACAAAAGAATCCGGCCTCAAGCACCTTCGTAGCTGTCCTGACCCCTCCAAAATGTCCTCCATATGCCGATGCGTGACAAGCCTGCAAAACAGAAGATTCCTCTATCTCGGGGACACACCTCCAAATCATATTGTCAACACATGTTCTAAACAGATAAGGCTCATCCCAATAATACATGCAGCTATCACGATAAAAAAATTTTCTTTGGGCAGATGAGAGGTCATGAGGAACAATACCACTGGCCAGGTAATTAGCAAAGTCTGTATACCATGGCGCTTCCTCAAGATTAGTAGCAAGCAGCTGCTCATCTGGAAAGGTTTCCAGGATATCTTCGACCTCGACTGACTTTTTAGCTCCTTCAGGTCGTGATAGATGATAAGTGACTTGATTTTCTGTGCCTTTACGGTCACGAATTTTGAGGTCGAATTCTTGCAATAGCAGCACCCAACGAATGAGTCGCGACTTAGACTCCTTTTTCTCGATTAGGTACCTGAGAGCAGCGTGGTCATTATATACAATTACCTTGGAACCAATCAGATATGATCGGACTTATCAAAAGCAAACACCACAGCCAACTTCTCCTTCTCAGTCACCATGTAGTTTAGCTGGGCTCCACTTAGCGTTCTACTAGAATAGTATATTGGATGCATCTGCTTATCTTTCTACTTTCCCAGCACTGCCCCCACAGCGTAGTCACTAGCATCACACATGAGTTCGAACGATTGCTCCCAGTCGGGGGCAACTATGATAGGTGCTGTGACCAACCTCTTTTTCAGTTCCTCAAATGCTATCATGCAATCATCGGAAAACAAGAAAGAGTGATCTCTTATTAACAATTTACAGAGAGGGTTGGCAATTTTTGAGAAATCTTTTATGTATCACCGATAGAAACCGACATGCCCGAGGAGGCTTCTGACTGCTTTAACTGAAATTGGAGGGGGTAGCTTTGCAATCACATCTATCTTAGCACGATTCACCGCAATTCCCTTGCTTGATACCCGGTGTCCCAAAACTAAGCCCTCTTGTACCATAAAGTGGCATTTCTCCCAATTTAGAACCAGGTTAGTCTCGATACACCGTTTCAGCACATGAGTTAGATTTATCAGGCACTCATTGAATGAGTTCACCACCACTGAGAAGTCATCCATGAATACCTCCATTATGTCCTCTGCCATGTTAGTGAATATAGCCATCATGCACCACTGGAATGTGGTGGATGCGTTGCATAGCCCAAACGGCATCCTCCGAAAAGCATAAATGCCATACGGGCAAGTGAAAGAGGTCTTCTCACTGTCCTCCAATTCTATGGAGATCTGATTGTACCCGGAGTACCCATCAAGAAAATAGAGACCTCCCTGCCAATCTGTCTAACATCTTATCAATGAAGGAAGTTGGAAGTGGTCTTTCCGGGTGGCTAGATTTAACTTCCGATAGTCCATGCATATTCTCCAGCCTGTGACGGTTCTTGTAGAGATCAGTTCATTGTTATCGGTTTTAACTACCGTCATGCCACCTTTTTTGGAACACATTGAACTGGGCTAAACCGGCTGCTGTCAGAGATTGGGAAAATGATTCCCGCATCTAACCACTTGATTACTTTTTTCTTCACCACCTCCTTCATATTGGGGTTCAGCCTTCTTTGGTGTTCCCTAGAAGGCCTGTGTCCCTTTTCCAGTAGAATTTTATGCGTACAGTAGGCGGGGAAGATCCCCTTTATGTCTGTCATGGTCCACCCAATGGCAGTTTTACACTCTTTTAGTACTAGTAACAGTTGTTGAGCCTGCGTATCTAACAAACTAGATGAGATAATAACATGTAATGTAGAGTTAGGTCCAAGAAATTCATACCTGAGATGGGCGGGCAATAACTTTTACTCCAGTTTGGTGGTTCTTCGATTGATGGCTTGGCTGGAGGAGTTTCTCGATTTTCCAAGTGCAAGGGCTTGAAGTCTAGAGTTCTATCCCAGAACCCTCTACCCTCTAGCGCCAACACCCATTCCGCCAGATCCTCTCCATTTACGTTATCTCAATTCATTAGACATGTAGTAAGGGGGTCCTCAATGGTTAGCCTTTCATCATCAGTCTCTACAATTACATCCACAACATCAATAAGAGAGCAATTGGCGAATTCACTTGGTCACCTCATATATTTCTACACATTGAATGCTATTTCTTCATCATTCAGTCTCATCTTGAGCTCCCTAGTCTCACAATCAATTAAAACTCTCCCTGTGGCTTGGAATGGTATTCCTAAAATTATGGAAATCTCTTCATTCACTTTGTAATCTAGGATCACAAAATCTGCACGGAACACAAATCTCCCTTGCACATCATCCAGGATTCCAGAGGGTGGAATAGTTTCACAGTCCTGTCAGCCAGCTGCAACAACTTAGAGGTGGGTCTAGCTCTTCCGATGCCCAACCTCTTATAAATTGCCAGATGTATAAGATTGATGTTGGCCCCTAGATCACGCAGTGCCTTAGCAAAAGCAAAATTACCAATAGTGCATGGAATTGTAAAGCTCCCTGGGTCAGACAGCTTTTCCACAATTGGTATAGTTACCACTACACTATAGGTCTGAGTAAGAGTAGTTGTGGCCAAATCTTGGATATCAAACTTTCGGGACATCAAGTCCTTCATCATTTTTGCATACCCAGGCATCTCCTTCAAAGCTTCAATCAATGGTATATTTAACTGGATTTGCTTTAACATGTCAAAGAACTTCTTGTATTACTCCTCATTTTTGTACTTGGCTAGCCTCTGAGGGAATGTGTAGGAGGTCTCTTTTTCCCAATCAATTGGGACTGATCTTTATCAGCCGCTACATCAACTACTGGCTCTTGGACTGTTTCAGCTTCTTTCTCGTTCTTATTCTAAATATTTTTTTCTTCTTGAGCAGGCTGGACTGTCACCTTTGTCAGGTTCGTTAATTCATCCAGCTTGATGGGCACTGGTATGGGTTTCTCAGCTTGTCTAGCTTCTCGAGCCCTTTCTTGCTCTACATCCAAATCTCTGCCATTGCGTAGGCTCACCGCCATCAGTTACCCCAGGACCGCGTCCAGAATGGTCCTCTGAATTTTTGGTAGTATTCTGCTTCTGTCCTACCGCGGTTACGGTTTGACAGCGGCAGGCCATGATCAGTTCTAGTTTTGTCCCTTCACTTGGTGCACTTCGTGGATATTGTTTGATTGGTCTCCTTTTCTCTGGAATTAATCCCAATAGTGCTCCACCGACTTCTTTTATCGGATATAGCTTGCAAAGCATGAAACACACTAATCAGAGCATTTGGTTATCATTTTTTACCATAAAGCTATACAAAATGTGGTTCTGTAGGACATAATTATAATCTAATTCACCTATTATCAGGCGCAAATCATCAATTTTTTTCGGGATGAAGCAATTTGCAGTTATTTCAAATCCATCTTCCCGGTCGAAATAAAGTTCAGCCAAATCTTTAGAGTTTAATTGAATGGCATGAAAAGGACGTCTCAATAAAATCTGTGGCCTAAAGCTAAATCTTTATAAGGGGTCTTTTTTTTTAATAATGTAGTTATCTTACAAAATGTAATATTAATATTTTATTTTATTTTTATCCTTTTTTTTGTCTGTAAATTGGTTATCTTATAAAATATATTATGTAGTGCTAATATTTATATTGGTAAGAAAATTCAAGTTACTAAGATATTAGCCATGTATTTACAATATGTTATCATGTATCTTATTGTAAATAATGTTATTTACCAATATGAAAATTTGAGTATCTTAATTCAAAGTTCTAAAATATTTCTTGTATTAAAAAAAAACCGTCTTTATTTTGACTTTTATAAAAAGTTTGTGTAAACTTTAATACTGTCTAAACAAATATAAAATAAAAATTCATAATTAAAAATCTTTTTGGAGCCCCCAAAACTTAGGAGGCCGAAACAAATGTTTTACAAGCCTACTCCTTGATCCACCTTGTGGCATGGACCCCTCAGCCAAAACTATGATTGGCCTACAGACTGCAAATCAAGAATTTCTTGATGTGCAAAAATTAGGAAGGCCAGAAAATTCACTCCAAGAAATATTAGTATTTGTGTGGATTGAAAAGGGTTCGTAATGTCTGTGAACTTGTGTGGATTGAAAGGGTTTGTAATGTCTTTTGCAGATACATGGCTGATCATCCGCTGCTGGTAGCCCAGGATTGGTTAATAAGGAATTATAAAGTCTGGGATTGTGAGTTATACTTAATTCCCCCAGTTTACAGTTCTTGTATACATTATTTTTATTCTACTCAGTTTTTTGTGTATGTTGTTGTTAGTCCCTCCATCTGGTTACATTACACCTTTTTTGGCATTTGGTAGATTGATTTTCTTGCTGAACAGTTTATTTATGTTCCTCATTTCATGTAACTATCATGTGATTCCATGTTTTACTGATATAAGTTAGGATCTCTTGAGATAAAAATTTGGACCTTAAACATTAATCTTTGTGATTAGATTTGGTCTATGGTGATTTTTTCTCATCATTTGTGAAGATGAAACAGGTCTTTATTATTAGAGTTGAGCATTACATCTGAATTCCTTAGAAAGAATTTTTCTTTTATATCTTTGGATATTCAATTTGTTCTGTAGGCATTGTATTGAAGTGGCGCCTCATTAGCTAACAGTCCAAGAAAATTGTCAGTACTCATTTTAAAGGTGATACAACAACAACAACTACCTAGTATAGTCCCACAAAGTGGAGTCTGGGGAGGGTAATATGTAGACGAGCCTTACCCCTACCCGAGAGGGCAGAGAGGGTAATATGTAGACGGCTCATTTTAAAGGTGATAGATATGCGAATATAAACACTCATATAAAAAATGTCATTGTCTAAAATTATAAAAGTTCATGGACAACCTGATCTAATAAAAGTTCAAGAATTTCTTGTCCAAAATGTAGGTATAAATCTTCAAAATTGAAGTCTCCTCCAGTTCTAGTAGCTACGTCCCAAAATGACTCATTTAACTCTTCTTCTGTTAATCTGCAAATTTCTCCAAGTACCTTCATGTAATTATCTGCCTCTTTATTGATCTCCTTTTGCTTCTCAACTTTGCTTGTGATTGCAAGTTCTTGATCGGTGACTCTTGTTTGAGATTTTCTTGAATTAAGCTGCATTTTCCTTCCATTTCCTGCCGAATTTCATACAAAAGAAGGTATTATTAATAGCTGTTTTAAAAAGATATATCATTTCAATATGGATTCAACGGGATTTAATAACTATGAGCTGGAATTACCTTAATCTATATTTGACCATTTAAATGGACTAAGAATGAAAATCTGTGTTAATAAGTGGAGCTAATTATTTGAAAATAAGTAAGGCAACTGCTACAACGGGTTAAATTATAACTATAACGTAAATTCTTTTTTAATTTTTATCCTTAATGACTTAGGGTGATTCTTGAGGTGCTATTTGGTATATCATATATTTGTTTGATTTTTAAGTTTTATACACTGATAATATATAATAATATATTTGCAAGTTTGGTAAACTTGATCCTCAATAACATGTAATTATAAGCCTGATATGCGAACGTAAAAGGCAGAGTAATAACTTGTTATAGGCTTATACATGTTTAAATAATATTATAAAAAGTCTTTAGACTCTTAGCTATATAGCGTTTGGCCATAAATTTTTAAATTTGTTTTGAAAATTTTGATTTGGGTGAAGTTTGGTTTGAAGATGAAAATATGTTTGGACATAAGTTGTCAAAACATATTTCACTTGTTTTTTTTAAAAAACATGAAACATATAACTTATACCCACAACTCCTACAAACTATTACAAACAATACATTGATCAATAACATTTATTATATTTTTGCAAACCACAGATTTATGAATATAAATAAATTTGGTATAATTATCATTTTTATAATGAATTACATAATACACTATCAGATGACTGAGAAGACGAAGCAACATTGTTAAAAACGCTCTTTTATAAAATACAAAAGTTTGGGACAATTTTTAAAAAAAATAATAGTAATCTTTTGGGTTGAGCTGGTTTTGGGATTTGGATTATAGGTTTTAGGAATTTGTCAAAATATAGATAAAATTTATGAACAAATATATGTTTGCCAACAAAAACTCAAATATATTTTGACAAAATCTATAACCAAACTGGTCATTAATGTATCTTTCTTAAATTCTTTTCAGTTACTTTAGATTGACTAAGTCAAGCAAATTTATCTCTCTAATATTTTATTACATATCTGATTGGCCCAATCAAAACAAAACTAGTTTCTGAATTTTCAGACACATAAGAAATTATCTTAGCATCCTTAATTTTCTTTTCAGACAAATTTCATCTAAAAGTATAATGAGTCAAATTAAACATTAAAATACTCAAAAAAGAAAAAAGAAGGAAAAAACAAAAATTAAGGAACAAGTTAGAAAAATTAGGAGTCACTTTGTGAAACACACCTGCTGGGGTACCACCTTGTTGAGAATGAGGAATTGGACTTGAATCTGCTGATTTAGACAAAGGCTGTATTTTGGTAGACACTACACATTTGCTCTTGCTCCTCTTCTTCTTGTCAACCTTGGATTCAACAGACATTTTCCTAGGATAATCCTCAAACTTCACTTGCTTTTTCACTTTATTAGCAATCCTATCTTGTTTTCCACAACCTTCTTTCTTCTGGCCAACAGTAGACATATTTAATGATGTTTTAGCAACATTAACTTTCTTCTTCCCTTTTTTTTGAACATTTTTTTTACTGCTATCTGCAACCTTCTTTGGCTTCATTAATTCTTGATTTCCCACCCTACTGGATTTTCTTATACTAAAGTTCTTTTTCTCTTCTTCATCATTGAAGCAAAATACCAAAAACTCTGACTTGAATTCTTGATCAAAATTTGGTATTTCGCGAAAAGACGTGGATGTTCTAACTCTTCTATGATGAAAATTTTCAGTTAGATTAAATTGCATCAAGTAATCAAGAGAATTAACTGACCTGCTTCTTGGAAATGAACCAAAAAAAGTGTTTTTTTCTTCGGGTAATGAGTCTAATCCCATTAACTTTGCTACAACTCCTGGACTGTTGGCAGTAACTTTATTATTACTAATAATTTCATCAGCCTTGAAAGGTAATTTCTGACTAGAATGATCAAATTCTACTCCATTTGGTTTCGTATATTGATCAGAAGGGCGTGTTGGGAGGCTTCCACCACAAAGTAGTCTTTGAAAAATGCCTGAAAAACACTTAGCTGAAGTTGTATCCTTTTGATTTTCAGCCATTTTTTGAGTTTTCAAGAAAATGAGAACAAAAAGTTATCACTGAGTTAGTGACTGAAAAAGAGAAGAAAAGTCACTAAATAGAATGGTTTTTATAAAAGAGGTTGATAGAGAATGATGAAAGGAACATCAAGTTGGTTTTTATGAAGGAATTGAAAAACAAAAACTCAACTTCAAGAAATTAAACATGAAAAGGACCTTTATTTTTGCAAGATTAAAGGAGGGGTGGTTTAAAAAAAGGGATGATGAAAGGAACATCAACTTGGTCTTATAAGGGAGTTGAAAAAATAGGACAATTTCAACAAGTTTAGCATTGAAAAGGACTTAATAATCTTTTTCTTGTTTACTTTTTGCATATAAACAAAAGGGGGGGGGGGGGGGGGGGGGTGGGGGTGGGCTAAGAGTTTGAATGATGTTTCTGAAAAGTGGGGGGAGTTGGAACTATTTGAAAGCTTTAAGGTTGATGGAAAGACTTCTAACTCATTGAGTTCACACCATATAAGTTTGGAAAAATCTTGGACCTGAAAAAATTGTTATTTTATTGATCCAATGCAGTATCACGCGCTTATTAACCCTTATTTTTTTTATTTTCTTTACATTTATTTTGGTTTTTCCAATATTATAATTACTCAAAATAATCTAACGTATACGTTGATAGGATTAAAAAAAAGTTTAACATTGTCGGTTTATTTTAATATATATTATAAGATAACATGTCTTATTTTTCATGGTTATAAATTGGAATTTTTATGGACAGAGTTATGTGCACTAATAGTGTAAAGTTTGAATTATTTATTTAATCTAATTATATAGCAAATTATTACTCTATTTTTTAGGTTACTTTATGTCACCAACATTTTGATACGATGAATTACTTCTTAAGTTAACATGACGATGAATGTTCAAAATTTAAATTATAAATAAATTTAAGTTATATATATCAACAGCATATAGCTCAAGGATAAAGAAGTTTGAAAGTCGCAATACAAAAAAGAAAAGAACTTAACAATTCAAGACCAATTAAATCAACACGTACCTATCTATCATTACTAAAAAATAACACACCATAAGAAAAAGATTAAAAGACGTCAAATAAACTAGTGCTATTAGTAGTAGTATATTGTACGAGAAAAATGGTCTGATTTGAAAATCCCAATTTTGTTTAATTATGATCGTGTTTTACATGTCAGCGTGCGTTGACTGAATGTTGCCGAATTTGTTGACTTTTTATCTGCTCCGACAACCGTTTTCTCATTTCACCGACATCTTTGACACCTTTCATTTGCATCCAAAAAAAATTTGTACATTACCTTTCAAAAATTATGTGGTCCAATTTTTATAGTTTCATAATTTTGCCAATAATTTTGAGGTAATTCAACATCCAAAATTTGAGAAATAAATCCCAGAACATGGGTCCACGAGTTGCGAGTAGAATAACTAGTTCAATTAGAAGTTGTTACTTGAAGCAGAAAAAAAAAACGTTTTTTGGTAGTCACAAAAATTTCTCATGAAGGCTGTTCTTTTTTGTAGTGGCTTTTGAAAAAAATTAAACAGCCCTCAATCTTCTTTTTTTTTTAACCTATCAACCAGAAAAGGAATCGAGGAGAGTATGCGCAACGTCTGGCGTAGTTGATTAGATACTGGCCAAATGTTTCTTGCCGGTGAACTAAAAGCTCCGCTATACGTGAGGGGAAAGGTCGGAATATAAAAATTTATTGTACACACTTTTACTTTATATTTTTGTTGTATAAGATTGTTTTTACGGTTCGAACCTGTAATATACTGATCACATGATAGTAATTTTATCAGTTACGCCAAGATTTCTCTTCTTGTGCAAGAGCACACCACTAGAGTGAATCGAGTAAGCTGAAAACATATTTTTGGACAAATGAACATATCTTTTCAAAGAAGAAATAATAACAGTTAGTCAATTTAATCTTACAAGTGAAGTTTGAGAATGGTAGATAGTACGGAGAACTTATTCTTACGATGAATGTGCTGTATTTCTAATGAAGAAATTATAAATTTGATCCAATTATTTATAGATGAAATGTGTATCCAAAATGATGATAATCCAAAAGCATTCTCCCTGCTCTCTTTTATTCTCTGTTCATTCAATTATTTGTTTATTTGATTGATCACTTATGTAAGTGGGAATAGTAAAAATTTGATATTATTTGCTTAGAATTAAGGTGACACTATGTTTCAATTGACTTCCATACCCTTAAGTTTGAGATTGTTGGAGTCATAACAAGTACGTTCCTTGAAAGTCATGATAGAAAATGGAAAGAAACATGGTGGATTAGACAGCATTAATTATTAAATCTCATGATTCCATTTACTATAACAGACTTTTGACATAGTATTTTGTCATTCTCCTTATAAATCTCAAAGCTAGAAAAGTTTGCTAATAGATGTAAGTTGATACCTTGACGACCTTAATTTTCAATGGTCTAGCATTAAGGTATTCATTTTTTTTTCTTCTTAAAATGTAGTTGAACATAAACCGTAGGAATGCACCAAGCCACCAACTAAAGTGGACAAAAGCTACATGACCATCAATTGTGTGACAAAAACTACTGACCATCAATCAGATGACGCCCATGACGGAGGGAACGAGAAGGCTATAGAGCAGGAGTACATAGACCGGGTTGGTTGGATTTTAAATTACCAAACCAAATCAATTGTGTCGGGTTATTAAATTTAAAGAGCAAATCAAACCAATAAATTCGGGTTTTTCAAATATCGGTTTTTCTCGGATTTTTTCGGGTTTTCGGGTTATTCGGGTTTTTTCGAATTTTTTACGGTAAAATCTTCGTAGAACAAAATATATAACGTATGTTCAAAATATTTCTTTAATCCTAGTAAGATACAACTATATAAAGTATTTTTCAAGAAAATAATACAAAATATTAGATATGTCATGACTCATGACATTATCCTAAAATATTCAACAATAAAAAATAATAAAATTATGTACTATAAATATCGCTAATTAAAAAGTCGTAATAAAAATAAACATAATCTAAAAGCACTAATTCATGCTAAACTAGATAGACTAATGAGGGAGTATTAATTATATGCCTAAAAGCTAAAGAAAAATAAAAATAGGTTATGTATTTTTATCTAAATTATTGCAAAATAAAAAAATAGACATTTAATACATTCCCCTTCGTAATATTGATTTGAATATCTTTTGTTAGCATTAGTATTGATTGCTAGCATTATTTTATTTACTAATATTAATGGCTATAAAACTTATTGGAGCATTCAAAAGTTCTAAATCAAACCTTGAAATAATACCTTAAAAGATAAAATTATAAAAATTTAAGAAATATTTATAAATTACATTACAATAAGTATATTTATATATTAAATATATTTAAAATTGCTATATATGTAATGTCGGGTTGGTTTGGTTTCGGTTTGATTTTCTTTAGTTAAAACCAAACCAAACCAATTATGATCGGGTTTTTTTTTTCCAACACCAAACCAAGTCAAACCAAACCATAATCGAATTTTTTTTCCGGTTTGACTCGGATTATCGGATTGGTGCGATTTATCGGTTTTCTTTGTACACCCCTAAGCAGGACCATTAGGCGTCAAGGCTGGCAAACTTTCGAAAAAAAATGCATGTTACTCTATATGTCTACATGGTATAAGTTTACATGGTATGTCTTTTTAGACTCGACAATGGTGTACCTCAATAAACAAAATTTTAAGGTCTGTTGATCCCAAGCGCATAATAGGCGTTATTGATTTGCGTTGTGACAATTGGTGGGATTGCAAGTTCAGTCACAACGAAAAAAGTGTAAAAAGTTAAAGGCGTACAAAGAAAATTAATAAATCGTACCAAACCAATAATCCGAAATAAAATTAGAAAAAAAATCCCAATGTTGTTTCGTTTGATTTGGTTTTGTATTAAAAAATTCGATCATAATTGGTTTGATTTGGTTTTGAACTAAAAAAGTCAAACCGAAACAAAATCAATCCGGCAATATATTATATGATTTATTAAAAAATTTATAAATATAAATATTTATTGTAATGTGAATTATAAATATTTCTTAAACTTTTTCATAGTTTTATCTTTTAATGTATTACTTCTAAACTTGGATTAACATTCTTGAATGGTCCATTACGTGTTATAACCCATAAATGCAGTAACTCCAATAAAATTCAAGTCAATGCTAATGCTAACAAAATTTAATTCAACACTAGAAATGACAATAGTATTTGCATATCTAATTTTAGTTTTATATTGGTTTATAATGAAAATGCATAACTTAGTTTATCTTTTTCTTTAGTGCTTAGTCATGTAACTAATACTAGTACTTATTAGATGTACTTATTTTAGCATGACTTATATAGTACTTTTAGATTATGTTCATTTATATTATGGTTTATTAATTAGTAATATTTATTTTATGCAATTTAATTTTATTATTGAATTTTAATACAATGCTATGACTCGTTTCATATTATTATGTTATTAAAAAATATATATATTATATAGTTGTATAATATATGAAGCACAAGTTATACATTTTGTGCTATGAAGACTTTATCGGAAAAACCCTGGAAAAAAAAAAGACGAATAACCCGAGAAAAATCAAGAATAAAAAATCTAACTTTGTTGGTTTGATTTAGTTTATCTATACTATATTAAAAGCATGAAGGCCCTTAGTGAAATGTCGTTCACCTATTTTACCCTTCAAAAATAGGTTTTACACTGGACAAAATTATAATTTTTAAATTAATTAAAATTTTAGTTATTCAATATTTCCTTATTTAACTAGGTAGAAAGTCCTAATATTTTGGACTTTAAACTCAATATAAATCATTTCCTCGTTTGAATTATTAATATATTACATCTTATTCCTTCTTAATTTCTTGACATGGAATTAAGTGGTAGAATATCTGCAATTTCGCTAGAAAATAAATATTTGTGTCACAAGTAGTTGTTCAAAATAGACAAGAAAAAGTTAGAAAGCAACACGAAATTTTCGTGAAATTATTCTTTCATCTCTTAATTCTATATTTCGTATTATATTTGTCATCAATTTTTTTTTAAAAGTATAACATTGAACAGGAAAAAGTTTTCATACCATATTTTTAATTTCTATAAAAACGTATAAAGTTTTTTTATTTTTTTTTCTTGTGTATAAAACATTTGTATATATATTTTGAGTTACGTAAAAATAAAAAATAAAAAAATGGTTCTTCGCCTCAACCTGATTCCCTTTCTTTGATGCATTCGGATGTAAAAGAGCGATCCATGATTATATATATTTGGATAGAGAAAAAATAAATAATTTCTAGAACAAAGAAATAGTATAATAACGGATTTTACTTTGCCATAATGATTCGTTTTTTCTACGTTGAAAAAACCCATATATTTTTATCGATTAAAAAATAGAACAATTTAAATTTTGCGAGAAATAAAAAAGACCTCTTATGTAATAATCATGTTTATGTCTTTTAGAAAAAATTTAAATACTTATTGAGATGAAATACATACTTAACGCATGTACTTTAAAATTAATAAATTTAAAATCCTACATAATAATTTGGTAATTAAAAAAATTGAATCAACTCAGCCTATGTACCCGGGAACTTTTCGTTGATGAAGCTTGAAATCTAGAAAGGGCCTTGATCTTAGATAATGATCCAGCTAGAAGAGACCTAAATAAGCTAATTAATCTTAGACAGTAACACTAATCTAGAAAAAGGGACATGTTTTTAGGCTCATTTGCTTTTATTCTTGTTCATTATAACACTCGTGTCCAAAGAACAAAATATTTCGAATTTTTTTTCTACAGCAAAGACTAACACCTTATTTATTTAAAATAAATATTATATTAAAAATTATGTTATATAGATACCTTTTAGCGTTTATTGTAAAATATTTAATTTTGATTATCTCTTAGCTCTAAGCCACTAAATATACTAATCAGCTACAATATTTTGTTCTTTCTCTCTACTTTGATACATCACCTTCTCTTCCTTCATCCCATTAAAATTTCTAATACTCTTCGTCTTCTCTGTCTAGTTCGCTTGCGATTTCTCATCCGTCAATATCATCCATTGTAGTAGGAGAATTGTTAGAAAGAAGTCGATATCCTCCGTTAATTGATTCCTTCTCTGCTACGGAGGTAACCAATATACCCGAATTGGTCCCAGACCAGCCAATTCCATTAAGAGGCAAGAAAGCAAAAGAGAAAGACACATGAAGAGCGGATCACTGTATATATGAGTAGAAGACTAGATGATAGAATTATTTGCAATTATTGAGAGTATGGTTTTACTGTTTAGTTTTGTAAATTTCTAACTACCCCCATTTTTTTTGGATCCATTCTATTAGGATTGCGTAGCAAGTGTCAGATCCTCCATTAATTGATTCCTTCTCTACTACGGATCAAAATGTTGTCTAGCGGCAGCGTTTTTCATGCCCGCAAACATTAGCATTACTTTTGGAATTCTAATGGGGACTGTGTAGTAAGTGATTGCCTAGTATGAATTATCATAACACACACTTCTTTACGCTTGTTCTCATAAGTGTCTTTGATTTCAGGAATCAACATATCAAACTCTCAACACTCACATAGACAACAGCCTTGGCCTTCATGGTAAGAACAAAAACATAGTCTCTCGAGGAAACATATTACCTCTAATCAACCTCGAAGGGTCACCGGCCATAGATCCAGTCGATGTCAGCTCTCATATTACCATTAATGGGAATTTGGGCGTCGATCCTGAAAATAGCATTTGCAGAGGTGCTCGAGCAGCCGATTAGGATGCATAGAGCGATAAAGAAGATGGAATTAGCATTAGAATGATATTCAAGATATTGCACGCTCAAAAATCTGCGATATCACAACTCCAAAATCAGAATCACACAAATAGAATTGACCTCGAAACATCACAAAAAATTGTTCATAGGGCCAAACCTGTACCGGAGAGATCAAATGCTAGTGAATCGGGGTCTGACCCCGCCATTATGAAGATGCTCGAGGAGCTCACTAAACATATTAAATCAGGTGAAAAGGGAATCGAGGCTAAGCAAAAAAGGTAGAAATGTACAACTCCAAGGTTGACCAAATATTGGGAGCAACCCCGATTCTAAAAGGTTTGAATTCGAAGAAGTTCGTACAGAAACGTTTTCCTCTAAGTGCGGCTCCTAAGCCTATCCTGAAAAAATTCTGTATACCAAAAATTCCCAAATACAATGGAACCACCTACCCTAATGAGCATGTCACTTCTTATACATGCGTAATAAAGGGGGATGACTTAGAAGTTGATGAGATTGAATACGTTCTATTGAAAAAGTTTGGAGAAACTTTATCAAAAGGGGCAATAATATAGTACCACAATTTGTCGCCTAATTCCATCGACTCATTCTTGATGCTTGCGAATTCCTTCTTGAAGGCACACACCGAAGCAATAAAGGTTACAAATAGGAAGCCGTACCCCTTCAAAGTGAAACAAAAGGACAAAGAAATATTAGGCAATTCGCATCTCGATTCCAGATGGAATGCATGGACCTACCCCCAGTCACAGATGATTGGGTTGTTCAGGCTTTCACTCAAGTTTTGAACGAACGAAGTTCGATTGCATCACGATAAAAAAACCAAAACCTATACCTGTAGGCTTTAAACTTAACTAACTTGTAATTTACCTATTATAAGCCACTTTGCAAACACCCTATTGGAAAGACTTCAAACTAACTTGTGATGCACCACCACAAGCCACTTTATAACTCTCC
The DNA here is from genome assembly GCA_034376525.1 of Nicotiana benthamiana. Taxonomy (NCBI): domain Eukaryota; kingdom Viridiplantae; phylum Streptophyta; class Magnoliopsida; order Solanales; family Solanaceae; genus Nicotiana; species Nicotiana benthamiana. Next base: position 35,650,374 of record CM067327.1, read on the forward strand.
TAGTTACAGAGGATTTAACTTATGACTATTCCTAGTTACAACATAAACTCTAAAGTTTACGAATTTGCTTTGTTCCTAAGATAGTGCTTCTAAGAAAGCAAACTAGGAATTACAATGTAGAACAATTAACAAGATTACAACTCAACTATAGATGTACATAAGACTCGGTTAGAAACTAATCTTTAGTGGAGTTGTCTTCTTGTTCTTGACACAGTGACTTCAATGCACGATGAATGATTTTTCTTCTTGAGAGAATATCACGAAATGCACACACAAGTGTGTCTTGTGCTAGGTTTTTTAGCACAAATATATCACAATAGATAGTGATGTCAACTCTTGTATACTTCTTCCCAGTGAGAAGTGATTGATCTACTATCTGCAAAGCCGCTTTTGGACAGTTGTTATCCATCTGGATAGTTAACTTTGTACTTCTATCAAGACACACCAATGGATCAGGTCTTGGTTGTGTTCCTCCTCTGTAAAAGTTTCCAGATGGTCGCTTTCTTCTGCTACGTTCCAGCTGTGCACTTGACCTGTACTTCTGTTAGAGAACCCCAAAGAGCAGGTCCCTGTTGTGTTCTCTTTATATTGATTACATACACCCACTGACTTCTGTTGTCGGAGACATCTAAGGGGCTAATGCATCGAGTCCCTGTTGTGTTCCTCCATATGGTCGTTCATCCATTCGCTGATTTTCAGACTTCGAACAGTTCACATGAGATGTGTATCTTGTGGGACAAGGTTCTCTATCAGGTTCTTCACAACAAGTTTCTTAGATCATCAAAACATAAGAAGCATATGGTTAAGTCATTTAAAACCCATCAATTTCTCCCTTTTTGATGATGGCAAACTTAGGCATGGAAAGAAACTTTTTATATCAGAATTAACAATTAACTAGATGAGATGCCATCAGTTCCCCTTTGATCTATGATCTCCCTCCTCGGATTAAGTACTGTCTCAACTTACCCCCGCAATATAGTACCCCCTCAACTTACTTTTTCCCTATTTTGGCATCATTAAAAAGAGCAACTAGTATGTCGAAGAGCACAAGCAGGTAATAAGCATAAAAAACCCTAACACAGCTAGCTCATGCCACATATGTGCACATAACATGAGAGAAAAGAAAAGCTAGAGGAACACAGTATTTTATAGGCAATGAAAGAGAAGTTGTTTCGTTTATGTTTACATTGGAATGATCAAGTTAGGAGTAGTAAAGGTTAAATTGAACATGCCATCACAAAAAAACATAAGGACAAGTAAAACAACAGTCACGAGATGTTGGAGCAAAAATAGCCTGACACTAAAAGGATCCTAGGAAGTACTAAACACTAGAGGAAGGAGGTTTGGAGGAAGAGGCAACAATGGTTTTGAAAACCAGGTCTAGTCTAGCATTTACAGCCAGTTGTTCTTCAGATAATTGAGCTCGAAGTCTCTCATTTTCCTTTCTCGGTAGAGCAAGCTTCTCATGTACAGAATCAACTGCTTTAGCTGTTTGGCTAAGTTGAGTTTCCAGTATGGCATTTCTAGCCCTCAGCCTTCTCAATTCCTCAGAGGCTATATTTTGAGCGTTAATCAGCTGAGATATGGTCGAGATGCTTCCACCAACTCTTTTTATACATTCACATTCTTCTAGAGTGGTCTTAGAGAATGACTGCTTGCGTGTGCCCACTCTGGGATTCCTTAAGGGGACCTTATAGAATCTAAACACCTGAGTTAGGAGAAAGCCATAACGTAACCCAGATGGTCTTTTTTTCCTGCTATGTTCCAGCTGCGCTCTTTACCTGTACATTTGTCAGAGAACCCCAAAGGGAGAAGGTCCGTATTATGTTTATCTTTATATTGATTGTGTATAGCCTTGACTTGTTCTGTTATCAGAGACATCTACGGGGTCAACGCATCGGGTCCCTGTTGTGTTCCTCCCTATGGTCGTTCATCCTTTTGTTGATTTTCAGACTTCGAATAGTTCATATGAGATGTGTATCTTATGGGACAAGGTTCTCTATTTTGTTCTTCACAAGAAGTTTGTAGATCATCAAAACATAAGAAGCATAAGGTTAAGTCATTAAACTAAAGAAGAATTGAACTGAATATCCAGCTATAACCTAGGCTGATGTACTTAATCGATACCAGTCAAAGATTAGGGTCGAGGATGATCAATCGGGAACCCCTTCTGGTTCCGTCTACGCAAATAGGCCCATCGGCAGAATTCAAAGGGACATCGACAAAGAACCCCGATAGAACAGATATCGATACCAACCGTTCAGCATAGATCGTAGAAACAACAGCCTAGGACGTAATCCCGTTTGAAATAATCGACGTAATGATCGTGGATAGAAATCCCGAGGACTCATGAGTAAAAGTGGCTTCGATAAACATGTTGAGCCCACAGAAGCACCATGACTATCTGAGTACAACTTCAACATCGATGCGCTAGGCATTGTATCGGACATTGGAAGGGTAAAGGATACTAGATGGCCTAGACCCTTACAGATCGATCTAGCTCAAAGGAACCCTAATCAAGTATGCAAATACCATGGTACCAATGGTCAGAGAATGGAAGACTACAAATAGTTGAGGGAGGAGGTAGCATGTCTATTTAACGAGGGTCACCTTCGAGAATTCTTAAGTGATCGAGCCATGAACCACTTCAAAAACAGAGATTCAAACAGACACAACGAGCAGGAAGAGCCACATTATATGATTTACATGATTGTTGGGGAAGTCGATATTCCTCAAGGACCCGTATTTAAACGAACCAAGGTGACAATCACAAGGCAAAAGAGAACTTGGGACTACCTACCAGATGAAATTTTGTCTTTCAACAACGAGGATGCAAAGGGGATCGAACAACCTCACAATGACGCATTGGTAATATATATCCTTATGAATAAAATTCAGATTAAATGTGTGTTGGTAATATCTATCCTTATGAATAAATTCAAGTTAAACTTGTGTTGATTGATCCAGGTAACTCGGCAAACATTATTCAATCAAGGGTCGTAGAGCAACTCGGACTCCAAGATTAAATCATGCCCACAGCTCGAGTACTAAATAGCTTCGACATGGTAAGTGAAACCACCAAAGGGAAAATCAATTTGCTAGTAAATGTGATCGGCACTATCCAAGAAACAAAGTTCCATGTGATCGAAGGTGACATGAGATACAACGCGCTGTTCGGAAGGCCTTGGATCCATAACATGAGGGCAGTTCCCTCGATGCTTCAGCAAGTCCGAAAATTCCCAACATTAGAAGGAATCAAAATGGTGTACGGTGAACAACTCGCCACCAAAGAAATGTTTGCAATCGATAAAGTAGTACCCATGTTGGTGCTTTCATCAACAAAGGGATTCGAGTAAAAGGGAAAGCAAGAGTCAAATAGCAACTACAATCACCAGCTTTGGCCCGATCCGAGGAGTAGGAAACTTTCGAAGGAGATGATTATGATACCTCAAACCTTCATAATCCTCGACGATTTTTATGAAACAAAGTCAACAACTGAAAAGTTTGAACAAATCATACTAATTGAGCATCTTCCCAATCGAAAGGTATACATGGGCACGAGGTTAACCCTCGAGCTCAGGAAAAAACTCGTTCAGTTCCTTTTAGATAACATGGATTGTTTTTCTTGGTCCCGCCTAGATATGACATGGATCCCGCCTGAGATCACTACGCATCGACTGAGCTTGGATCTGAAGTTCCGCCTAATAAAACAAAAGAGAAGGCCCTAGTCTGAGGTAAAATATACATTCATTAAGGAAGAGATAACAAAACTTCTCAATATAGAATCCATTCGGGAGGTAAAATATCCCGAATGGTTAGCAAACATAGTTGTAGTTCCCAAAAAGGGAAATAAACTTAGAATGTGTGTAGACTACAAGGATTTAAATAATGCATGTCGTAAAGAATCTTTTTCTTTGCCAAAGATTGATCACAAAATCGATGCCACGGACGACCACGAGATCGATGCCTACTGCGGGTACAATAAAATATAAATGAACCCAGAGGATCAGTAAAAGACTTCTTTCGTCACTAAATACGGCACCTACTCTTATAGCGTAACGCTGTTTGGACTAAAAAATGCTGGTGCTACTTATCAACGCCTAGTAAATCGAATGTTCAAAGAACAAATAGATAAATCAATAGATGTGTATATTGTTGATATGTTAGGTAAGTCCAGCATATGACTATTTAAAGCATTTGCAGGAGACCTTCGACATACTAAGAAAGTACAACATGAAGCTTAACCTGGAGAAATGTACATTCGGAGTCGGTTCGGGAAAGTTCCTCAGATTTACGGTATGAAATCGGGGAATCGAGATCAACCCTGATATAATCAAGTCAATCGAAGACATCACGGTCATGATAATATCAAGGATGTACAAAGGTTAACTGGGTGTATAGTCACCTTAGGTCGATTTATTTCAAGGTCCTCAGATAAGAGCCACCATTTCTTCTCACTCCTCAAGAAGAAGAACAATTTCGCATGGGCCCTGGAATGTTAACAAGCCTTGGAAGAACTAAAGTGATACCCCGCCATTACTTCACATCCCGAAAGCGGATGAGTGACTCTACTTATATTTAGCAGTCTCTGGATAGTGGTAAGTGAGGTCTTGGTTCTAGAAGAGCAAGGTATGCAATTCCCTATTTATTATGTTAGTCGAACCCTAGGAGAGGCTGAAACCCAATAACCACACTTAGAAAAATTAGCGATCACTCTGATAAGCAGCTCTAGGAAATTAAAATCATACATTTAGTGTCACTCAATTTGTGTCGTAAGAACCTATCCCCTTTGTAACATTTTGCACAAGCCCGAACTCTCGGATCGATTGGCCAAATAGGTTATCGAGATCAGTGGGTACGATATCGAGTATCAACCCCAAACGACCATTAAGTCTCAAATCTTGGCAGACATTGTAGCCAACTGCACGTCATCCCTCATACCCGAGGTAAAAAAGGAACTATTATTACAAGAGGGTACATCATCGGGGGTGTGGACACTCTTCATAGACGACGCTTCGAACGTGAAGGGGTCTGGGCTAGGCATCATTTTGAAGCCACCCACAGGTAATCCAATTAGACAGTCTATCAAAAATTCAAATTTACTAACAATGAGGCCGAGTATGAGGTCATGATTACAAGTCTCGATCTAGCTAAGAGCTTGGGAGCAGAGTTCATCGAGGCCAAGTGCAAGTCTCAACTTGTGGTTAATCAAGTCAACAGAACTTTCGAGCTTTGAGAGAATCAAATGCAAAGGTACTTGGACAAACTACAAGTGTCTCTACATCGATTTAAAGATAGGACCCTACAACATGTACCTCAAGAACAATATTGCAAGGCCGATGCAGTCGCAAATTTGGGGTCGTCGATCAAAGACGACAAAATTAGCTCAGGGACTGTCATACAGCTTTCGAGGTCAGTAATCAAAGAAGAACATGCCAAAATAAACTCCACAAGTCAAAACTGGGATTGGAGGAATAAGTACATCGAATACCTAAAGAATGGGAAGTTTCCATTGGATCCTAAGGAATCTAGGATTCTACACACGAAGGTTGCACGGTTGACATTGGCCAAGGATGGAACACTGTATAAAAGAATGTTCGATGAACCATCGGTGATATGTTTGGGACCAGGAGACACCAACTATGTTCTACGGGAAATTTACGAGGTCCCTTGCGGAAATTATTTTGGTGCCTAGGCATTGGTTCACAAACTCATTAGAGCAGGATACTATTGGGCCAATATGAAAAAAGATACAAAAGAGTTTGTTTGACGATGTGACAAATGGCAAAGGTATGCACCGATAATTCACCAACCTAGGGATCAACTCCACTTAGTCACATCCCCATGGACTTTCATGAAATGGGGAATGGATATCATCGGCCCTCTACCATCGACCCCAGGTAAAGTTAAATTCATTTTGTTTATAATTGACTATTTTTCTATATGGTTTGAAGTCCAGGCCTTCGAGAAATTTGGAGAAAAAGAAGTCATAGACTTCATCTAGGACCACATTATATGCCGATTCGGGATTCCTGCCGAGATCGATGCAACAATAGAAAGCAATTCATCGGCAGAAAACTGACAAAGTTTCTCAAAAACCACAAAATAAAAAGGATCATGTCAATGTTGTATCATCCTAGGAAGAAACAGACAGGCCGAATCAACAAAAAAAATCATCGTACAAAATCTAAAGAAAAGATTGAACAGCGCCAAAGGAAAATTGAGAGAAATATTGCCTGAGGTCCTTTGGGCGCATCGAACAACGTCAAAATCCAGTATGGGGGCAACACCATTCTCTTTAGTCTATTGTGCCGAAGCTTTGATCTCGGTCGAAGTCGAGAAACCTAGATTCAGGTTTCAGTATGCAGCGGAAGAGTCAAATCACAAGGCTATGAAGAATGATCCTCGAACTGCTAGATGAAATATGGGAAGTCGCCCTCGTTTGAATGGTCGCACAGAAATAGAGGATCGAAAGGTATTACTACCAAAGAGCCAACATTCGATACTATAAAATCAGGGACTTAGTTTTGAGAAAGGTCACTCTCAATACTCGAGACCCAAATGAAGGAAAACTTGGCACGAACTGGGAGGGACCGTATCAGGTCCTCGATATCGTTGGAAAAAGATCCGACAAAATTGGCATTGCACAATGGACGGCGAGTGTTGATATACAATATTTTCCTATATATATTAAATATACATAAATACCATATATATATATATATATATATATATATATATATATATATATATATATATAAGCATGCACAAGTTTTTTTTGGTTTTTCCATAATTTTAAGTGTTTAAATTGATTTATTTTCTCCCCTTTTTATTCATAAAATCCCCAATATTTATTTCAAAAATTATTTTGATGATGATTTACTCATTTAATTCCTATACGTATGCCAAAATATGGCTAGTATGTTTTTCAGGAATTTTTATTATTACATTTAGTAGTTTTAAAGCAAAATTGCATATAATTACAATATTAGTCCATTTTAATGTGTAACTGTATTTTATTTGTAAAATTGACACCTATATTTTCAAAATGATAATTATATATTTTAAATCATTTTGGTATAGAAAAATTATTTTCCAGAAATTACTTACTATTTGTTATATATTAAAACAGGGAAAATTGGCTATTTAATTTATGACCGGATTTGGATTTCAATTTTAGCCAAATTAAACCAAATCCCAGCCTAATTTCCTACCCAATTCACTCGACCTGGACCCTCTAAGCTCCTACCCAAACTCGGAACCCATTTATCGGATTAAATCTTGGCCGTTGATCTCCCAGATCAACGACCAATATCACTTCTTACCTTTTTTAATTCATACAACCCCTAACCCTAGTTCATTTTCCAAATTCATTGCCTTCAGATGCTCTCGTCTCCCTCTTCTCTCTCAACCTAACCTTAATCCCCTTCAATCACCGCCTCTTTCTCCAGTCATCTCTAGCGACCACCTTTCAACCCCAAGCCTCCCATGGTTAATCCATCCCCTTGCGCATCAACTCTGAGGCCTTCAAGGGCCCTGGTCCATGCCGATTTGGATCTAGGATTTCTTTTTCTATTGTTCATGGCTTCTCCAGTGTGATATCGGACAAAAATCACAGCATATTTTTTGTTACGGTCTTTGAAGTTTATAGCAGGTTCTTCCATTTCTATTTGGGTTTCCTTTGAAACCTAACTTTCATTTGTATCTCTTAGATATGTGCTCATTTTAACAATTTAAGTCTGTTTCTTTCTATGTTTTACATTATTCATAAACTTCTTTTGGGAAATCATCAATTTTAAGACAGCGTTACTACCTTTAACGTTAAGGTTTCTCAGAGTTTCTTCTACGCTTGTTTAAACTGATTTTCTTTATGTTTAAAACTTTTCCTTGCATGTCTTGACTGATTCTATATTCTTCCTACTTTTTCAACTCGCCTCTGTTAAAAGCCCTATTTTTTTTAGATCTTCTTTGTTTTTGGTTCTGTGTGTTAGCATGACTCATCTCCTCTTGTTTCACTGGTATGTCCCAGTTTCAATTTAAAGTTCCAACAACAACATGCTTGTCCGACTGTTTCAGTTTCTCTTATTTCTGGTTTGCTTCTACTTGTGGTTCTGTTGTGAAATTTATAGTTAAGAGTAACATTATCAGCATGTTGTTATGTCTTCCCCTTCTTTTAGATTAATACATTTCCCTTATGTGTGCTTTTGAGCATAACTTACCAATTGTCTCTTGCCTATTGTATACCTACCATCCTCTATCCCATGGATCCCAAACCCCTATCACCCTCTATGTGTTTGTGTTCTTCATGACTGATTTTTGTGCTATGCCAGTGTCAGTTGTTTTTTAGCATGTCTAAGCCAGTCATAAGACCTTTGCTGGGTTCTATTTCTACAGCCAAATATTCTATGTGTCCAAAACCCCTTGAACCTTGTGTGTGATTACTGAATTTACTTAGTTATGTGAACTAGCTATGCGTAAAACTATCCTAAAGTGTTTTGACTTCTATTCATCTCTTCAAAAAAAGTCTGTTGTTCTACTGAACTATTTTCAAAAGAAAAGACTTGTTAAGTACAATATCACTAAAACCTTTTCAACTTGTATCCATCACTTCTCACTCTACTCTTAGTCAATAAGTTTTGCCCTCTCTAGTATGTATACAGCCTTGAAATCTTTTTGAGAGCCCTCTAAACTCTGGCATGCTGAGGCTGGCCTTTCCATATTGCACTTGTTCAATTATTTAGTTACTACGTCTAGGTGTAAGCATTTCTTGAGGTCCTTGAGACCCTTAGCGAACTTTGATGCACCTAGACTCTAATTTGTCTATGTAACCGAGGCTTATGAGACCACTGGAGGCTTTGGGAAACCTGGGCCTACTTGAAGGCTCCCTATAAAATAGCTTCTTGAGTTTATATTTCTATTTATGTAATTCATTCATTGGCATATAATAATTTGTAAACAGATATTTGGGGTATTTAGTAAAATGAGATGGGTAGATGTATACTATGGGGTATTACAGGTCGAAATCCGGCTCCTAGAACTTGATTTTTAAAATCTGATTGCCTTGCCTAGATAGAAAACATGCTCATAGGACTTTATCTTTTGAATCTGATTGCTTTACCTAATAGAAATTATGCCAATAGGATTTCACTTTTAAGTTTGTTTGAATCAAGTAAAAATCATGTTTATAAGGTTCTGCATTTTATCATGTTAGAAACCAATTTTGCAGCCAAATGCACACGCAAGTATACGCAGTCGTCAACTAATAAAGTGACTAAAAGTCATATTCGAACCCACGAAAACTTGTGATTAACTATTAACTAAATTAGACGATCCTAATTATTTAAACAAGAATTAGACCTAGAAATATTCGACTCTAAACTAATTAAATAAAGGAATATAAATAATGAACTTTGAACAGAGAAAGAGCAGATTTTTATGATATCAATGTAATGAAAACGATCTAGGGTTATGGGCTATCTAACATTTCTATTGTATTCTTCAATTGAATTGACTAACTAATTTATCTAGTTTATTGGTCGATGAGATTAATATTGCTCATAAGAATCTGTCGAGTTTTACTCGGCTATTCAAGCTAACCTAACACCTATATATCTATAGAGTTAGAATCAACAAGAATGCATTTATAATTCTTGTATATCAACCAAGCAAGGCAATTATGTATATGCCTATCCTAACCGCAAATTCGTTCCCCGATGCCCAGGGTCAAGAACTTGGTCTACTCAATCCTATATACAATCGAGAATTCTCACTTTTCAGTTCAACTCTAGATTCGTAAATAATATTCAATTGGTGATCAAGCAATCAAATAATTAAGTGCAGGATTCAATAAATAAACCAATATGATAAACTAAGAAACCATAACCAATATTTTAATAAAAATAGTCATGAAATGACCACAACCTTAGAACATAAAGTTTAACTCCACATAAACGTGGTAGCCAAATAACAAAATATACAAAGAAATATAAAAATTATGAAGTTTGATGGAAGAAAAGATAAAACCCGATCAATTTCGACTTCCACGGCGGCTCTATGCTTGTGTTTTACTCTCAAAAGAATATTCTCATGGTCAAAAGTTATATAAAAATTGTGTTTAAGGACTATTTATAGGTGTAGGATAAAAGCCTAGGTAAAATAACCAAATTCAAAACCAAAAAGGAGAAAAAATAACTTCAGACCTTGACCCGGGTGTTGCAGCATCAAACGACAAAACTTTCTCACCTCGCTACCTTTAACGTAAGGCTGTATTGTGTTCCGGTTCTGCGTCTATTTCTGCCTGGCGTTCCGGGTAAGGCTGTTCTCTGTCGCGGTTCTGAATCGGAACCGGACCGGAACCGTGCCCTGCCGGTTCTACCGGTTCCAGGGAACCGTGATGAGCCGGTTCTAACCGTTGGAACCGCTAGAACCGGACCCGCCAGACCCGGAATCGGCTGGCGGTTCTGGACCGGTTCTGGCGGTTCCGGTCCGGTTCAGGCGTTTCCAACGGATATTTTAAAAAAAAAATTATTTTTTAAAATTACAGTAACGGCTCTTTGCAAAAAGTAGCCGTTTGGAAGTTTAAAAAATAGCCATTTGGCCCCCAAACTTTAATTTAACCCCAAACTTTATATAATTACACTATTTCCAATTTCTCAACTATAAATACCCCCTCATTCTTTCATTTTTATTCACCAATTCACCAATATCTCTCAATCTTTCTCAACCTCTCTTTCAATCTTTCTAGTGCAAGTGCTTAATTTATTGTTGCAAATTCGTGAAAAATTGTGAAGTTGTTGAATTGAAGTTTTCAAGTGTTCAAGTTCAACGATTTTCAATTTTCAAGAAGTTGTTCGTCAATCCGGTAAACTCGTTTCAACTCTTACGTGCTAATAGTATTTTTTTTGTGTTTTTAGTTTGCTTAATTCTAATTAGTATGGCATTTTTGTTGAAAAAAATGTTCGGTAAAGGAAAAAGTAAAACCGGGGAAAGTAGTGGCCAAAATACTCTCCTTCCCCCGGCTCCCCGACCTAAAAAGATAAGCAAGTTGAAAGTAGTAGCCAACCTAGATGTCCTAATCAACCCTTCGTAATCCTTGATAGTGATCACCCTTGTTTTCAATTTAGCGATAGTGAATTTCTACATGATGTAGCAGTAGGTGATAGATTAGATGATGATATTATGAATGCTCTTTATCCTAATGAACCTATCTTAGAGGGAAATGAGGATGATGATGATGATGATGAAACCCAAGCACTAGATTTAGATGATACACCTACTAGTCCTATTCATAACTCAAGTAATGCACCGGCACACCCACCTGTAGAAACTCCAGCTTTTAGTAGACAACCTCCTAAGCGTACAGAAAAATCATTAGTTTGGCAATTTTTTAGTCAAGTAAGAGAACAAAATAAGGCTCAGTGTAAAACCTGTGGGAAATTACTTCTTCATAGGTATAGTGGAGATCGTAGCGGCACGGGTACTTTGACTAAGCATATAAAATTACACCCAAGAGATAAGGCTAGAATTTTGCAAAAGAAAGCGCAACTAGAGGGGGGGAAAAGTGTTGATTATCAAATTAACCCAAGTACTGGTTCAAATCTAGTTCAACCAGGAATAAACACTGTCACCGGAGGTATTTTATATTACGATCCAAATAAGGATCGTGAAGAATTAGCGAAAATGATTACTGTTATGTGCTTGCCTTATAATTTTGCTTCTAATCCTAATTGGATTCAACATATTAGAAGAGTATTTAATCCTACTTATAAAGATTGGCCTCGCGCAACAGTTAAGGCCGATATTTATAAATTCAAGCATGAATATGAACAATCTTTGTGCTATTTATTTACTCATATAAGTAATCGTATTTCTATTACAACTGATATTGGTAGAACTGGAAATGACTGTGATTATCTAACTACAACAAATCATTGGATAGATGAAGACTGGACAATGCAAAAACGCATAATTGCATATAGAATAAGTAATTCACGGCACACGGGTAGGTTTATAGCTAACACTGTTTCAGATATATGTAGATATTTTTGCTTTAGTGATAAAATAATGGCAATTTCTATGGAAAATCATCAATTTTAAGATGGTGTTACTACCTTTAAAGTTAAGGTTTCTCAGAGTTTCTTCTACGCTTATTTAAACTGATTTTCTTTATGTTTAAACCTTTTCCTTGCATGTCTTGACTGATTCTATATTCTTGCTACTTTTTCAACTCGCCTCTGTTAAAAGCCCTATTTTTTTAGATCTTCTTTGTTTTTGGTTCTGTGTGTTAGCATGACTACTCGACTCTTGTTTCTGTGGTTACCATGCTTCGAATGGGTTTTTATTGAGTCTTTAGCTACTTGTATCACCTTTGTGTGATTGTATTCATCTGGATTTGTTCATCTCTTGCCTCTTTCTGTCAATATTGTTGACCTTGCCCGTTTGCTACGTCTGTTGCCTCGTCTATTTAAATTGATTGATCCTTTACGTTATTTGTTGTGATACATTGTTCTTACTGAATCATTACTTAATTGGAGTTTTCTGAACCTAGTCCTAGATGACTACTATATGCTTACTAAACCTTGATTACTTCCTTATTTAGTCATGTATTGATTTTTTCTTGCCTTATATGATACTAAATCTTACCATTTGATTTGATTCCCTTAACTTAGGAGTATTTGCCTTGATTTTTCACTGACTGATTCTGAGTTCCTTAATTAACATTCTACTTGACTCTTACATTATTTTACTACCTATTTTTCAACTATAAATACTCCAGTCTTTCATTAACACCATCTTAAAATTGATGATTTTCCATAGAAATTGTCATTATTTTATCACTAAAGCAAAAATATCTACATATATCTGAAACATTGTTAGCCATAAACTTACCCGTCTGCCGTGAATTAATTATTCTATATGCAATTATGCGTTTTTGCATTGTCCAGTCTTCATCTATCCAATGACTTGTTACAGTTAGATAATCACAGTCATTTCCACTTCTACCAATATCAGTTGTAATAGAAATACGATTACTTATATGAGTAAATAAATAGCGCAAATATTGTTTATATTTATGCTTGAATTTATAAATATCGGCCTTAACTGTTGCGCAAGGCCAACCTGTATAAGTAGGATTAAATACTCTTATAATATATTGAATCCAATTAGGATTAGAAGCAAAATTATAAGGCAAGCACATAACAGTAATCATTTTCGCTAATTCTTCACGATCCTTATTTGGATCGTAATATAAAATACCTCCGGTGACAGTGTTTATTCCTGGTTGAACTAGATTTGAACCAATACTTGGGTTAACTTGAGAATCAACACTTGTCCCCCCCTTTTGTTGTGCTTTCTTTTGCAAAATCTAGCCTTATCTCTTGGGTGTAATTTTATATGCTTAGTCAAAATACCCGTGCTGCTACGATCTCCAGTATACCTATGAACAAGTAATTTCCCACAGGTTTTACACCGAGCCTTATTTTGTTCTCTTACTTGATTAAAAATTGCCAAACTAATGATGTTTCTGTACGTTTAGGAGGTTGTCTACTAAAAGCCGGAGTTTCTACAGGTGGGTGTGCCGGTGCATTACTTGAGTTATGAATATCATCTAAATCTGGTGCTTGGGTTTCATCATCATCATCATCATCATCATCATCATCATCATCATCATCATCCTCATTTCCCTCTAAGATAGGTTCATTAGGATAAAAAGCATTCATAATATCATCAACTAATCTATCACCTACTGCTACATCATGTAGAAATTCACTATCGCTAAATTGAAAACAAGGGTGATCACTATCAAGGATTACGAATGGTTGATTAGGACATCTAGGTTGGCTACTACTTTCAACTTGCTTATCTTTTTTTAGGTCAGGGAGCCTGGGGAAGGGGAGTATTTTGGCCACTACTTTCACCGGTTTTACCTTTTCCTTTACCGAACATTTTTTTTAAAGAAAATGCCATACTAATTAGAATTAAGCAAACTAAAAACACAAAAAAAATACTATTAGCACGTAAGAGTTGAAACGAGTTTACCGGATTGACGAACAACTTCTTGAAAATTGAAAATCGTTGAACTTGAACACTTGAAAACATCAATTCAACAACTTCACAAATTTTCACGAATTTGCAACAATAAATTAAGCACTTGCACTAGAAAGATTGAAAGAGAGCTTGAGATAGATTGAGAGATATTGATGAATTGGTAAAAAAAATGAGAATGAGGGGGTATTTATAGTTGAGAAATGGGAAATTGTGTAATTATATAAAGTTTGGGGATAAATTAAAGTTTGGGGGCCAAATGGCTATTTTTTAACTTCCAAACGGCTACTTTTTGCAAAGAGCTATTACTGAAATTAAAAAAAAATTAAAAAATATCCGTTGGAACCGCCTGAACCGGACCGGAACCGCCAGAACCGGTCCAGAATCGCCAGCCGGTTCCGGGTCTGGCGGATCCGGTTCCAACGGTTAGAACCGCCCCATCAAAGTTTACTGGAACCGGTAGAACCGGAACCGTTGGAACCGGGTTACCGAAACCGACAGGGCTACGGTTCCGGTTCGGTTCCGGTTCGGAACCGCGATAGAGAACAACCTTACTTTAACGCAAGGAAATAATCTCGCCTCGCCTGCTTCTTTGCCTCTTCACATTATTCTTAGATGTTTGCAATCAAGTATTATTATTTGTGTAACATGTCTTCTATTTCCTCCACGTACCATTTTTCCCAAGGTAATGACTTTACTTTCCTTTCTTTATTTTAGTTTTACTTCATCCAATAATTGTCCCATAATGTCTAGTCATTAGATACTCATGAGCTAATCATTAGTGTATCAAATACACTGAACTATCTTTAAGTTGCTTCAATTTCATCTCCAAAGTACCTACACATAAAATAAACTCAATTAAGCATATATATAATAAAATTTGTCATTAAAGCACCTACATATGAGGTAAGTAATGCTCTAAAAGTGTATAATTATAGCCAAATATCACTACCCCACACTTAAACGTTGCTCGCCCTCGAGTCAATCAACAATTTGCACTACTCTTGAGTACTTTATATTTACACAATTGAAGTACACCTTACCAATGAGCATGGTTGATAGCAACAACTCTACTTTAGCATATGCAATCACATACATTTCCTTTTTCTTATGCCATACTTCACAAATATTCATAACAAAGGCAACATACTCGTAACAATCCTAGCCTCAAAAACTGAGTTAATGTGACAATGCACTTTTGGCTTGAACACCCAACATTGTTGAGAAATCCAATAAAGTTACCTATCCCTCGTGAGATTATGTGCCCTCACAACAAGAACAAGAGACCAATTTCAATCCATACAGTCGAATCTCATGATCAAATATATTTTAATGACTCATGTATATCAAAGAAAATCACTCACTCTCACAAAGAAGTCACATGCATACATTTGGTACAATAGGCTTTCCCTTAATATAAATTTCTACTAGTATAGGCCCACTCGATCTAAAATCAACTAGTACTTTTGCGTGGTTGTAATGTGGGCTAAAGGATGGGTAGGATATATTTAGGAATAGTGACTCAACCTTCTAAGTACTTTAACACATCACATTATTACTTAACCGCAAAATCCTCTGTCCATTTTAATTTCACAACTACAATCACCCCAATAATGTTTCCTCTTTATTTATGCTCTACTTTAATTTATATTCCACTAGCAAGAATAAGACATTTATTCATTTGCATTTTTTTATTTACAGATTATTGACTTTTTGTTTCAATTTTCACTAGTGGTGTGTTATTTTACAAAACAAGTGTACCTTTCTTCCTTTTATTAGTTCCACTCAAAAGCCACCCCACACTTAGTTCCTTTTACTTCTTTTAGCGCCCATATCATAGTTAAAGTACTTTAAGAGGAAAAAGGATTAAAACAATGTCAATTAAGAATAAAAAAGGGTATAGAATTGTAATGTGGGTGCCAAATAAAAGTCTATAGGCTCAAAAGGGTTGACTAGGAATAAATTTTGTTTGTGATAAGTACTAAAGCTCAAAAAAAGATCAAAGAAAGCCTAATATCATTTTTCAACCCGAGAATCACCTAAAATGTCGCTTCAACTCACATACAGGGCAAGTTCTATACACAAGTACAATACATATACTATACAAAACCTCACCAAACATGGCACATGACTCACTAAGGATGGTCTCATTCCGACTCTCAAACAAATGCAAGTATTTACGGAGCCACGTGATATAAGCACGAAGCACAAAGTGAACATAAGTTTGAGGAAAAAAAACCATTTTTTTAGAGAGAGAAGCTCTACCTTCTCTCTAACCTAACACCTCTTCCTCTTATCCAACAAATTATCCAACCCACACGAATCCAATCTCCACAAAACCTAGATATCTCAAAAATCCTCCCAAAACCACCAGCCAATATAATACTTGCGAGCACATGAAACTAGCATCACATAAGTTCTTGGGTTTAGGATTTCCGTGAATAGTGATTCCGTCACTATTCATCCGGCATTTTTACCGGAAACCGGCGTTGGATTGTAGCATTTTTGGTATCAAAAGAAGCGTCCTTCCTTTGCACACAATCCCCATTTGTTTTTTTTCTCAAACTCATAATCAATTTTTTCAAATCTTAGATTTGGTGCGTCAATTACTGTAGCAAACTAAAACTGGGCAGATTTGTTTCAGTTTTGTATTCTATTTTTTCTTTCATCTTGATGGAGTTTTGAAGAACCATGGATGCATCGTCCTCTCCCCAGCCTTTGGCTATAGGAGAGCCATAAAAAAAATCACATATGCTCAGCAAATCGAAACAAAAACATATCCCATACATCGCACATCTACAAAACTCAAATCGGCTTAGTTCATTCATGGTGAGCCTACTGTAATTTTTAACATGGAGGAACGACAACAATTTGTTGTGGAGGAAGGCTTGCATCAATCATTAGTGATCAAACTATCTACAGGAGCTCTAGAACTGAATGAGTTACGAGATCTGCTGGCCAAACACTTAGGTGTTAAAGGTCGATGCATCATTGGTTTACTCGCACCAAGACAACTCCTAAGGTTTGATTGTTATGATGATTATGTTATTGCTTTGTCTCGATCAGTTAATCATATGTTGAATAAGGGGGTTCATCATCAATATCGTGTATTTCCATGGACGATTGGTTATAATTCAAAGGAGGAAACAACAAAACCAGTGGTTTGGATATCGAAGCCGAATCTTTCACCAGATTTGTTTGCGATACCTTCTTTGTTGTCTATCGATCAGCTTTAGGAAAACCAATTGCCATAGATAAGGCAACACAAACTAAGTCCATACCTAGCACTGCTAAGGTGAGAGTGATTTTAGACTTAATGGACAAACACCCTACTCGTGTGAGAGTACAAAGCATTGATAAAAATTCTTGAAATGTTTTGGAATTTTTCCAGCAAATCGTCTATGATAAGTTACCTTTTTATTGTAATGGTTGTAAGCGTCAGGGTCATGATGAGACTACCTGCAGATTACTTTTCAAACAAAATATTGGTGATGCTCATATTGAGGAACATCAAATCCCTGGTGATAAATACAGAGGGGATTTAAGACAACTATTAAATGAGATTGATGAAAGGGTTACTACTAAGAATTCTCAAAATGGAGCTGGGCAGAATAACTCACACCCAGCCTCTTTGGCTCCTGATGCTGATCGACCTAACAAAGAAAAAGTAGTTCATACAATTGAAACTACATGGAAAAATATTGGAATGGCTGCTTCTGGTGCATCTGGTGTAGCAGCATCACTTGGTGTAATGCAGGCTGATCATGCTCTTGCTAGAGGGTCCCAGTTGAATGAAGGAGGCTGTGAAATGGCTACTGTGAATCATGAGCAGCAGGGGGCAATTTCATAGGCTAGAAATCCAGTTTTGGATAATGCAAATTCTCCGCATACAGCTGTTGTAAATGCTTTAGTTGATGATGCTGTTAGTCATCGAATTTTTGCATCTGTGGAACAAATTACTGCTGCAGCTGTCCAAACTGGTGACGTCAAGAAGAGTTTTGGTGAGAAGCTTTACTCAACTCAACAGATGAAGAACGCTAACATGCATTTCACAAATAGTACAACTGTTGAATCATATGCAGCAGACTTACAAGAGGCTGTTGATCGACCTGAGCAACCTATGCAAATTAACTCTAATGATCGAGCAAGTTTGAGATAGTGCTCAGGGGCTAAGGCCTCAAAGATTGTACCTATAGTTGAGGTCCAAAATCTGGGCAGTAACACAACTAGACAGTGTAAAAGAGATGGTTGGAAAGTGGTAAACAACAGAAAATCTCCTACAAAGAAAGGATCATCTCCAAATATGCAAAACCAATGTCCTCGAACAAATTACTTACAACTTGGCTCCACTCCAAATTTTTTGAGCCCCTTGCTACACATTTGGGCAGTGAAGTTAAAGGAGCATCTGGACAGCTCATGATCTCATCCGGAAACATGACGGAGAGAGTTTCTAAATCAAAATTTTGGAAAGAACACCAGGAGGAGGAGGATGAAGAGGACTGGGGCGAATTTGCTGGTTACTCTTCTGAAGAAAGTGACCAGGAGGTTGATCAAGATAGTGCAGGGGAGGACTTGGATGCTGTCAAACCGCAAGGGACATCAATAAACAGCAAATTAAACCATAATGCTCCTGCATTCATCCCACGATATTCACCTCCTGGTGGTACTACAACTGCAGGATCAGGAAGCGATGTACAAGCTGCAGAATCATCTCTCAAGCAGTCGACTAAAGGTACTACTACAAGTCAAATGCAACTGCTAACAAACACTCAATCTGTTGCCTTTAATAATGCAGTCGCAAAAATTAAATGTGAGCAGCAGCAACAGCAGAATGCAAGGAGATTAGGAGCTGATGTGACATCTTCAACCTTCGAACAACACATATTTTTACAACTACATGTGACAAGTATACAGCAGCACCAGAACAGTCCCAATAAATTGGTTACCAGTTTAGACGATACAAAGGCTTCAACAACTTCAAATTTTGGGCAGCAGATAACGTTGGAAGAAAGAATGTTACTGGATGCATTGGAAAAGACAATATTGACAAAACCACAAGATGCAAATATTGTGATGGCACAAGGCACAATCCAATTTTTACCAAAACCAGTAAATGTGGGAAGGGACATGTATGAAGAAATAGAAGAGGATACAATTTTGCAAGAATGCCGTGCAAATGCAGCAAAACAGGGAGACTTATCACCCATGCACAATGTATGTAACAAGAAGCATCACACAAGAAATAATAGTTGGGACGACAAGGTGAGTGATGAAGCAATTGGTAGGAGACTTCCAATGAGAGCTTCGAAACAAAAGCAGGCTACACCAACTACATCCACAACGTCCAACCGTTCAAAAAATAAGTCATGAATTTTGAAATCCTTCTGAAGAATTGTGACACTGATGACAAAGAATTACAATTTCAAAATTTCACAAGTTTGGCCAAGAAGGGACAACAATTTCATTCTATCCTCATTTTAATCTTCCATTTATTAAGTATTATCATATGTAATATCATCACAGAATATGTTATAAATTCTGTGATGATCATACAATATTTGGTCCGTGCAACTTCTTTTTTCTTACACTATTGCTAGTAGATAAGGCTATTTTGGCCTCAATAGGATTTGTCAGATAAGGTTTAGCGTGGTTTTGATATATGGGTAACAAGACCGATGCTACGGTCCCCCCTTATTTTACTTTTCCTAATTATTGTATTTTAATTTCTTTTATTAATATAAAACTAACTCTAGGCGCTTGCCTAGCAGAGCAAAAAAAACATAAGTCACGAAAATGAGATATAGGCATCACAGAATACATTATCCAACTAAGCAAGGCATCATCAATAATTTCAAATCATAGAGAAGATACTACACATGCTAAAGCCTAAATATGCTACTATCAAATAATTCAAAGGCGCCTAGGTTCATCATTCTTCCTCCATTTATTCTCTAAATTCTAATCTACTCTACGAAAATAAAAAAAATGTATAAAAGAAAAAATTACTACCCGGTTCAAACTACATCCTATGGAAAAGAACCGAGGTACAAAGAAAAACTACCGGGGGGTTATAGCTACCAAAAAAAATAAAAGACATTTTTTGACATTTTTTTATATCTTTTAGCTAGACTTTAATCCCTCAAGAAAGCCTTCTAGGAGATCCATCGTTGGCAAAAGTCCAAAATTTTCTAATTAATTTTTTATTTTAAAAAAATTAAGTTACTTTTTTTGACAAAAGTTACTACACAAAGAACGAGTACTACGACTAAGCTAAGATAGCACAGAAAATTACTCAGACAATATCCTCAACCTACACTTAAAATTGTGCAATGTCCTCATGCACACTGTAAATAACAATAGGGTAAAAGAGACTCCCTGGTAGGCCAAAGTCCGAGCATTAGAAGCTCATGGGATAATTGCACTTCTCCTAAGTATGATCCTTTGTACGAGCACCCCGCACTTAGTTCCACCCATGCATCTGACTCGCTTTTGCACCGTTCCATTGGTTTTGCTTCCTATGTTCATAATCTTACAAAAAAATAGTACAAAATAAATAAAAAAATAAAATAAATAAATAAATAAAAGAAAAGAAAGCAGTAAAGTTCGATTGCCTTCCAACAAGCGCCTAATTTAACGTTGCGACACGACTTGAACGAATTTTTGTCTCCACCTTAAACCTATGAATTGTACCCCTAACATGGCATCTGGTCTGTGGCTATGCTCCGTTGGTGGGATTACAAAGATAACCAGGGCAAATAATAAATTTTCACTCTGCACTTCTCGGTCTTTAGATGAGGAATATATTTTTTGCTTTTTGGTACAACAAATTAAAGAATATAGACACTCTCAAACTCGCCTTTTGATTCCCTCATAAGCTTAGATGGCTCAATTACTATCATGCTATCTAAACACATTGTGAAAAAATGACTGGAATGAGGTCTGATGCACCCTAGCTCATGAATTTTACTACTATCTGCATCCCCATATCTACACACACGCAAGTCTCCCAAAGTAATATAATCGATTCACTTATACGGCTCTAGAGCACTCTTCTCAATATTGACATCCTCAAGAGAAATAGGGTGTAATGATTGGTATTCTCGTTTTAGCTCCTCAAATTGGTCTAGAGGATTTTATTCAGCTTCATACAACTCAATATTAAATTGTTGGACATTACATCTATCAACCTTTGCATTCAAATATGCATCTAAGTTATGCACATCCAAGACAAACTTGTCAATTTCTTGTGCAAGTTCAACTCTATCCTTAGACCAGCCATTCACCAATTTTGTTAGAAGATAATGATGTTCCTCGTATTCCTTTAATCGTGAATATCCTTCTCAATACCAACCCTTACTCCCATATTCAAATTCTGACCTCCCAGAAATCAGGTCATGACAAGCCCAAAAAGACGGGCCATAAAAGTCTTCCGTCAACCAAGCGTCTTCATCAATAACCTTACCTCCGGATATTTTATCCCCAGATGTCATGTTGAGAGGATTAGAAATACACTAAGAAAAAAATCAAATAGTAATAAAAATAAAAATATATACAAAAAGAGAAGGAAAAAAAGTTGTAAAGATAAAAGTAAGAGTCTAGTCTAGAAAATTAATTAATATTTAAGTCCCCGACAACAGCGCCAAAAACTTGTTGCAGCCAAATGCACACGCAAGTATACGCAGTCATCAAGTAATAGAGTGACTAAAAGTCGGATTCGAACCCACAATGATTTGAGATTAACTATTAACTAAATTAGACTATCCTAGATATCTAAGCAAGAATTAAACCTCGAAATATTCAATTCTAAACTAATTAAATAAAGGAATAGAAATAATAAACTTTGAACAGAGAAAGAGAAGGTTTTTATGATATTAATGTAATGAATTGACTAACTAATTTCTCTAGTTTATTGATTGACAAGGTTAATATTGCTCATAAGAATTTGCCAAGTTTTACTCGCCTATTCAAGCTAACTTAACGGCTATATAACTATGGAGTTAGAATCAACAAGAACACATTTATAATTCATGTATATAACCTAGCAAGGCAATTAGGTATATGCATATCCTAACTGTGAATATGTTCTCTGATGCCTAGGTTCAAGACTTGATCTACTCAATCTTACATGCAATCCAGAATTTCCACTTCCGAGTTCAACTCTTGACTCGTAGATAATATTCAATTGGTGATTAAGCAATCAAATAATTAAGTGCAGGATTGAATAAATAAACCAATATGATAAACTAAGAAATCATAATAAATATTTGAATAACAATAGTCATGAAAGAACCACAACCCTTGAACGTGAAGTTTAGCTCCGCATAGATATGGTAGTCAAACAACAAATCATACAGGGAAACATAAAAATTACTAAGTTTGATGGAAGAGAAGATGAAACCCGATCAATTCCGACCTCCACGACGTCTCTATGCTTGTGCTTTACTCTCAAAAAAACATTCTCCTGGTCGAAAGTTGTGTAAATATTATATTTAAGGACTATTTATAGGTGTAGGATAAAGCCTAGGTGAAATAACCAAATCTAAAACCAAAAAGGAGACAATATAACTTCAGAACTAGACCCGGGCATCGCAGCATGAAACGCCTAAACTTTCTCGCGTCATTGCCTTTAACGCAAGGAAATAATCTAGCCTTGCCTGCTTTTTTGCCTCTTCACATTATTCCTTAGGTGTTTGTATTCAAGTATAATTATTTGTGTTTCATGTCTTCCGTTTCCTCCAGATACCCTTTTTCCCAAGATAATGACTTTACTTTCCTTTCTTTATTTTAGTTTTACTTCATCCAATAATTGTCCCATAATGTCTAGTCATTAGATACTCATGATCTAATCATTAGTGTATCAAATACACTGCACAATCTTTACTTTGCTCCAATTTCATCCAAAGTACTTATACATAAAATAAATTTAATTAAGCATATATATAATACAATTTAGCATTAAAGCACCTAAATATAAGGTAAGTAATGCTCTAAAAGTATATAATTTTAGCCAAACATCACTACCCCACACTTAAACGTTGCTCGTCCTCGAGTCAATCAACAATTTGCACTATTCTTGAGTACTTTATATTTACACAATTGAAGTACACCACACCAATGAGCGTGGTTGATAGCAACAACTCTACTTTAGAATATGCAATGACATACATTTCTTTTTTCTTATGTCATACTTCACAAATATTCATAACAAAGACAACATACCTGTAATAATCCTAGCCTCAAAAACTGACTTAATATGACAATGCACTTATGGCTTGAACATCCAACATTGTTGAGAAAACTAATAAAGTTACTTATCACTCGTGAGACCATGTGCCCTCACAACAAGAACAAGAGACCAAGTTCAATCCAGACAGTCGATTTTTATGATCAAATATATTTTAATGATGCATGTATACCAAAGAAAATCACTCACTCTCACCAAGAAGTCACATGCATACAATTGATACCATAGGCTTTCTCTTAATGTATATCTCTACTAATGTAGGCTCACTCGATCTAAAATCAAATAGGACTTTTTTCGTGGTTGTAATGCGGGGTAATGGATGGGTAGAATATATTTAGGAATAATGACTCAACCTCCTAAACACTTTAACACATCACATGATAACTTAACTGCAAATTCCTCGGTCCACATTAATTTTGCAACTACAATCACCTCAATAATGTTTCCTCTTTCTTTAACCACGACTTTAATTTATATCCCACCAGCAGGAACAAGACATTTATTCATCTGCATTTTTATATTGTTTATTATCAAACTATTCTCTTCTTTTTTTTAATTTTCGCTAGTGGTGTATTATGTTACAAAACAAGTACACCTTTCTTCCTTTTATTAGTTCCAATCAAAATCCTCCCCGCACTTAATTCCTTCTTACTTCTTTTAGTGCGCATCTCATAATTAAAGTACTTTAAGAGGAAAAAGGATCAACACAATGTCAATTAAGAATAAAAAGGGTATAGGTTTGTAATTTTGTGCCAAATAAAAGTATATAGGCTCAAAATGGTTGATTAGGGATAAATTGTATTTGTGATAAGTACTAAAGCTCAAATAAATCAAAGAAAGCCTAAAATCATTTTCCAAACCGACCATCACCTAAAATTTTGCTTCAACTCATATACAAGGCAAGTTCTAGACACAAGTACAATACATAGACTATACAAAAAGCTCACCACACATGGCACATGATTCACCAAGGACGGTCTCATTCCGACTCTCAAACAAATGGAAGTATTCATGGAGTCACGAGATATAAGCATGAAGCACAAAGTGAACATACGTCACGAAAATGAGACATATGTGTCACAAAATATGCTATCCAACCAAGCAAGGCATCATCAATAATTTCAAATCATAGAGTAGATACTACACATGCTAAAGCCTAAATACGCTACTATCAAACAAGTCAAGGACGCCTAGGTTCATCATTCTTCCTCCATTTATTCCCTAAATTTTAATCTACTCTAAAATAAATATAAAAAATATAAAAGGAAAAACTACTATCCGGTTTAAACTCCATCCCATGGAAAAGAACCAAGGTACAAAGAAAAACCACGGGGATTATCGGTATCTAAAAATAAAATAAAAGACATTTTTTTGGACATTTTATTTTAATTTTTTAGTTAGACTTTAATTCCTCAAGAAAACTATCTAGGAGATCCATTGTCGGGAAAATTCTAATTTTTTCTTATTAGTTATTTATTATAAAAAAGTTAAGTTGCTCTTTTTTTTTCCACAAAAGTTACTACACTAAGAATGAGTATTACAACTAAGCTAAGATAGCACAGAAAATTACCCAAACAATCTCCTCAACCCTCACTTAAAATTGTGCATTGTCCTCATGCACACAGTAAATAACAAGAGGGTAAAAAAGACTCCTTGATAGGCGTGGATACTCAGACTTCTCCCAGGTATGATCCTTTGTGCGAGCACCCCACACTTAGTTCCAACCATGTATCTGAATCGCTTTTGCACCCTACCACTGGCTTTGCTTCCTATGCTCATAATCTTACAAAGCAAAAATAAATACAACAAAATAATAAAAATAAAATAAATAAATAAATAAAAATAAAAGAAAGCAGTAAAGTTGGATTGCCTTCGAACAAGTACCTAATTTAATGACGCGGCACAACTTGAACCTATTTTAGTCTCCACCTTGAACTTATAAATTGTACCCCTAACATAACATTCGATCTGTGGCTATGCTCCTTTAGTGGGGCTACAAAGATAACCAGGACAAGTACTAAATCTTTTACTTTGCACTTCTCGGCCTTTAGATGAGGAATATAATTTTTGCTTTTTGGCATAACAAATTCAAGAATATAGACACTCTCAAACTCACCTTTTGATTCCCTCATAGGCTCAGATGGCTCGATTACTATCTTACTATCTAAACATAATGTGGAAAAATGATTAGAATAAGGTCTAATGAACCCTAACTCATGAATTTTACTATTGTTTGCATCCCCATATTTGCACACACTCACCCAAAGTAATATAATTTATTCCCTCATATGACTCTAGAGCACTCTTCTCAACATTGGCATCCTCAAGAGAAACAAGGTATAATGATTGGTATTCTCGTTTTAGCTCCTCAATTTGGTCTAGAAGATTTTTTTCAGCTTCACACCACTCATTATTGAACTGTTGGGCATTACACACATCAACTTTTGCATTCAAATCTGCATCTAAGTTATGCACAACCAAGCCAAACCTATCAATTTCTTGTGCAAGTTCAACTCTCTCCTTAGACTAGTCATTTAGCAATTTTGTTAGAAGATAATGGCGTTCCTCGTATTCCCTTAATCGTGAATATTCTTTCCAATACCAACCCTTATTCCTATATCCAAATTCGAACCTCCCAGAAATCAGGTCATAACCTTACCTCCGGATATCTTATCCCCATATGTCATGTTGTGAGAATTAGAAATACACTAAGAGAAAAATCAAATAGTTATAAAAATAAAAATATATACAAAAAGAGAAGGAAAAGAACTTGAAAAGATAAAAGTAAAAGTCTAGTCTAGAAAATTAGTTAATTTTTAAGTCCCTACAAACGGCACCAAAACTTGTTACGGCCAAAACCACACGCAAGTATACGCGGTCGTCAAGTAATAAAGTCAATAAAAGTCGGATTCGAATCCAAGAGGACTTGTGATTAACTATTAACTAAATCAGACTATCCTAATTATCTAAACAAGAATTAAACCTAAAATATTCGATTCTAAACTAACTAAATAAAGGAATATATATAACGAACTTCGAATAGAGAAAGAGAAAATTTTTGTGATATCGAAATAATAAAAATGATCTAGGCTTATGGGCTATCTAACATTCCTATTGTATTCTTCAATTGAATTGACTAACTAATTTATCTATTTTATTGGTTGACATGGTTAAATATTGCTCATAAGAATCTGTCAAGTTTTGCTCGCATATTCAAGCTAACCTAATGCCTATATGTATATGGAGTTAGAATCAAAACGAACGGATTTATAATTCCTGTCTATCAACCAAGCAAGGCAATTAGGTATATGTCTATCCTTACTGCGAATTTGTTCCCCGATGCCCAAGTTCAAGAATTTGATCTACTCAATCCTATATGTAATCTAGAATTCCCACTTTCGAGTTCAACTCTAGATTCATAGATAATATTCAATTTGTAATCAATCTGTCATGACCTTAATCGAAGGGCCGAGACGGGCACCAGGTGCCTTACTCAACCGAGTACCAACATAGCATATCTTTCTTATCATACTATCATGAGTAAATGAGCCAAGAAACCCGTCATGAGATAACAAGAATAAACATAAGGGAATACTCAAAAATATGATGACCCTACATGATATATAAACTTATATATATGACATACGGGCCTATAAGGCCGACATGACAATTTTTATACTCAAAGCATAGGCTGACAAGGCCATACAAGTATCCATACACCTGACATATGTCCACAAGTCTCTAAGAGTACATGGAATCATAAACGTCGGGACAGGACCCCGCCATACCAATCAATATATATTCAAAGCATACTGATCAAATAGGTAACTCTAGAGCAAGTGGATTGCACCAACACCTTCTGCTGAGCTGATAAGACTCTCGACCTATCTATCAGGACCTACGGGCATGAAACGTAGCGTCCCCAGGCAAAAGAGACGTATGTATGAATAAAGTACTGATTATGTAAGGTAGGAAACCATAAACAAGAATAGTAATGTAAAGAATGATATAGAGGATACAACTTGTAACATATGAGTGCCTCTGGGGGCTACTGACATGAAATGCATAATACATATATATACATAAATTTTTAAAAACATACACCTATGTGGGCATCATCATCATCATATTGTACTCGACCTCAAAGAGGACTCGATAAAAATGTACCTGACCATAATAAGGATAGATAGAATCGTACCCGGCCACGTGGAGCTCGGTAAATCCAACTGATCAGTGGTTGCACAGTAGGTGCCATACCAATCGACTATAGTGTAGCTCGGTAGAGTAAAATAGATACATATATATAAGGCATGCTCGACTCATAGAATCACGTTCTAACCCTTTAGGAGTGATGTAAGGTCATTGCACCTTCGATTAACATTTGGGACATCCCTACCATCAATATGAACCTTAGTAGGATTTAAGAATCATACACACTTGCTTAGAATAACTTTATAATGAAAGAATAACATGGACAATCTTAGTTTTTAGTAGTAAATATATTATGAATTAGCATACCGTTTATGTTCATGTCACTTTAGATCATGCCAACCGAAAGAAGTAAGTGCCTTAACATACCTTTGAAGTCTTCTATCCAATCGTCAAGCAAGATCAATATAATCTTCTTACGTCTACAATGAGTAAACCCACTTCGTCGTCATCATATAAGCATTGTAACTCTCATACTTGGAAACCAGTATTCTACAAGAAAATGGACGGTACCTCCCTTATTTATACTACATCCCATGTGTTACCAAAAGTCACCAAACAGCCCAAACAACAACAGTATAATTGACAACAAGCTCTCTAATTTGTTCAACAGCCATTTTGAGAGGCAAGATCGATTTATGATTAGAAAAATATGGTTTGAATCCAGTTCCTTTCCAAGAATCTACCTACAACATATATATATTCATACTTATTCTTACCATATTATTTTCAACCCAAAACATCATAAGTGTAATCTTCAAATATAGTCCACACATCTAGCACCTTTACATTTATCGTCAACATCTTATTTTTCATGTTATCTTCTTCAATCCACCGAATTAGAACATAGATAAGCTTAACAAAAGCAGACACTACATAATAAAACTATTTCAAACAATTTCCAACCACAACAAACTATATATATAGCCTCAATACAGCCCACAAAAGTGATAATGATACCTTATGCCATGTCAGTTACTATCTTGTAGACTTTCACTCAAACAACTCAACCAATACATGATTGACCTTAAGCACAACCAAGAACATGATTTACTTACATTAGGCAGTAAATACAACTTGAAATCCCCAGCTGGTGTAGTTCCCAACAACCCTCAATCACACCACAACACTATAGGAGTTGTATTCTCTTCTTGAATCAACTTTTGTGTTCATGTTGGTGTGTAAACACTTGTACTTCTCCTTGAAACACTAATATACATGAAGGAGGTACTGATTCTTAGTTTAGTCGTAAAGAATAACACGAAATCTGAGGTTACTTACCTTTGAAGAACCCTCCAAAACAATCACAAGATGAAGAACTACAATCTAACAAGCAATACAGGATTTCTAGCGGTGTATTCATGTTTTTATCTTAGGTTTTCACCATAGAATCATAGAAGAGACCTCAGAGAGCATTTAGGAGAGTTTAGGAATTGTTTGGATTTGAAAAAAATGAGTTAAAACAACATATAAATGACTTAAATACAAGCTGAAGTTCAAACCGACTTTATGGATCCCATGGGAGCTGCTTGCGCAGTCTCGTGAAAACGGGAATATCTCTCTAGTTCGATATCGTATTGACGAATGGTTTAATGAGTTAGAAACTAGATGCAAAGATCATAAATTTGTAGGTATATCACACCATAATTCTAAGTATATTAGGAGAAAAGATCATCTACATTTGACCTAATTTTCAGCAAAATTATGAATGTAACTTGTGATGGCCTTTTCCAACTCTTGTTCCACAACTTGCTTGCCTTCAAAACGTAGCAAATGACTATCATACAACTAAATTAACTCATAGAATAACCTCATTATCATGTTATCTCCCTATTATAACCCCAAAAGTATATTATATAACATTCCAAACTTGTTGACTTTCGACGAAACCTATTTTCTTCAATTCGTTTAGCGTCTAAGCTTTCCAACCCTTTTAGTACGTGTTATTCATGATCTTAAAGATTTGTAACCTCCAAGATAACATGATGAAATTATGTTATGTACTTTAAAAATGATCTCATTTTCGAGCTTACATCAATTGGCTTACGACGTACTCTCACGTACGAAAACATGGGATGTAACATCATTCCCCTCTTTGGAACATTCATCCTCGAATGTTGACTGATGTGCTTATCAGTTTCGCAAACTATAGCTCTGAAGAATACTTTAATGCACATCTTGCCATCTAGACAACTCTATTATGGATAACTCCAAATGCCAAGACATTCCCCCCTTAGGCATCTTTCTCATGACATAACATGTGGTCGAAATTCTTTCAATCTTGTAACTATTACTACCTTATGTCATGCGGTATGTACGAATATGTCCTTGTATGAGCACCTAGTAACTCCAATCCCCTTTTTCCTCCATCTTTTATCCAATCTCTAAGCCTCACTCTATGAACATATACAGAACAATGACAAGTTGTCCCTCTAGGCATCTATAGGTGTACTGAAGTTCTTCACTTGGTACTTTGTTAAACTTACAACTATTGATATATCTTGTTTCATATATTCAGATATCCATCCTTACGGCTTTGCTGCATCTAGGCAGGTCAAACTATACCATAGCTCTTACTTTCATTTTATTATTATCAAGGTTTGTTACCTAACTCCAGGTTATCCTCTTGCTGCTTATCCAACATGTATAAATCTAAGTCCTTTAATGCTTACTCATTATTGTTCATCTAAAGAATAACAATCTAATCTCCTCTCATACTTTTTAACTTGTATCCATCCATTGTTGATCCAGTCTTAATGTTTATCATAATCTATCACTCATAACTTGAAAACTCTTACGTAATACAATTTCATTGAGGCTCACGTCTCATCGGGGAACATCTTAAGTGATTTGCTTAATCCACTTAGGGACGATACTACACCACAATGACCATATTTCATAGTATCCCAACATGATTCGTCTTATGGGGGTATTCAAATCCTATGAAATTCATGAATCCATTCTATAAATCATTACTCAATCAAAGGCCTAAATGTTATTCTCTTATCATTTATCACAATTACACACTTATTCTACTAGCAGTGCAGCATTCCATCTCTTCTAAATACACTTAGTCTTAAACTCCTCTGAGTTCATTCAGGTGCAATGAGCTTTCAATAAGTTATGGAATCTATCAACTCTCTTGTTGTGATGGGTTTAATCCCGGGGACTCACCTATTCTTATTACCTTCTCACTTGTCTTTTCTTATCCTTAACCCTATCTACCTAAAACCTTGTTGCTCTACAATACATTACCTTATGACCTACACCTATCTATTTATACTAGTCGTAACCATCCTTTAATTTTCTAGCACCATAAATTTCCTTTTGTGCCTTCTCAGTTGTCCTTAAATGTAAGCAAATACTTTTTTCGGTCGTTCTATCACTTGTTGCATGAATACTTGGCTTGACTTATTGCCCAGAAATGCTGTAATTTCCTATACCTCATATAATCTCAACCATCACCTTTGATATTTTTTTTCTTCCCATTCACTAGCCATGATAGGTGCCATTTTCTTATGGAGTGTGTACAATATTGTAGTGACACTGTTGTTTCAAGATCATTTACTCTTTACCTCACTATGCTTAGGTAGAAACCTTCTCCCTTATTTCCTCAGCTAGTCTTTTGTTGTAGTATTTAGGGAGACCTTCTGGGTCTTGCAAAGTTGCGAGCTTGTTATATCGTGCATTCGAAGGAAATTTTCGTTGTTCTTACTCTCCTATAATAATCCTTAGTTACATGACTTCGTGCCCTTGTGCTTGTAGGGTTACTTCTAGGCTCAAATTTTGATTGTCTCCTTAGTGGCACTCTCTCTTATTTTCATAAACCTTAAACGTTACCTTTAACTGCCTCAACTCCTATCTAAAACTTTTCAAATTATTGTAACTCGTATCTGCAAGACTGAATTCACTATGTTGCAGTTCACTACATTTTTCTTGCATGATCTGTTGATTTATCTGTGACCTCTCATCTAGCTATAACCGGGTTCATCCTGAATCAACTACTAATTACTCCTTGGTCCATTGTCATATATATATTCCGCATAATTTCTCTTGGGATATATCCTTTGTCTTAACTTACCTCTAGCCACTAGCTCATGATGTATCAAGTGTCCATTCACACTTATTTATCAATAACATCCTGGCCGAAAACTTTTACTGCCTCTCCCAGGTGTCGTGCTTGTATAATATTCTGGAGGCGCAACATATCTGTAGGAATTGAATAAATTCAACATCATCCCTCTCTCCTTTTTACTATATTCCTCCTTTACCATTTCTATAATCACCCTAACCGCTTATTTCCAACTTAATACCATATCACACCATATTCCCCCCTTTAGGGGAGTACCAAGATTTAGTACTGTGACGATCTATCTATAGATGTTTTACCTCTTCATCTTTGGCATCTTTTCACATCATCAATGAGCCTTAATTTCCTTATGGTAACCTTATGTACCGGGGATAACTAAATTTCTTACGCACGAAGGTGATACCTAGTGTAACTGGCACACTTAGTCCTTTATGATTAACTTTGCTCACGGTGCTTTCTCTAGGGAAGCATCTTACTGAGTGACCTTTAAAGGTTATTCTTCTGTTGTCCATTCTACTATCACCGAAATGCAATCTGTAAAATTCTCATGATAGCGACTATTATCAAATCATTCGATTCCCAATTCATGTTCAGTTTATCTTGTTCACCAGCCCATACTTCTTTCTATTACTCCGAGGTCTAACTTTTCCTTCTGGTAATCACGTCAAAGTCACCAACTCATTTCTCAAAATAGGGATATGTCTTTATGGCTTATACACTTTTATTTCATCATGGCCTGTCACCGTTTGCCTTTCCCTTCACTTGATAGTAGACTATGTCATTCTGTCATACCATTTATTACACCTTACTCATAATATTTCATTTACTCTCTTCTTATTCTCGGACTAATATTCCTATCTATTACTTTATTCTGAAAACTTCAACAAAACGTTCTTTCACTTTTATCTCCTCTTGTTTCATCTCACTGGCTCTTCGAGATGCCTAAAATTCTCTCTCTCTCTCTCTCTCTCTCTCTCTCTCTCTCTCTATCTCTCTCTCTCTCTCTCTCTCTCTCTCTCTCTCTCTCTCTCTCTCTCTCTCTCTCTCTCTCTCTCTCTCTCTCTCTCTCTCTCTCTCTCTCTCTCTCTCTCTCTCTCTCTCTCTCTCTCTCTCTCTCTCTCTCTCTCTCTCTCTCTCTCTCTCTCTCTCTCTCTCTCTCTCTCTCTCTCTCTCTCTCTCTATGGGCGGGAGTCATATTAAGGTAATATTTATCCTTTTCAAGATTCCACTACCTATCTTCTAAAATTTCTAAATGTTCTAGTATTTATATCTGATTGCACTATTCTAGAGTTCACCATTTGGGTGTCTCACAAGGAGATCTATTAGCTCATTTGCACTGCTCTTCAGAAATGTTGGCTAATGATAACAATCCATCCCTAATTTTTTTGTTACTCTAACCCCACCTTGATCATGATATTACATCTTTCTCTTAAACTATTTTTGTCAGTTCCAATAAGGCATAATTGAGATGGGTGTGTTCAATTTTATATAACTCTATTACTATTGAAAGTAACTCAGAATGCTTATATTTTACTACTTGAGTTGCAAATACTCATAATCTTCATTAGCTGGGTACCGCGTACTTTTTTTCGTGTTATTTCTTTCACTTATCGAAACTTATATCCACCTCCTAATTCTCTTGTTGCTCTTTACTATATGGGTGGATAGATATTCATGCCTTGGGGCTCCTTATCAAGAGGCTCACATATCTTAGTTCACACATGATCTGCTGAAGACCTAACATTTATGCATTATAAGCATGATGAAAAATCGAGTTCGTCTGATAAACTCTTCAACATCCACATTCAATCTCTTATCAACTGTCTTTCTGGATGTAGACATCGCCGTATCATGAATAAGATAGAGCTTAGGAAATTGAGTTCTTACAACTAAGATTTACCACACGATCTAGAAAAAGAAGAAACAGTGACACTCCTAAATGCCTTATAGCCTCTTGCTTATAAATGTGGTGCACTACACACCCATAAACAAATCTCTATTAGACACGTCTTGTAGATTCCTTAGGATAGAACTGCTCTGATACTACTTTTGTCACGACCCGAATTGGAGGGCCGTGATGGGCACCCGATGCCTTACTCAACCGAGTACCAACATAATATATCTTTCTTATCATACTATCATGAGTAATTGAGCTAGGAAACCCGTCATGAGATAACAAGAATAAACATAAGGGAATACTCAACATATGATGACCCAACATGATATACAAACTTATACATATGACATACGAGCCTATAACGCCGACATGACAATTTGTAAACTCAAAGCATAGGCCGACAAGGCCATACAAGTATCCATACACCTGACATCTGTCTACAAACCTCTAAGAGTACATAAAATCATAAAGGTCGGGACAGGTCCCTGCCATACCAACCAATATATATCCAAAGCATACTGACCAAATAGGCAACTCTGGAATAAGTAGAGTATACCAACACCTTCTGCTAAGCTGATAGCCTATTAGGAGGACTCTCGACCTATTTATCAGGACATGCAAGCATGAAACACTGCTTCCCCAGGCAAAAGGGACGTCAGTACGAATAAAGTACTGAGTATGTAAGGTAGGAAACCATAAACAAGAACAGTAATGTAAAGAGTGATAGAGAAGATACAACCTGTAACATCTGAGTGCCTCTAAGGGCTATTAATATGAAATTCATAATACATATATATACATAAATTTTTACAAACATACGCCTATGTGGGCATCATCATCGGTAAAAACATACACGGCCATCATAAGGCTTGGTAGAATTGTATCCGTCCACGTGGAGCTCGGTAAATCCAAATGATCAACGGTTGTACAATAGGTGTCGTACCCGGCCGACTATAGTGCGGCTCGGTAGAGTAAAATAGATACATATATATAGTGTATGCTCGACTCATGAAATCACGTTCTAACCATTACAGAGTAATGTAAGGTCATTGCACCTTCGATTGACATTATGGACATCCCTACTATCAATATGAACCTTAGTAGGATTTAAAGATCATACGCACTTGTTTAGAATATCTTTATAAGGAAAGAACAACATGGACAACCTTTGTTTCTAGGAGTAAATCTTTTATGAATTAGTGTACCATTTATGCTCATGCCACTTCAGATCATGCCAAAAAAATAAATAAATTCCTTAACATACCTTTGAAGTCTTCTATCCAACTGTGAAGCAAGCTCAATACGATCTTCTTACATCTACAATGAGTAATCGACTTCATCGTCATCATATAAGCATTGTAACTCTCATACTTGGAAACCAATTTTCTGCAAGAAAAGGGACAACAACACCCCTATTTGTACTGCATCCCATATGTTACCAAAAGTCACCAAACAGCCCAAGCAACAATAGTATAATTGACAATAAGCTCTCCAATTGGTTCAACAACCATTTTGAGCGGAAAGATCGATTTATGATTAATAAAATATGGTTTGAATCCAATGATATTTCCATAAATCTGCCTACAACATATATAACATCATACTTATGCTTACCATATGATTTTCAACCCAAAATATCATAAGCGTAATCTTCAAATGTAGTCCACACACCTAGCACCTTAACCTTTATCGTCAACATCTTATTTTTCATGTTATCTTCTTCATTCCATTGGATTAGCACATAGATAAGCTTAACAACAGCAGCCACAACATAATAAAACTATCTATAATAATTTTCAGCTACAACAAACTATATTTATAGCCTCAAAACAGCCCACAAAAATGATAACAATTCCTTATACCATGTCAATTACTATCTTGTAGACTTTCACTCAAACAACTCAACCAATACATGATTGACCCTAAGAATAACCAAGAACATGATTTACTTACCTTAGGCAATAAATACAACTTGAAATCCCAAGCTGGTGTGGTTAACAACAACCTTGAATCACACCACAACACTCTAGAAGTTGTATTCTCTTATTGAATCAACTTTTGTGTTCATGTTGGTGTGTAAACACTTGTATTTTGCCTTGAAACTCTAATGTACATGAAGTAGGTACTAATTCTTATATTAATCATAAAGAAAAACACAAAATTTGAGGTTACTTACCTTTGAAGAACGCTCCAAAATAGCCACAAGATTAAGAACTACGATCTAACAAGCACCACGGATTTCTAGCGTTATATTCATGTTTTTATCTTAGGTTTTCACCATAGAATCATGGAGGAACCCTTGGAGAGCATATAAGAGGGTTGAGGAACTGTTGTGGATGTGAAAAAAGGAGTTAAAACAAAATATAACTGACTTAAATACAAGCTGAAGTTTGAACCGATTTTGTGTGTCCCATGGGAGCTGCTTGCGCAGTCTCGCAAAAACATAAATATATCTCTATTCCGATATCGTATTGACGAACGGTCTACTGCTTTAGAAACTAGACTTGTAGTTATTCAATTTGGTAGGTAGACCCTATAATTCCAAGTATATTAGGAGAAAAATTCATCTGGATTTGACCTAATTTTCAGTAAAATTAAATGTAACTTGTGATGACCTTTGCCAACTCTTGCTCCACAACTTGCTTGACTTAAAAACGTAGTAAATGACTATCATACGACTAAATTAACTCATAGCATAACCTCCTTATCATATTAATCACCTTAGTATCACCCCAAAAGTATATGTTATAACATTCCAAACTTGTTGACTATTGACGAAACATATTTTCTTCAATTCGTTTAGCGTCTAAGATTTAACCCTTTTGGTACTTGTTTTTTATGATCATAAAGATTTTTAATTTCCAACATAACATGCTGAAATTATATTATTTACTTTAAAAAATAATCTCATTTCCGAGCTTACATCAATTGGCTCACGACGTATCTCTCACGTACGAAAACATGGGATGTAACACAAGCAATCAAATAATTAAGCGCAGAATTGAATAAATAAACCAATATGATAAACTAAGAAATCATAATCAAAATATTTGAATAAAAATAGTCATGAAAGAACCACAACCCTAGAACGTGAAGTCTAGCTCCACATAGACATGGGTAGCCAAACAACAAATCATACAAAAAAAACATAATAATTACTAAGTTTGATGGAGGAAAAGATGAAACCCGATGAATTCCGACCTCCATAGTGGCTCTATGCTTGTGTTTTACTCTTAAAAAAACATTCTCCTGTCAAAAGTTGTGTAAAAATTATATTTAAGGACTATTTATAAGTATAGGATAAAAGCCTAGGTGAAATAACCAAATCCAAAATCAAAAAGGAGACAATATAACTTCAGAACTAGACCCGGGTATCGCAGCATGAAACGCCTAAACTTTCTCGCGTCATTGCCTTTAACGCAAGGAAATAATCTCGCCTCGCCTGCTTTTTTGCCTCTTCACATTATTCCTTAGGTGTTTGTAATCAAGTATAATTATTTGGGTTTCATGTCTTCTGTTTTCTCCACATACCCTTTTTCCCAAGATAATGACTTTACTTTCCTTTCTTTATTTTTGTTTTACTTCATCCTATAATTGTCCCATAATATCCAATCATTACATACTCATGACCTAATCATTAGTGTATCAAATACACAGCACAATATTTACTTTGCTCCAATTTTATCTCCAAAGTACCTATACATAATATAAACTCAATTAAGCACATATATAATACAATTTAGCATTAAAGCATCTAAATATAAGGTAAGTAATGTACTAAAATATATCAACCATGCTTATAGGTTCCAAACATTCAGATCCTAAATCATTTCAATAATAGATGCCATGCCTCAATTCCAATTCAGTTATAATAAATATTTCTGTATGTTGCCGCAAATCGATTAAAATAAGTAATCCACCTAGATATCATGCCTATAGGGACCTCTATTCGCAATAATGATGATAATTTAATTAAGTCTAATAAATCAATTTCATTACGCCTAGTTCATTTTCTAATCTGATTTTATTAAGTATTAAACATATCCTGAAACAACTTATTTAAAAACTGTCTCAACCTCATTAGATATCATGCCCATATTTATTAAAGGAGTCTATTTCAGAATCTGTTTGTTTCCACATTAAAGTAGACACTAGTATTCTACATATGGTCAAGCCTTAGGGAATTTTCAAAAATTGCATTTCTCTGAAACCGTCTCTGTCGCTTAACGTTTCTTATTGTAATAGGCTTTTAAAAGAGTCCCTAGGCAACTACTAGGGTATAACTTCTGAGTATAAAAAATTCTTGTCTATTTCTGCACGTTCACTTAGATATCCTGCTTTAGGACATTGTCTAATAAAGACCTTAACTGTGTTCGAGTCGTGCTACTTGTGTGTTTGTTTGAGAAGAAAACTCTAGGCCTCTTAATTGCTCTCATTATGTGAAAGTCCTAAATATTTTCGAATGTCGCCTTAGAATATTCGCCTTTCTAAACCATAGGGGTATGTCTAGAACTACCTATAGGTAGAGGTCCTAACTCCCTCCAGGACCATTAAGAAGGGACGGGTAGCAGCACACAATAGGAATCATTGACCATACACTCGCTTTGCATGACCAATAAGGGGAGGGGAAGGGTAGGCATGGGATATGATGACTACGCGTTAATGTCACATGTAGCCCCTCATTGAGGAGTGTTTACCAGATATTGAATGGGGTGATCCTATAGGATAACCAACCTAGGACCCCACCATACCAAATTCTATCTTTATTTAAACCTTTGTTTTTTACAACTTGTTCAAACCTTTATCTTGCTGCTTGAGTTATCCAATACTTTACTTGCAACTTATTTGATTCAACTATTTATATGGACTAATTTGTGAATACAAGTTCGGTCGGGACCCACAATTGTATACCAAGAGAGGTGCCTAACACCTTTCCCTCGATGTTACTTCGAGCCCTTACCCTATTCTCTGGTAATGCAAACCAACCAAAGAGTTAATCGCTCTAGGTGCCCTAACGCACCATGATCCGTTAGGTGGAAACTATTCAAATACCCAATTCCTAAAAGGAAATGAGTCATTATGCCCTGTGAATGTCGAAACCCGGACCTTCTTCCCCCGTAAAACATGTGAGGAAAAAAAGGGGCGTGATAGCATGGTGACTATGCTGGGGTTGTTTTTAGGCTCTTACCATAACGAACTTGTATTCTACAAATTAGACCAAGCATGCTTATCTCATACCCTTCTCCTTTATTTGAATTTAACTGTCTACTTTTCAAGCATTTATGATTTCTTCATTGCCATGAAACCGACTTGTCTCTTTGTTTTCTTTTTCCTATAATTGTCTTCCAATTATTTAAATATTGTATTTATTTTTCCCTACGTGAAAATACTTGACTACTTGCTATTAATTGCTGCATAAATCATGCTCCGTATCATATTCCACTTGTGCGTCTCAAACCCTATAGCAATGCTTTAGTGAGTGGTTGCGCTCTTCCTATTTACTACCCTTAAATTCGGAAAGGCTTATTTTTGGTAAAACCAGTTGATCAGCAATGCAGTCGATGGTTCCGTGCCTTCCCCCTCAAGTTGTCCGCTTGAAGGTACCAATCTAAACCCCATAGAAACCTCACTCTGCTTAAATTATGCATGCATCATGATCAAACCTAGTCAGATCAGTTATATTGTCCACATAATGATCCTTTAATATAAGCCTTATCCAAAAGTCTATCGGGTTTTCCATAATCCCAACGGATGCAACCACATTTTGTGTATTAGTTTGGAGAACTGAATGGTAGATATGCTGATCGTAAATGTATAAAAAGTCGATTACATTAAAGATTATTATAACCCTTTTGTTTTGCAGAAATGAGGAACAAGGTCCCCAATTTCGATATGGTTAACACGCCCCCACTCTTTCTAGACTGGCGGATGAGTCTTCCATCAAATGACCAAATTAACGAATGGAAAGAGAGGGCCGCCAAATCTAGCTCAAAATTGGAATATCTGGAGTACAGTCTGATGGAATTGGAAGGAAAAGTAAGGAAGAGAATCACTGACTGCCAAAACATTGAGGAAAACGAAGGAGAACACCTGGAAAAGGCATGTTTACTGGTAAACCTACACGAACTAGAGGATTTGACCAATGAGAGCATTTAACCTGAAGGAAGTCCTTCTAGGACCAAATAGATTAAATTTACTTGTTTTTCTTAAAATGTAATAAGGCCAAGGGCCAGTAGTGACTTGTTTTATTATTGTGTTAGTGTCGTTTTTGGACACGTCTACTTTTATGTTATGAAATGAAGCATTTATTGGAATTTGAAGTTCTCCAAATTTATTTGTCACCAGGCCTACCTCAGGCACAATGAGGATCCCAAATTAGGACACGAGTTTATATTTCACAATATGTGTTTAAATACTGCAAACATTTCAGAATCCTCACTAACTTGTTACGTTTTTGTTTTTGATTATTTTTTATTTTTATTCCCATCCCCTTTGGTTGGTTCATCCATATTGGCCTCAACAGCATATCATACTAGATCTAGAGGCCCTCCTCCACATCCTCCAAGCAACAAAAAAAGCAGGGGGAAAGAAAAAATGGACGACTTAATTGGAATACGAAAGGAAAACGGTGAGAACGCAGAGACTTTCAACGGCCATAGTAATCCAGCCCCGAATCACCTGGTTTTTAGACTGCAACAAAATACACTAGAACTGCAAAGAGAACTTGAGCAGGTCCGCAATTTGCAAAATTTTTTACTCGCCCTAAATGTACCTAATATCCACCAACATAACACAAAGAACCCAACATCTCCTCAGAACACACAAAACCAACATCCACAAAACCCTACCATACCAAATCAATACACAAATCCACTACAAAATATCAATTCATTACTAGTACCAACTCCATCACAATAGAATCATCAACCGATCCCGTACCCACCTACCACCACTTACCATACTCTCCAAAATACACCACTACTTATTCACGATCCACAAAACTCCACCATGACCATCACTACACCCAAGGAAATAGAACCCATTAGAGCAACCCCATATACGTGGAAACTATACCATATTCTAGCGAACCAATCTCCTGTGCACCGGAACCCTCCGAAAAGGACCTGCTCATTAAGAACATGGCTGAAGAACTCAAGAAGTTAACAAACCTAGTTTAAGGTGTTGAAGGCGATAGAGGAATAGAAGGTTTGAACTATGAAGATCTGTGCATACAGCCCGATGTAGAATTTCTAGAGGGCTACAAACCTACCAAGTTCAAAATGTTTGATGGTACAGGTGATCCTAGGGTTCACCTAAGGACGTACCGTGACAAGCTTGTCGGGGTTGGAAAGACGAAAAGATTCGAATGAAGCTCATTATGAGGAGCCTTACTGGGGGCGCTTTGTCTTGGTCTATCAGCCAGAATCCCAAGAAATGGTCCAATTGTGTGAGAATGCCATTTGATTTCATGGACCGGTTCATGTTCAACATAGAGAATGCACCAGATGTTTTCTATATTCACAATCTCAAAAAGAAACCTACTATGACTTTTCGTGAGTATGCTACTTGTTGGAGGTCGGAAGTAGCCAAGATTAGGCTCGCTTTGGACGAAGAGTAGATGAATAAATTCTTTATTAGGGAACAGTATCCACAATATTATGAGAGGTTGATGGTCATCGAAAATCACAAATTCTCTAACATCAACAAGCTTGGGGAAAGGATCGAGGAAGGAATCAAAAGTAGGATGGTAAAAAATTTGAGGCACTACAGGCCACAAATAAAGCATTACAATCAGGCGACATATCAAAAAAGAAAGGGGTTAGAAGAGTAATGGTGGCTCAGGGCCCAAAATCTTCATTTGTATACCAAACACCTCTACTCTCATACCAAACACCTCCACCCACATATCAAACACCTCCACCTACATATCAAACCCCTCCACCCACATACCAAGCATCACCATTACATATCAGCCTTCATCTCCCAGATATTCCCAACCAGCCACTGTCCATCACACCTATAATTCCTAACCATCCCACTTCCAATCACCACCAGCTCACAAAAATTATCCAAGACGAAGACCCAACTTGACTGCAAGCCACCCAGACAATACACCGCCATTGCTCAGCCCATCGACCAATTTTATGAAAGGTTAAAGGCTGTAGGTTACGTCACTCCCATTCTCGTTGTGGCACTTGAAAATCCATCCCAATGGGTCACTCCAAACAAAACATGTGCATACCGCTCCGGTATGAAAGGGAACACCGTGTTGAGTGCCGAACATTGAAGGATAAGATCCAGATACTCATTGACACTAAGGTCATACAAGAGAAGGAAATTTCATCTAATATCCACAACAATCCAATCCTTGATCATAGAGCTGCTGGTGCGCATATGATAGAAATAAATGAGGAATGAGACCCTGAGAGGTCAACCGGGCTTATCCGAGAAGGCGATGACCTTAAGGTTGCAGTTACACTTAAAGGAATGGGACCTTGAGAGGTGAACCGGGCTTATCCGAGAAGGCGATGACTTTAAAGTTGCAGTTACACTTACTTTTATCGTGGTTCAGACTCATGCACCTATTGATGTTGAGGTAACTACATCAGTTCCATTAGAGGTAGAAGTAACTCGCCTACAGCCACCTCTACTCCATTTGCAGTAGAAGTAGTCACACATTTTACTATAACGTTGTCAACCACACCCCCATTAAACTCAAAAGAAATAACCTGAGATTACGTTGCCGAGGCTAGGAGAAAAGAGAAGACTAAGATAGAGGAATCTGACGCCGCACAAGGAATGACTAGAACTGGAAGAGTCTACATACCTAAACACCTGGGAGGTTCAAGTAAGGATGTCACTACTAGGTAGCCTGTCAATAAGACCGGGCCAAATGAGCGGTGGAGAAACTAAAAGTGAAAGAGTATTCTGTTATTGACCATCTGAACAAAGTCCCTGCTTAGATATGTATTATGTCACTATTACAAAATTTAGAGGCATACAAGAACACCTTGATAAAAGTATTGAGCGAGGCTTATGTACCCAATAACATCACTAGTGGAGAAATGGCCAACATGGTCGGTCAGGTGCTGGAGAGCCAAAAGATTATCTTCCACGAAGACGAGCTACCACCCAAAGGTCTAAATCACAATCGAGCATTGCATATTACGGTACAATTTGAAGATAAGTTCATTGCCAGGATCCTGTTGATGGAGGTTCAAGTTTGAATATTTGTTACTGGATACCCTGAAAATGTTGGACAAAGGTTTCCATGAAATACAGACCAGAAGCATGAATGTGAAGGCTTTCGATGGGTCCTAGAGGGCCCTGATCAAGGAAATCAACCTTTGCTTGCAGATGGGACCAACTTGGTTCACCGTTGAATTCTAAGTGCTTGACATACCAGCCTCATATAATCTTTTATTGGGCCACCCATGGATCCATGCTGCTAGAGACATGCCCATACTACATCAAGTCGTAAATTTGAATGGAACCGTCAGGAGGTAATCATTCATGGAGATGGGAGTAACCCCATCTATAGTAGTCAAATCATCCCGACCATTGGACATAGAAGGAGGCTAGGAGGGGAAACATAAAATCATATTGAACGGGTCAATGCCGTCGAGAAGGATAAGTAGTGGAGTAACAAAATAGAAAGAATACTAGCATGGTCTAGATATGAACCCGACAAAGGGTCGGGAAAGAATCGCCAGGGTAATACCAAGCCGATACAGCTGAAAAATCATGGTACCACCTTTGGGCTCGGATACCAGTATACATGGCAAGAGTACAGGGAGTGGTCACC
The DNA here is from genome assembly GCA_034376525.1 of Nicotiana benthamiana. Taxonomy (NCBI): domain Eukaryota; kingdom Viridiplantae; phylum Streptophyta; class Magnoliopsida; order Solanales; family Solanaceae; genus Nicotiana; species Nicotiana benthamiana. Next base: position 35,693,665 of record CM067327.1, read on the forward strand.
TCCATGGTGTGGACCGTATTACCCTTTTGAGCAACCGGTACCATATTTGGAACAAGCTTTTCATTAGGTAGACACAATATGGGGGACTGTAGAAGAAGAAGCACTAGCTGGTCTATAGGATCTGTTCTTGGAATACGAGGATATGGATTGCAGTTCCATAATTGAGGACGAGGAAGAAGGCCTCACCATTGAAACTGTGGCAAAGGGAGGTGTTCTCAGAAACTGGACAGCCATACCATCTTGAGCCCGCCGAGTCCCTGGGTAGCTAGGCAGAATTTATACCTATTCTAGACATTTAAGTTTTCAGCAAATTTGTTTTAAGATTTCTTTGCTTCAAAATAAATGCTCGATCCATCGAGCCAAGATTTGTTTGAAAAATTTTCTCAGTTTTAATCAATTGCATTTATACTTTATCATTATTCATTACTATTTTTATATTTTTCCCTTCTACAGTGCTATTATTACTTTTCTACATGAACCAGTGACTATGACAAGTAATGAGGCAACATAATGTGAGAATAGTGACTCAAAGAAAGAAGAGGAGATATCCAAGGAAATTGTCAGAGAGGTTGAGAATTTTGAGAACAAGCTGAAATCCAACTTGGACGAAACAGAAGCAGTAAATTTGGGAGACACCGAGACCATCAAAGAAACCCTCATCAGCATTCACTTGTCGCCAATAGAGAAGAAAGAGTACATCCATTTTCTAAAGGAATATAAGGATATCTTCGCATGGTCGTATGACTATATGACTAGTTTGAGCACATCTATAGTAGCTCACAAGTTGCCTATCAATCTCATGTGTCCGCCAGTAGCAGAAACTCAGAAAATTCAAACCAGACATGAAATTGAAAATCAAGGAGATCAAAGCCAAGGTTCTCAGGGTGGTTGAGTACCCAACATGGTTAGCTAATATTTTGCCAGTTCCGAAGAAAGTTGGGGAAGTCAGGGTATGTGTTGATTATCTAGATTTAAATAGAGCAAGTCCCAAAGACGACTTCCTACTTCCAACTATACATATCCTGATCGATAATTGTGCCAAGCATGAACCCCAATCCGTTGTAGATTGCTTCGCAAGTTATCACCAGATCTGTATGGATGAAGAAGATGTCGAGAAGACAGTTTTCATTACGCCTTAGGTGTATACTGTTACAAGATGATGACATTCAGTCTAAAGATTGCTAAGGCTACTTACATGAGAGACATGACAATCATTTTTCATGATATGATACACAAAGAAATAGAAGTCTATGTGGATGACGTCATTATCAAATCCAAAAGGACTGCAGATCACATAGTAGACATGAGGAAATTCTTCGACAAGCTTAGGAGGTACAATTTGAAACTGAACCTCGCAAAGTGTGCATTCGAGGTTCCCGTAGGAAAGTTATTGAGATTCATTTTCAGTTGCCAATGGATCAAGCTAGATTCGACTAAAGTCAAAGCTATTCAGGAGTTACCACCACCTAAAAGCAAAAAGGACGTAATGAGCTTCCTGGGGCAGCTCAACTACACCAGCCGATTCATAGCACAATCCAAAATAATATGTGAACCCATCTTCCAGATGCTAAGAAAGGATGTCGAGACAAGTTGGACTGAAGACTGTCAGAAGGCCTTTCACAAATTCAAGGAACACCTGTCCACACTACTAGTTCTAGTCTCGCCAGAACCAAGACAAACTCTGCTACTTTATCTATCCATGTTAGATTGAGCCTTTGGATGCATTTTAAGACAGCATGATGATACTGGAAGAAAGGAGCAAGCCGTATATTACATGAGTAAAAAGTTCACACAGTATGAAGCAAGATATTCTCTGCTTGAACGCACTTGATGTGCTCTGACCTGGACAGTCTAGAAATTGAGGCATTATTTCTATGCGTACAATATATACCTTATATCTTGGATGGATCCTCTAAAGTATATATTTCAGAAACCCATGCCTACTAGGAAGTTGGCTCAATGGCAGATACTACTAAGTGAGTTCGACATCATCTTTGTAACTCAAAAGGTAGTCAAGGGACAAGAATTGGCAGATCATCTCGCTGAAAAACCCATGGGAGGAGAATACGAACCCTTGACAACGTATTTTCCTGATGAACAAGTATCATTCAGAGGAGAAGGCATTACTGAAGCGTACGACGGTTGGAGGATGTTCTTTGATAGAGCCGCAAATTTCAAAATAGTAGGAATTGGAGCATTTTTGGTGTTAAAAACGGGTCAACATTTTCCCGTATCTTCAAAAGATTTCCCTGCACCAATAACATGGCGAAATATAAAGCATGCATACTAGGGCTCATATGGCAGTTTACATGAACCTTCAGGAGTTGTTGGTGATCGGTGACTCAGATCTGCTTAAGATAGGTACAAGGAGAATATGCTACCAAGAATTCCAAGATATTTCCATATCTACACCATGTGCAGGAATTAAAAGGGAGGTTCATGAAAATAAAATTCTGACACGTGCCTAGAATTCAGAATGAGTTTGTAGATGCATTAGCCACTTTGTCATCAATGATACAGCAACCAGATAAGAACTATCTTGATCTCATTCCGGTTAGAATCCATAATGAGCCGGCATATTGTGCTCATATCGAGGAAGAAGCAGATGGAAAGACTTGGTTCCATGACATCAAGGAGTACTTATCAAAAGAAGAATACCCGGACCATGCAAATCTTACTCAAAAACGTACACTCCAAAGATTGTCAAATCAATTCTTCAACAGTAGAGGAAACTTGTACAAAAGAACTCTGAATTTGGGTTTACTAAGGTGTGACGACGCAAATTAAGCTTCTAAGCTACTTGAGGATATGCATACTAGGATATATGGTCCGCACATGAATGGTTTTTTCTTGGCTAAGTACATACTTAGGATCGATTACTTTTGGATGACCATGGAGATAGATTGTATTCAGTATGTCCGCAAACGCTTTCAGTGTCAAGTACATGCTGACATGATAAAAGTGCCGCCAATCGAGATAAAGCCAACAAGCTCAGCTTGGCCATTCGTCGCCTGGAGAATAGATGTTATTACATTAAGCCCACTGCTTCAAACGGACATAGGTTTATTTTGGTAGCCATTGATTACTTCACAAAATGGGTAGAAGCTGCATCTTACAAAGTTGTAACCAAGAAAGTCGTCATAGATTTTGTCAAGGATCGTATTGTCTGCTAATTCGTAGTCTCTAGGTCCATTGCTACTGACCATGCCGCCAACTTCAACAGTGATCTGATGAGAGATATATGTGAAACTTTCAAAATCAATCACAAGAATTCAACCGCCTATAGACCTCAGATGAATAGAATCGTAGAAGTTGCCAACAAAAACATTAAGAAGATACTAAGGAAAATGGGAGAGTATCACAAATTGTGGCATGAGAAATTATCCTTTGCTCTGTTAGGGTACCACACCGTAGTTCGCACGTCAATCAGGGCAATCCCCTATATACTAGTTTATGGTACCGATGTTGCCTTCCCAGCCGAGGTAGAGATTCCTTCTTTAAGAGTCATACAGGAAGCTGAGCTCAGCGGTGTAGAGTGGATAAGGAGTCATATGAACAATTGGCCATTATCGATGGAAAGAGGATGAACACAGTATGACATGGTCAACTCTATAAGAATAGAATGTCTAGATCTTTCAACAAAAGAGTGAAACCAAGATAGTTCGCACCAGAGCAGCTGATATTGAAGAAAATCTTCTCGCATCAAGATGAAAAAGGAAATTCTCTCCCAACTGGCAAGGCCTGTACATGGTTCACAGAGTCCCCACAGGAAGAGCACTTATACTTGTAGAAATAGATAGAGAAATCTGGCAAAAACCAATCAATTCAGACGTCGTCAAGACATACTATGCCTAGATTATTCCACATTTCTTTTCTGATGTAATTGATCTACGCTTGACCTGATTCTCATTTAATAGGGGATACGTAGGCACCCATATGGGTTCGATCATATCATAATAAACTTTCATTTCCCCTCAAAAATTAGAAACTGAGGTAGAATTTTGAGGAGGGTCCTCCAAAATCCGGAACAAGTCCAGCAAGCGCCATCACACGTCAAGAAGTCAGTAATAAGTCAAGAAGTGGGGCAAAATTTTGAGATGGATTCTTAAAATTTTGAAGAAAATTCAACAAAGCCCGCTATCCACAAACAGTTAAGATTCATCTACCAAACTAGGGAAGAATTTTGAGGAGGACCCTTACAATTCAAATATAAGACGGTAGCAATGCCTTTGAAGTGTGTCATAGACGCTAGTTCATCCAAAATTACTTTGTATATCAATACACTCTAAAATAATTCTATTTTTATCAATGAATGCATGTTTTTCGAAAATTCTAATTTTCATAACAGCCATGTGCTACCTAGGGGAACTCCAAAAGGGCTTCCACAACGGAGCAGAGCAAGGCCAGCCGACGAAGCAAGAACCAACCTCCCCTCATAACTTACAATTTTTCTTTGAATGCGGGCACATTTGACGTAACGGTAGCATTCACGAAACATTCACACACAAAGCAAATTCCACATCCATCCGGTCATCAGACACTGAACATATCCTAGCTAAGACATACTCTACCCTTATCTGATATTCTCTCTTTGCATGAGTCTAATCTCTTATTCCACATTTGCATGAGTCTAATCCTTGACTCCACATTTGCATGAGTCCAATCCTTGACTCCACATTTGTGTGAGTCTAATCTCTGACTCCACATTTGCATGAGACTAAGTTCTGTCTCCATTCTGCATGAATCTAGTTCGCGACTCCACATTTGCATGAGTCTAATCTCTGACTCTACATTTGCATGATACTAATCTTTGTCTCCAATCTTGTATGAGTCTAATCATGAACTTCATATTTGTATAAAGCTAAGCAATTCCTTCTCTTTGCATGAGTTAAGCTTTATCTCCATATTTGAATAAGGCTAAGCACTGCCTTCTTTCTGCATGAGACTAAGCGTTGTCTCCAACATTACAAGAGTCTAATTCTTGACTCCATATTTGCATAAGGCTAAGCATTGCCTTATTTCTTCATGAGACTAAGTATGTCTCCAATTTTGCATGAGTCTAATCTCCGACTCCACTTTTGTATGAGTCTAATCTCTGACTCCATACTTACATGAGTCTAAGCCCTGACTCCCTATTTGCATGAGGCTCATCCTTGCCTCCATATTTGCATGAGCCTTGTCCTTGGATCCATTTTTGCACAAGGCTAATCCTTGCCTCCCTACTTGCATAAGGCTAATCCTTACCTCCCCACTTGCACGGGACAAAGCATTCTCCTTCTCTGCACAAATATTGCTCTATTTGCTACTACTATCTACGTGTTTTTCAATCGGACTAAGCTCTGCCCTCCATTTTGCGAGACTAAGCATTGTCTTGTTATATCATATTATTGTATATCATGGGTTGAAATATTTCCAATCTTTCCAAAGGTGTCATAGTCTAAAGGCACCATCCTCATAGCCGGAAGAGACTATGCCATGGACTGAGGATCTCTCAAATTTGCATATCATTATTCAAAGGTGTCATGGTTCGGAGGCGCCATTGTCATGGCCCGAGAACATTATCTCATGGCCTGCGAATCCTTCACTAAATAATTCATGGCCTAGGACGTCATGGTCCAAGGTATTCATCTTTAACCGTACGAATACAACCTTCATGGCCCAAAGAGAATTTGCATCGTGTTTAAATTTTCACAAATACGTTTGTAGCATCTTTATCTGCAGGTAACCAGTAAGAAACCACTATCCTAGCAAGAGAGATAGCGCTCTAGTTCCCTCTGACTTTCCCGAGCCTTAACCTCTCACCATAGCCGCTTCTACATCTCGTGTCCGTTCTTGTAATAATTTCATCGACATACTCCACGGGTGAATCCAGAAATACACATGGCCTGATTTCTGTAAAACCAGGGATATGTAGGCAATTCAAAAACCAGAGCTCGGCCTTTGTCTTTGAGAATACCATATCTTGTCAAAATTGATCATCATTTCTTTATCCGAAAACTCTTTCATCCTTCTCGGGTAAAGATGGGCAGCTATTAATACCCAATTTTTTCCTATGTATATTAAATATGTATAAATACCTTCAAAATAGAATATATATGCATATATAAGCATGCGCAAGGTTTTTATGGTTTTTCCCATAATTTTAAGGGTTTAAATTGATTTATATTCTCCCATTTTATTCATAAAATTCCCAAGTAATTCTTTCCAAAATTATTTTTATGATGCTTTATTCATTTAATTTCTATAATTATGCTAAAATATGGCTAATATATTTTTCATGTACTTTTATAATTACATTTTGTATTTTAAAAACTAAATTGCATATAATAGCAATATTAGCCCTTTTAATGTTTAATTATATTTATATGTGTAAAGTTGGCCCCTATACTTTTAAAATTATAATTACATATTTCAAATCATTTTGTATAGAAAAATTATTTTCCAAAAATTACTTACTATTTGTTATAAATTATAATATGAAAATTTGGCTATTTAATTTATTGCCAGATTTGGCTTTCAATTTTAGCCAAATTAAACCAAATCCCAACCCAATTTCCTACCCAATTCATCTGACCCATAACGTATAAACTCTGACCCAAACCCGCAACCCATTTACCCGACACCACTTCTTACCTTTTTTAATTCATACAACCCCCTAACCCTAGGTCATTTCCCAAATCTACTGCCTTCAGATGCTCTCGTCTCTCTCTTCTCTCTTAACCTAACCCTACTCCCCTTCAATCACCACCTCCTTCTCCGGTCATCTCCCGCGACCACTTTCAACCCCAAGTCTCGAATGGTTCCTCCATCGCCTTCCTCATTATCTCTAACGCCTTCAAGGGCCCTAAGCCATGTCAATTTGGATCTAGAGTTTCTGTTTCTGTTGTTCATGGCTTCTCCGGTGTGATTTGGGACAAAATCACACCATATTTGTTACGATCTTTGAAGTTTATAGCAGGTTCTTCCGTTCCTATTTGGGTTTCCTTTCAAACCCTAACTTTCATTTGTATCTCTTAGATTAGTGGTCTTTTTAATGATTTAAGTCTGTTTCTTTCTATGTTTTACATTACTCTCAAATTTCTTTTGGAAAATCATCAACTTTAAGTCGTTTTTACTTTCTTTAAAGTTAGGGTTTATCTGTGTTTCTTCAACACTTGTTTAAACTGATTTTTCTGTATGTTTAAACCTTTTCCTTGTATGTCTTTACTGATTCTATGTTCTTACTGCTTTTCAACTTACCTCGTTAAAAGCCCTAATTTTTTAGATCTTCTTTGTTTTTAGTTATGTATGTTAGCATGACTACTCGACTCTTGTTTATGTGGTTACCATGCTTCGAATGGGTTTTTATTAAGTCTTTAGCCTATATCACCTCGGTGTGATTTTATTCATCTGGATTTGTTCATATCTTGCCTCTTTCTATTAATATTGCTGACCTTGACTGTTTGCTACGTCTTTTTGTCCTTCTCTATTTATATGTTGAAATATAGAATCATAACCCTCTCTTGATTTGATTTTGATTTCCTTGTTTGACGGTCTGATTGAAAGGTTTTCCCTAAACTCTGCCTCGTCTGTTTAAATTGACTGATCCCTTACTTATTTGTTGTGATACTTTGTTCTTACTGAATCATTCCTTAATTGGAGTTTTCTGAACCTATTCCTAATTGACTACTCTATGCTTATTGAACCTTGATTCTTTCCTTATTTAGTCATGTACTAATTTTTTCTTGCCTTATATGATACTGAATCTTACCATTTGATTTGATTCCCTTAACCTAATGAGTATTTGCCTTGATTTTTGACTGATTGATTCTGAGTTCCTTAATCAACATTCTACTTGACTCTCACATTATTTTACTACATATTTATAACTATAATACTCCAGTCTTTCATAAACACATAGACGAATACTTGGTTTTAAAAATTATCTTTCTTACTAAAATATCTCTACTCTCTCTTGTGCTATTTTGCTACTGTTAGCCGGCTGCAAGCCAAGGCTAACCATTTTCTCTCTCTTGTTTTTTCATTCTACTTACTCTCCTCTTCACTGGTATGTCCTAGTTTCAATTTAAAGTTCCAACAACAACATGTTTGTCTGATTGCTTCTGGTTTGCTTCGACTTGTGGTTCTGTTGTGAAATTTATGGTTAAGAGCTACATTATCAACATGTTATTATGTCTTCCCTTCCTTTAGAATAATACATTCCCCTTATGTGTGTTTCTGAGCATGCCTTACCAATTGTCTCTTACCTATTATATACTTACCATCTTATATCCCATGGATTCCCAAATCCCTATCATCTCTCTATGTGTTTGTGTTTTTCATGACTGGTTCTGTGACTATGCTAGTGTCAGCTGTTTTTAAGCATGTCTAAACTAGTCCTAGGGTTCTATATCTGCAGCCAAATGTTCTATGTGTCCCAAACCCCTTGACCTCTATGTGTGATTACTGAATTTACTTGGTTCTATGAACTAGCTATGTGTAAAACTGTCCTAAAGTGTTTTGATTTCTATTCATCTCTTCAAACAAGTCTCTGTTGTTTTGCTAAACTATTTTCAAAAGAAAAGACTTTTTTTAAGTACAATCTCACTAAAACCTTTTCAACTTATGTCCATCACTTCTCACTCTGCTCTAAGTCGATAAGTACTGCTCCATCTAGTATGTGTACTGCCTTGGGATCCTATTAAGAGCCCTTTGAACTCTGGCATATTGAGGTTGGCCTTTCCACATTGCACTTGTTCAATTCTTTTGTTACTAAGTCTAGGTGTAAGTATTTTCCAGGGTCCTTGAGACCCTTGCAAAACTTTGATGCACCTAGACTCTAATTTTTCAATGGAACTGAGGCTTATGAGACCATTGGAGACTTTGGAATACCCGGGCCTACTTGAAGGCTCCCTATAGAATAGCTTCTTGATTTTCTATTTCTACTTGTATAATTCATTCATTGGCCAGTAATAATTTTTAGACAGACATTTTGGGCATTTAGTAAAAAGGGATGGGTAGATGTGTACTCTGTGGGGTAATAGGGGTAGAAATCCTGCTTGTAGGACTTGATTTTTAAAATATGATTGCTTTGCCTATATAGCAAACATATTCATAGGACTTTACTCTTTTGAATCCGATTTCTTTGCCTAATAGAAATCATGCCAATAGGGTTTCACTTTTATGTTTGTCTGCATCAAGTATAAATCACGTTTATAAGGTTCTGCGTTTTTTCATGTTAAAAACCATGTTTATATGTTCCGAACAATCAGGTCTTAGATCAGTTCAATAATAGATGACATGCCTATAGGACTCAATTCTCATTCATTTATAATGAGTATTTCTGAATGTTGCTGCAAATCGATTAAAATCGGTAATCCACCTAGATATCATACCTATAGGGATCTCTACTGTCAATAATGTCTCATAATTTAATTTAGTCTAATAAATCAACTTCAATACGCCTAGTTTATTTTTTAAACTAGTTTTATTAAGTATTAAACATTTCCTGAAACAAATTCTTTCAAAATTGCCTCAACCTCATTAGATATCATGCCTATAGGTACTAAAGGAGTCTATTTCAAAATCTTTTTGTTTCTGCATTAACATAAACACCATTATTCTGCATATAGGAAAGCCTTAGGGCATTTTCAAAAATAGCATTTCTCTGAAACTGTCTCTGTCGCTTAACGTTTCTGATTATAACAGGCTTTTAAAAGAGTTCCTAGGCAACTAATTGGGTATAACTTCTGAGTATAAAAAGTTCTTGTCTGTTTCTACACATTCACTTAGATATCCTGCTTTAGGACATTGTTTAGTAAAGACCTTAACCGTGTATGAGTCGTGCTACTTGTGTGTTTATTTGAGGAGAAAACTCTAAGCCTCTTAATTACTCCCATTATGTGAAAGTCCTAAATATTTTTGACTGTCGCCTTAGAATTTTTGCCTTTCTAAACCTTAGGGGTACGTCGATAACTACCTAAAAGTAGAAGTCTTAACTCCCTCCAGGACCATTAAGAAGGGACGGGTAGAAGCATGCAATGGGAATCATTGACCAAACACTCGCTTTGCATGACCAATAAGGGGATGGGAAGGGTAGTCATGGGATATGATGACTACGCGTTAATGTCACGTGTAGCCCCTCATTAAGAAGTTTTGCCAAACATTGCATAGGGTGATACTATAATATAACCAACCGGTGATGTTATAATATAACCAACCTAGGACCCCGCCTTACCAAATCTTCTCTTTATTTAAACCTGTGTTTTGTACAACTTGTTCAACCCTTTATCTTGCTACTTGAGTTATCCAATGTGCTTTACTTGCAACTTATTTGGTTCAACTGTTTATATGGACTAATTTGTGAATATATGTTCGATCGGGACACACAATTGTGGACCAAAAGGTGTGCCTAATACCATCCCCTCGAGGTTACTTCGAGCCCTTACCATAATCGCTGGTAATGCAAACCAACAAAAGAGTTAACCGCTCTAGGTTCCCTAACGCACCATAATCTGTTAGGTGGCGACTCTTCAAATACCCAATTCCCAAAACAAAATGAGTCATTACACCCCATGAATGTCGAAACCCGGTCCTTCTTCTCCTATCAAAAAGAGGAGGGAAAAGGGGGCGCAATAGGCAGCAATTACCAAACAATTGGAATGTATCTCTCCACAAAAGATATTACTAGTAAGGTACGACCTTCTCCATTGTCAATTATGTTTTATAGTAACCAATTGCAAGTTTTCAATCGAAGACATTTAAGGATTCTTCATCACAAAGTCTTTGGGTCTGAAAGCATGCATTGCACTCTTTTTCCCTTAGACCGGTTTTTGTCCCAAAATGGTTTTTCCGGCGAGGTTTTAATGAGACAACCATTGCTTGTGCTAACTTAGAACAATTCAAAAGTATCTAAGGCTTCTTTATTATGAACCTCTAATGCTGGTGGGCATCACCCTCGAATGTCAACTTTGTTACAAGGAAGATACTTCGAGTCAACTGGGTTGGGATCGGTAAAATTTTGTAAGGGCCAAAAGGTCAAACGGGCCTTGCCCATGTCGATTACTCTAGCCCTAAAGTCAAACATCTACACATATATAATCTATTGAAAAAAGTATTTTCCCTTTCCTAATATTTCATACCTTAAGACAAATTTTTACTTTACAATTTTATATTTTTGATCTATTGTGGAAACAGGCTTAAGGGCTGATCATTACCGAAGTTCAAACGACTTACCCCATACTCGGGGATTGCCATCCAAAAAATCGACGTAATCGAATTATTAAAGTCTCAAGATCATACAACCTTAAAAAGGTAACCCTTATTTTTAAAGGCCACGGCATCCCACTCGGGAACTGAGACTTCGAACAAGTTTGACGTATAATTGGAAAACAAGCCCAAGAGGCAAATCTCAAGTTAAATGCTACGACCAAACTGATACGGTTTAGAGATGTTTGAATTTCATAATAAAATAGGCCTTCAAATATTTTCATAAAACCAGTTTGAAAAAGGCTACTCTCTGCAAAATTACATAGGATTTCGATTACACCAATCCTCGAAAATCCTAAGAGGTACCGAATTGTTCAAACTCTCGAACCATTTTCTCTATTTCATACTAAACGCATTACAAAACAAAGGAGCTCGACATCATCAGCCCTCGAAAATAGTGGAATATGAATACAGATTTATCTCATGCTAAGGCATAACAAATTTTTATGTGATTAACTTTTTAAGCCAAAAGGGGTAGAAAGCCATATTTATATTAAAATAATCGTTCTACAAAGTCCATATCGGCCTAATACAAAAACCTAAGGGAAATCTTTTAGTTTGATCTCGATGGATCATCCTCACTCAATAAAAACCTAAGGGTTGCTTACTTCGAGTTTGAGCAAGTACTCACTCAATGCCAGTTCGGTCTCAGTCCCAAAATTGCCTAGACCTTGAACCTATGAATGCAACCTCATAAGCATCAATAAAAAATACAAAACAAGGGAAAAATGAAAAACGATAGATTCAAAAAAGAAAGGAAAATCTTTATATACCAAAGTTTTTCTTACAAGGGCCACATGGCCCGATCAAAAGCTCTTTACAAAGGCCAAAACAAACTTAAAAAGAAACACTACTAGTCCTAAAGACTTAATCTTCTCTAGGAGAAACACCTTCACCCTCGGGATCCTCTCCGCTCTCGGATCCACTAATGCTCCCGGAATCATCATCATCATAAGACACCATTGCTTCGACTTTAGCTTTAAGCTCTTTTGCATCTTTGATCTCGGCAGCGTGATCAAAGCCACGAGCATGGATCTCCTCGAGAAATTCCCCTTGATACTAGCACTTCGCAAGTTCGGTGGCCCAGTATGCTCGAGTATGAGTAGTATCAGCAACTTCCTTTGCTCGAGCTTGAGCAACTTCGGCATCAAATCGATAGACGACTAAGATTGCCTCATCATCGGCCTAGCCGTTTTAGCTTCGAATTTTGCCACTGCAAATTCCGTGACCAATCGATCCCGGAGCTCCTCAATTTTCTTGACTTGCACCAAGTTTTTCTCTTTCATACCTTGGATCTGGCTTTCAGCCGAGGATAACTGAGCTCAAATAGTCTCTTTCTCTAATGCAAGATCTATATTTTGCTTCCACATTATGGTTTTTGCCTCCACTGCATCTACCTCTCCAGGGAGTTGCTTGATCATTTTATGTAGTTGTTGGACTTGTGAAATTGATTGTTAGCCACCTCTCCCAAACTAAGGCTATGAGCTTCTAAGACTTTATTTACCTGCTTGGTCAGTTCGATATGTTCTTTATGAGCCGTAGTCAGTTTAGCTCATAGGCCCTTGATTTCTTTTTCTTTTTGCCCACTGAAAAGTTTAATGGCATTCTTCTCCTCTTTAAGACCTTGGTATCAACCTAATAACGGCTCAGATCCCCTCGAAATCGGAGGAAAGCTTTGTGATGAAGCACTGAAGCCTGTAACCATAGAAGGAAAAAGTTATACTTAGGGAGAAAAGCTTAAGTACAAAAATGGATAGAAGAATCAGAGATTACCCGGTTTAATGCTTGGTGTGCTTCGTTGAAACGACAATTCACTTCTACCACGTCCATCTAAGCTCGATCCTCCTCTGTGACCAAACCTTGGAGGTAGTTGGCCACCACTCTGAGGGTACCAAGAACACAAGCATCTTCCAGGACTGAGATCACAATAGTTCATTTGCACCCAGGATCGATACTGGGAACCGGGAATTGATCGGTCAGTTTGAAACTCGAGGAAGCCTCACCCGAGCTTTTTCTTGGAACCTCCGGCTTGCCTGAACTGGAGACGTCTTCTATCCTAACAAATAAATAGTGGAAGATATCCTCCTCTATGTAAGCTTCTTCCTCATGAAAAGTTTCCACGACGTGAGTACCGCGTATCAAATAATTAGAGACTGAAGGAAACAAGGGGAAATGCCCAATATCTACTGCCCCTCGAGGACTTTTTGAAGCACTACCTCAATCTTGGGGAGCCTCGGGCTCATATTCTGCACCAGCATCCATCGCCTCTTTAATGGCCTCTTTTCCCCGAGGCGAAATGCCTTTGATTCATTCTGGCTCGAGGACTTGGGCCGAAGTCTCCTTCCCAACCTCATCAGGCCTAAGTCGATCAGCATCAATCTCTACTGGTTTCGAAGCCTTCTGAGCCCCGGATCATATTCATCTTTTTCTTCTTGCTTATCCTCTTCAGGCTCCTCTCGTAGCCTGAGGATTGAGTCCATAGTCAAAGGGATGACATTCCCCCTACGGGACCGCCTCTTTTTTGGCTTTTTCTTGTCTAATGTCGTGGATCTCAAAGTCTCTTTCCTTTTCCACTCTTTCTTTTGTTTCGAAACAGGTGGCTGGGGAAGATTTCTTTATCACCTGATGGGGCCTCATCGTCATATACTTCTCAAGACATGCAAAAGAAAGACAAGTAAAATTGAGGAAAAATTCGGATAACGATCAGAATTATCGAGACAAGCGAAAACTTACAGTGGTTTCGGGCCTCCAATCAACTTTTCGACAAGTCGCACCATGTGCGTTCAGCGTGTTTCGATGTCGACACTAGGCTTCTGACCCAGTTCTCAAGATGGTATATTGCACCCGGCGTCTGGATGACTACACCAAATGAAACTCCAGTAAGGAAGGAAGAAAAAGCGAAGAAAATAAGCATGAGTTAAAAAATAGAGTTATACTCACGTTTCATGTTCCATTTCTTTGGAAATGCCAAGATCAGGTCCGAGGTATTTACTCAGACAAATCGGGCATCCAACCGCGGTCATTGTCCCCATACATGCTCCTGAAAACTCACTTGGAGGATCGATGTTGAAGCTTTATAATCCCCCCTCAATAAATTCGGGGGCTCTATAAGTGTATAAGATTGTCGAGGGTAAAGGAAAGCTCGTCGACTTGGCCCACAAAGAAGTGGAGCAGTATTAATATCCTCTAAAAAGAAGGATGAATTTGTCCGAGGGTAATCTCGTACTTCTTGCAGAAATAATCGGATCTAGATGTCCTAATGTGAAAGGGTAAGTTTAAACACTAAGAAACCCCTCTACATGCATAGCGATTGACTCTTCGGGCGAGGGTAGCACCATGTGCTTGTCTACCCAGTTGTAGTCCTTTTTAACTTGTTTTAAAATGTTGCTAGTGATTGTACAATGTACCTCGAAATTGCCTCACATCAGCCGGAAACCAATGAGGTTTTCTCAACATTGAAATCGGACTCACGGACACACGGCGGAAGAAAGAACTCTTCAGGGAATGGCTCCACCGCTGGCTGTTCCCCGACTGGTTCAGACAAGGAAACTTTTTCTTTTTGCGGCATATTTTTTGACGTTCCATTTTGGGTTTGAATTTGAGAAAAAGAATAAGAAAATAAGACTTGGTGTTTTGAGAGTAGGTTGGCAACAAAACCTGAAGATTTTGTAGAACGGAAAACTAATAGATGTAAAAAGCTTTGGATATTAGAAGAAATTGAAGGTAAAGTTTGAATCAATGAGAAGAAGGCCTGGGTTCACCTTGACGGCTCGAAACCACTAGTCGCCGATCATCAACTGGCACACATGTAATGCTTGGGAAACTGCACCAACAGGGCGATTTGGTCACATCTACCACTTATGTTACGGATGACGTCATGACAGGTCGAGGATCGAAGGCTCAATTTGTTTCTTGTCATTACACTCCAAAAAATGAGTGGACTATTTGTACACATTTAAAACCGGGCTCATCCGATTTTATTAATTTATCGAGATCGGTGTAGAGGATCGAAGATCAATCCCTTAATATATCAGATCGAGGCACGAGGACAAGGTATCGAGTTATAAAATTTGAGGTACCTATCAAGATCGAGACCAATAGTGATTGAGATCAAATAAGACAAACATTGAGCAAGATCGAAGGTAGCATAAATATAAAAAGCGAGATATCCGTGATTGGTCAAAAATCATGACGAAAATCTCGGAACAAATTAAATCAAAGATGGTTAATTAGGTAATCATGAGATTTTCTTCTGTAATTAGAGTTATACTATAATTAAAATTCCCCTACTGTATAAATAGGAGTTCCAACCATTTGTAAGACACTTTCATTCTGGCACATCAAAGCAATTTAACACTTTCTCCTTAGCTCATATTCTTGTTCATCAACTTGCTTATTTCTCAATTATTTTGGTTCCGGTCAATTTGAGGGCACTCTAGCTCGAAGGTTGAATTACATTTCAACACTGGTTTGCTTTATCTTATTGTCAATTTCAATTGTTTTCACATTTATCAATTGGTATTAGGTGAAATCATGTATCCTTAAACCCACGTTAAAAGATTAATTGCTATCAAATTTTAAGGGTAAACACAAAAAGTTTAAGAAAATAAAATGCTGCACAGAATTAAATTATTAAAAATGATCCAATATTGGACATTCTTTAAAACTTTAAAATGCGCATAAGCATAGGGTTTCCAATTCTTTTTTTTAGATAAAGTATTTTTCACTAAAAAAAAAAATCTGTATTGCTGATGACAAAAGGTTATTCTCATCGACTAACTATGAATTTTTACCCCATAATACTTACTTCAATCAATACTTACATATTATTATTAATCTTTAATTGATACTTAAAATTTTGTCAAGATACTATCACATGGACTTTTTTCACCTTATGTGATTACAACATGTCCTTAATTTTGCATCAAACAAGATATAGAAATGTAATTAAAATTTAATTCTCACTAAAAAATAAAAAGTATTTTCTTTTCCTTAAGAAAAATACCCGTAAATCAGGACTTCGGATGGTGGAAAAAATAATACACATAAGGAAGCACTGACGGGTCCTAGCTAACTATATTCACATCTAAACAGGCTTTAAGAGAAGAAGTTATTATTAAAATATAATTGTGTGTATCTTTTTATTATTGGTAGAATATTCTCTCATTATTGTACAGTCCTATTAATGGTAGGATTTGATTTCCTTCATTATTTTACAGTCCTATAGTTGGTAGAATTTGATACCCCTGTACTCTATATTTACTTTTGTGAGCAATACGAGAAAATCAATTATCCCAAAACTCTCTACATGGTATCATACGCCAGTGGCTTATCGCCAAAGAAACCCTAAAACGACCCTACCCGCGCCGCCGCCGTCGCCGCTGCTCTTATCGGCAGCCCGTCGCCGCCGCCGCCAACGCTGCACTAATCGGCAGCCCTCTCTCACTTGACGTCGATCAGCGCTTCCTCTCCTTGCCTCGCGCTTCATGGCCACTAAGACGTCAAACGAGCTTCTCCAGCCGATTGCCATCAATGCATCGGCTCAGATCCCACTCAAATTGGATTCCACTAATTACCTGGCGTGGAAATTCCAATTTTGAACCCTTCTTACGGGTTATGACCTCCTCGGCTTCTTGGACGGATCAAAGCCGTGCCCACCAGCCACCATCGTCGACAAGGAGCTGACTTCCCCCAATCCAGCATATCCCTACTAGATTCGCCAGGACAATCTTATTCTCAGTGCCATCATCTCGTCGATCACACCGACGATCATCTCCTTTATTGTCGCTACAGAAACCTCTAAAGAGGCCTGGGACATCCTCGCGCGCACATACGGAACTGCTTCTCGCGGTTGTATTATGGCTCTCAAGCGGCAGCTCCATAATCCGGTAAAAGTTTCTAAATCTGTTACTGATTTTATGCACGGTATTCGCGTGATTGTGGATGAATTATCTCTCCTGGGTGTTACTGTTGATTCTGAGGATCTTGTCATTATGGTTCTAAATGGTCTTGATGATCCGTATATGGAACTCTCTCATATCATCCAAGCCCGCGAATCTCCCATCTCTTTTGCTGAATTACATGACAAGCTGTTTAGCATGGAGGCTCAGATTACTGCTCGTGTGCCGCCACCTCTGCCGCATCTGATTTAGCTCCGTCGGCTGCCTGCGTTGCCGGACAGCAGTTGGGTCGTAGCCGCTTCGGTAGCCGTGGGCGCGGCCGTAGCAGCCGCGGTTCAGCCTCCGGCCGCGGTGGTTACTCCAGCAATGGCCAATCTCGCGGGTACAATGGGAAGTGCCGGCTCTGCAGTGAATTTGGCCACTCCGTGCGCCGCTGTCTGTCCTATCCCATCTCCGACGCCAATCAGCCCCCTTACGGTGGACCACTGCCGCGGCCAGCTTATGCTTCGCCGCCTTATCCGGCTGCTCACACAACCCATCACTCCCCGACGATTCTCTCTACATCCGATTGGATCCTGGACTCTGGTGCCTCCCATCACATAACCTCTGATCTTGCAAACATGTCTCTTCACAGTCCTTACACTGGTTTCGACAATGTGGTTATTGGTAACGGTGAAGGTTTGACAATTACACATACTGGACAACTTAACAGTTATTCCTCTCTTTTATTACCTAGGGCTCTCTGTGTTCCACATATGCGTAAAAATTTGATGTATGTTGCCCAATTATGTCGTCACAATAATGTTAATGCTGTTCTTTCTGATACTGATTTTCAGGTGAAGGATCGCCGCACGTGGAAAACACTCGTTCACGGCCCACTTAGGGCCAACACCTACTACTGGCCGGCGGCTTCCAGTCCCCCGTCCGCCCTCACGGCTCAAGAGCTCTCTGCGTCATTGTGGCATTCTCGGTTTGGTCACCCGTCAGCTAAAATCCTGCGTCATTTAGTGTCTTCTAGCAGTATAGCATCCACTAATGTGTCTGATCTTGTTTGTGTCTCTTGCAAACTTCATAAGTGTCATAAGTTACCTTTTTCCGAGTCAAGTTTATCTTCTTCTGCTCCGCTGGAGCTTATTTTCTCCGATGTATGGACCTCTCCAATTATTTCTAATGAAGGATTTAAATATTATGTCATCTTTGTTGATCATATTTCTAAGTATGTTTGGTTTTTTCCTTTACGCCGTAAATCTGATGTCTTACAAACCTTCCCCATCTTTAAATCCATTGTCGAAAAATATTTCTCTACTAAAATCATTACTCTGTATACTAACAATGGGGGCGAATTCCTCGCTTTACGCTCTTTTATTGCCTCCAATGGCATCTCACATCTCACTTCACCTCCTCATACACCTCAGCAAAATGGCTATGCTGAACGCCGTCACCGTCATATTGTCGATACTGGTCTCACTCTCCTTCATCATGCCTATGTACCTCTCATCTACTGCCCTTATGCCTTTGCTAAGCAGTCTATCTCATTAATCGTCTTCCCAAGACAAATCTCTCGATGCTTTCCTCCTTTGAGTCTCTTTTCCATAAGCGCCCCAACCTTGCCAAACTACGTGTCTTAGACTAGCAATGCTTCCCTTGGCTTCGGCCCTACACTTCACACAAAATGGAACCCAGATCTCGTGCATGTGTCCCCTTCGGCTACTCTACTACTCAAAGCGCCTATCAATGCTTTGATCCCTCAACGTCTAAAATCTTCGTCTCGCATCATGTCACCTTCCATGAGGATGTTTTCCCGTTCTCCAAATTGTCTAACCCCGCGTCTCCTCCTGTACCCATTCCGGTCTCCCTAGAAGTCCTTCTGATGCTGCCACCAGTACCTGGCGCCGCTCCCACTAGCGATCCTTCACCGGATGCACTTCCGGCGCCACCACCCGTGCCACCAGTGCCCCTTCTGACACCGCCAGCGGCCCCTGCCGCCGCTACACCCATTATGTCGCTACCTACATCCTCTCAGGGTGGTCATCATATGCAAACTCGCAGCAAAAATAACATCTTTACGCCCAACAAGAAGTTTGGTATGGCTGCTGTCACCTCTCCAGCTGTTACTGAACCTCAGACTTTGTCCAGTGCGATGTCTGATGAGCGCTGGCGCGCTGCTATGTCGTTGGAGTTTGATGCTCTGCTACGTAATGGCACCTGGGATCTTGTTCCACCTGATTCTTCACAGAATGTTGTGTGCTGTAAGTGGGTTTATCGTATCAAACGAAAGCCTGACAGTACTCTGGATAAGTTCAAAGCTCGACTTGTTGCAAAAGGCTTTCATCAGCGACCAGGTATCGACTTCCAGGAGACTTTTAGTCCGGTTATTAAGCCGGAAATTGTGCGTTTGGTTCTCAATTTAGCTGTATCCAAGGGCTGGCCACTTCGTCAAATGGATGTGAACAATACCTTTCTTCACGGGAGGCTTACAGAGGATGTCCATGTGGCACAACCACCGGGTTTTGTTGACAAAGCCTATCCATCTTATGTCTCTAAGTTACAGAAAGCTATTTATGGTCTCAAACAGGCACCCCGGGCATGGTACAGTGAGCTCCGCCATTGCCTTTTGGCCATGGGTTTCGTCAACACTACCTCTGACGCTTCGCTCATCATCTTTCAGCATTCTGGTATTACAGCCTATTTTTTGGTATATGTTGATGATCTCATATTGACTGGTAATGACTCTGCCTTCTTAAATCGTGTGATTGATTCTCTTGGGACTAAATTTTCTCTTAAAGACATGGGTGATCTAAGCTACTTTCTTGGTGTTGAGGTTCTGCGCAGCTCCAAGGGGTGTTTTCTTTCTCAGCGTAAGTATGTTATTGATCTTTTGACTCGTCATAATATGCTGGAATCCAATCCTGTTCAGACGCCAACAGCGGCGTCCACCCGCCTTCATCTGGCCGACGGCTCGGCTCCTGCCGATGCATCCGCCTACCGACAGACCCTTGGGGGCCTCCAGTATCTCTCCTTCACTCGTCCTGATATCTCCTTTGCTGTGAATAAACTCTCACAGTTCATGCACGCTCCTACTGTCACTCATTGGGGTGCAGTTAAGCGCCTCTTCCGGTATCTGAATGGGATGCGTGACTTCGGAGTCTGGCTGCGTCCTTCATCTGCTATACCTCTGCATTGTTTCTCTGATGCTGATTGGGATAGAAACTGTGATGACCGCTCCTCAACTGGTGCCTATGTTGTCTTTCTGGGGCCTAATCCTATTTCCTGGAACTCCAAGAGTAGTGTTCCATTGCACGGTCTTCTACTGAGGCTGAATATCGTGCCATTGCTTCTGCTGCCGCCGAAGTTCGTTGGCTTCATTCCCTGCTGCGCTAGCTTCATTTCCCTCTTCCGGCTGCTCCTGTCATTTACAGCGACAACATTGGCGCCACTTACCTATGTGCCAACCCTGTGTTACATTCGCGCATGAAACACATCTCCATTGATTATCACTTTGTTCGTCAATTGGTTCAGAATGGGTCTCTTCGTGTTGCTCACGTATCCTCTGCTGATCAACTTGCTGATGCTCTCACAAAGAACTTATCTTGTCCTCGGCTTCTTCTGCTGATGTCCAAGATTGGCGTGTCCTCCCGCCCTCCATCTTGAGGGGGCGTATTAAAATATAATTGTGTGTATCTTTTTATTATTGGTAGAATATTCTCTCATTATTGTACAGTCCTATAGTTGGTAGGATTTGATTTCCTTCATTATTGTACAGTCCAATAGTTCGTAGGATTTGATACCCCTGTACTCTATATATACTTTTGTGAGCAATACGAGAAAATCAATTCTCCAAAAACTCTCTACAATTATAAATGTTCCTTGGTAAAATCTTGCCTGTTATGATGCTGCTAGCCCTAAAATTGTATTCATCCTATGACTGGCTTTACTTAGAAGATTGAGAATTCAAGATATTTATTAAGATGGGCATTTCTATTGATGGTATATGTGTGGTTGTTTGGTCGAGAAATAAGTTATCATATGATTAATTATTTCGGGATTAGTTAATCTACCGTTTTATAGGGATACTATGATTTTATCCCAATTAAATATGGGATAAACTCATCTCAAATTTAATCTAGTGATTAAATATCCCAAACGACCCCTGAAAGGCTTGTTTTGAAACTCAAGAACATATCCTGTTTGATTGCAGTTATTCAAAAAGACTATGGCAGAGTATGTTAAACTAACTGAAATTCAATACAATTGTCATGAATTAGAAACATGAATGAAAATGGGTACAAGGAAGAGCTAGAAGTAGAAGACTTCAAAGTTGTTACTTTGCAACTGATGTTTATGACATTTGGATTGAAAGAAATAAAATGAGTTGTACCACAAAAGAACTAAAGGAATGAAGAATAGGCTACATGAATTGAAGACTACTTGTATGCATTAGAGTTGGACAAAATAAGAAATTATTTGAGTGTGTGGGCTCTTTGTGAGATTGACATTAAACCAAAATGATTGGTTGCCTTGGTTTGTACAATTACACTTGGTAATTAATAGAAAGTTGTTTAATTGCCAAAAGATATCCTTAAAGTAGGAGAAAAAGTGAGCAAGACATCACGATTGTGGGGTTTGAGTCACCAAAGAAGCAAT
The DNA here is from genome assembly GCA_034376525.1 of Nicotiana benthamiana. NCBI lineage: Eukaryota > Viridiplantae > Streptophyta > Magnoliopsida > Solanales > Solanaceae > Nicotiana > Nicotiana benthamiana. The sequence continues at coordinate 35,715,456 of CM067327.1, forward strand.
AGGATCCAACAAAAGGGAATCAAAGGGGAGAGAACAAAAATTCAAAAGAAAAATAAAGTGAGGAAAGACCTAGTGTTTAGGTAACTCCCTAGATTTGTAGTCTGGTATGATAAGTGATAACCTTGGCATTTCCGGCAAGTGTTTGGACATGCAACGTTTTAATTATTTTTGGATCAAAATTATACAGATCGTTTGAATGGATTTATTTTAGTGCTTTTATGCTAAAATAATTTTTAAGTTATTTTGTAGTATTTGGATAAGGTAAAAAAATATTTTTAAGCGCTTAATTTTAAGCTAAAATGACAAAACAAGCCAAAAGCTTATGCTTAAAAGTCACTTAAAAAGCCCATCCAAGAGTTCAGTAGTATATACTAGGAAATTTTACATCCTATAGAAAATCTTAGTACCTTATTTATTTTAAATAAATACCATTTTAAAAAATTATATTATATAGCTACCTTTTATCCTTTATAGCAAAATATCTAATTATAGTTATATCCTACACTTAAAGTACCACATACGCTAATTAATATTTTTCTCTCTCCTTTTCAAGATTTTCTCTCACATAATTACGGTAAATTTCACAAACCACGTCTCTCTCTTTTTGCACACACTTTACTTTTTTTTCCCAAAACCACGATTGTTGCCTCTGTTCGTTGACCCAGTGGTTATATCATAAATTTCTTTTCTGGTTCGACTCGACGTAGTCATACCTTAGTCATGGATGCAACGGATATACGAATGGATTGAATGCCATAGAGCACGCGAAGAAACGATGATTCCCAGGTTCATATTTGTTTCACCATTCAAAATCAATAGCCTTTTCTTCTAAACCCTACTCTTGAACAAAAGAAGGTAAAATTATGGAAATTTTACAAAAGCTACGATGGTACTGACGTGTCAAAAAGAATATACAGGATGCATGGGAACAGCGAGATTCAGGGTTGACGGTGGATTCGTCGGAAATTAGGGTTTGTTCTTGAACTAAGTAGTGGGTTCTTGAACAAAGACAATGTATCTTCAATATATCACACTATATTTTCATATATTTCATTGTATTCATTATCTTTTTTCATTGTAATTAAATATATTTCGATGTATTCCATGTATTTCATTGTAATTCAATATATTTCGATGTATTCCATGTATTTCATTGTATTCACTATCTTTTTTCATCGAATTTAGGGGTATGCATTCGATTTATCGATTCGATTTTGATCCTTATCGATAATTACTTATCGATTATCGATTTGTACATATGCTTATCGTTATCGTTTCAATAAGGTTTCGACTTTTTTTATTTTGATTTATCGATTTTTGGGACTTATCGATTTGGTTATCAATTACACCAATAAGAAAATTTACGGGATTCCACGGAAAGTATATCGCTATAAACACGTCTAACTAATATGGACAAAAAGAAGCTAAAATAAGACAAACACCATTTAGAACATAAAAATTGTGTCAACAAGCACATGCAATGAAACTATAGTAGGGGATCAAATATATGCCACCAACACTCCAACGGTATAAAAAAATAAAAATACATCATCACAGCTAATTTTATTTTCCATTAATTTGAACTTCATTCCCTTGATCTTTAAATATGATCATTCCTTAAATGTGGTAGATAAAATAATAGGGTGGGTAAAATTACTTTTTTAGTATATCTTATCGGTTTATCGATAATCCGATAACCGAAGAGGACTAATCGAAATTGAAATCGAACTCGATAAGGGAAATTTCGAAATCAAAATCGATAAATCGATAAGCCGATAATAAATAATTGATTCAAGTTATCGATAAACTGATTCGAATGCACGCCCCCAATTGTATTTCAATGTATTCTGTTGTATTCTATGTATTTTATTATGTTTACTGTCTCGCTATATGCCATGAATTTATTCATATAATTTTTAAATTAATATAATTTATGTATGATGTATTATATAATTTCTCTGAATATTGCTATATTTTTGGTATATTTTTCCGTCAAGATCTTTTTTTATAACTACAAATACAAATTTTCTGTGTTATAATTGAGTTTGTTGAGTTATATTAGGAGTATATTATGTTAATTGATTCACTTTCCGTTTTAAAAATAGTGTAATCCCCTATTTCTTGCAGTGAATACAGTCGAATACAATAATCTGTCCAGCTATAATCCCATGTTTCACTCCATGAATACAGTCGAATACACTCGAATACAACAACTGATTTGTTGGACTATCCGGATTCACGTCTGTTTTTGCTATTGTATTCATGAATATATAGCTTAAATACATCAAATACATCTTATAACCACGGAAAATGTATTTATAATCTGTAATATAGCAAATAGTATCTATAGATGGCTAATTACTATTAAAAGATAGTGTTTTATGAAAATTTCTCTATATTATACTTACTTTAATTTAACACAAAAATACTATTACTCCTCCGTTCCAATTTGTGTTAATCTGTTTGACTAGGCACGGAGTTTAAGAAAAAATAAAAAAATTTGAAATTTGTGGTCCTAAAGAAATAAAAAAAGGGCCCAGACAATTTGTGTGGTTATAAAGGCTTCTAATTAAGGGTAAAAGTGTAAGTTTAATTTAAATTATTTTTAAATTTAGAAAATGTTCATTCTTTTTTGAACGAATTAAAAAAGAAATAGGTTCACACAAATTAGAACAAAAGGAATATTAATTTTAAATACTTAAAATATAGTCAAAACACCATTCTAAGTTCAAACTAAGCTTGTCAACCGGGTCGGGTTGACCCGGGACAGGACCGGTACAAACCGGGACCGGACCGGTACAAACCGGGACCGGACCGGTACAAACCGGGACCGGACCAGCCTAGATGATTGGGGGCCGGGTGGGCTGGGTTGGGGTGAGGGAGGGGGTTAGTCCGGTTAGGATTTTTTGGGTAGGAACCGGACCGGACCGGCCTGGTTAGAGTGAATAGTACCATGAACCGGTAGGCCCGAACCAGACCGGCCCGGTTCAATGGTAAATTAACCATAATATATCATGAATATAACATGAATATACCATAATATACCGGTATTCCCCTTTCCAAAATGCCGAGATTAATAGACATTAGTCTTGAGACTAGAGAGGTGTGCAAGATTACTTGAATACCGCGCATTAAACAGCTGATAATTCTGGTAGTTCCCAAGAATTCATTCGCACGCTTATACTCAGCATGCGAGACAATTATTTAGAAAATGTTGTTGATTGTGTGAGATCCCTAACATATATTGGTACTTGATTCCAATTTCCAAGCACATTTGAATGCTGCCAGTTCATTATTTTGACTAGAGGCTGCTGCATTTTAAGTTTTTAACGTATAAGATACCATAAATATACCAATTAATGGTAACATCAGAATTGCGTAATCAAGTGCTCATTTTTCCCATCTTACTTTTATTCATTCAATTATTACAAAGTATTAATATAACTCAATAGTTATACATAATTCCAAAAAATGAAAATATATACAACTCGGCCATGAATATACCGTAAATATACCATAAATATACCAATTAATGGTAACACCGGAATTGCGTAATCAAGTGCTCATTTTTCCCATCTTTCTTGTATTCATTCAATTATTACAAAGTATTAATATAACTTAATTCCAAAAAAAAAAATTAATCCGGCCCGGCCCAGCCCGACCCGCCACAACTCGTAACCCGTATTATTCAATCCTAACCCGGAACTACCCAACCCGGTAGCAAACTGGTACTGTTGAGCCCGGACCGGCCCGGACCGGAAACCGGACGGGTCAAATTTTTTTGACCCGGAACCGGCCCGGTAGGCCCGTTTGACAACTATAGTTCAAACACCATCCTGATGCAATGTCACCAATTTTTATAACGACCCAAACACATATAAGTACTAATCCAAGATCTAGTGCCAGTTTGGATATAAAATTTAATGGAAGATTTTTTCCAAAAAAAGAAAAATTTGTTTTTTTTCAAAATACGCTTCGTAACATTTTTAATTTTAACTTGAAGATGCATTTTGAAGATTTTCTAAAATTAAAAAATAGCAAACTACAGAAAACTATTTTTTAAAATTTTAACCCAAATCACTCGCGAAACTTTAAAAACAATCCAAATTACAAATATCATTTTCATTTTATAAAAAAAATCATCATTTTTCCAACTGTACAATTCTTATGTCCAAACGCCTACCTAATTTCTCAACCGACTAGGTTTTACATTTTCTTTAAAAACATTTTTCTTTTCCTTGGCAAAACCCCACTCCTTCTCTCCCTCTCTCTCTCTCTCTCACCCCCACACAAACAATGGATCGAACTCAGCTTCTTCTAGTGGGATTACCCCTTTTCCTATTCATTTCCGATCTCTTCGGTCTTTTTACTCCCCCCTCAAAAACCCATTTCCGATCTCCACCACCACTACCATCAACCGCCATCAATTATCCAACAACAACAACCTCAGACTCTTGATCTCCCTACTCAGGTACCTCAAAAATGTTCCCTTTTCTTTCTCTTTCTTTTTAACGAAATTGGTATCTTTAGTATTAGTTTTTAATTCTTTGTTTCGTGTTTGACTTTGTAGAAAACTGGTGGTATTGGTGCAGTTGGTATTGGTAACACCGTCAGCATTGGTTCTGCTCTTCATGTTCTTTCAGGTTTTGTTTCTAATGTTGTTTTTATAGCATCATATGGGGTTGCTTGATTTATCGAAATATTTAGACAAAGTATATTAGTTTAGTATATTCTTGGCAATGTTTGGAATTTTTCTTCCAATTTCCAAAAGTGCTCTCCCATAAATTAGCAATTGAAATGGCAGGTTAGCTTATCTGATGGACAAGTTGTTTAAAGTGGGGGAAGTCAAGATAATAGGTTATAAGTCAGTCAATCAACTAGGTTTCAGTCCCAAACTAGCTAGGATCGGCTGTGTATAGTGGCGGAGCTAAAGGGAGCCAAGGTGAATCCCCTTCCTTGACAATCGCAACGAGTAAATAGTTAAAAAACAACAAAATTTGGTTATATATGAACTGTAAATCCTCTTGACACTGGAGTAAAGGGGTTTCAAAAATTGCCTTAGCTCACAAAATCTTAGGTATGACACTTCAATGCTCATTTTTATGAATCCCCTTGTAAGAATTTCGGGCTCCTACCGCTTATGGTATAAATCCTCTATATCCTTAAGAAAAAAGATGATAGTGTCAAGAATATTGAGTTATTGAGAAGCATAATCTCTTGGCTTTCCGACATGATTTGAACTCGTTTGATTGAGGGCTTATTTCAATCTAAGTTAAGTGGTGTAATAGTCTTAATTGCAGGACGGAAAAGTTTTTCCAAAACTAAAGGAGAATTTTGCGAACTTCTACTGTGTTGGCCTCTTAGAAGTGTGAAGTTTTAAAATGCACTAAAGAAAAGATAATTTTATTCATGAACAACAGACTCTTTATATAGAGCAGATACATCGGTAATACATTAAATGTGGAACAAACTGATATGATAAGATTCTGTGCAGTAGAATATACTAGAATACAAGAAACCAACAAAATCCAAAACCTGAAAAGTAGGAAGTTAATAACAAACTCCTAAACTGAAGGATATCAATTGTTATTCTTTAATACGCCCTACAACTTGGGGGTGACTGGAACAAGCCCCCACTTGTGAAAATTGCGCAGAAAAATGGTATTCGGAAGAGGCTTCATGACGATGTCGACATCAACAGAGTGAAGGTGACGAACCTCAAGTGCTTTATATGGAACGCGCTCACGAAGATGCGAACAAAATGGAAATCAATAGTTACATGTTTCATCCTACTGTGAAAAACCGGATTACCACAAATGTAGGTGGTACTAACGTTGTCATAGAGGACTGTTCGTGGAGCAGACAATGGGAAATGAAGCTCATGGAACAAATTCGTGAGCCAATTAACTTCAGAAACAACAACAGCAATAGATCGATACTCAGCTTTCATGGATGAGCATGAAACCGACCTTTGCTTTTTGGAAGACTAAGAGATTGGTGAGTTCCCAAGGTAGACAACATAACCTATTGGTGATGTTCTGTCTTGTGGATTTCCAGCCCAATCAGAGTCAGAATAAGCAAGTAAATGATCTGTTGGTTGTCGACATAACTTAACTTCCATTGTGCTTGTGTGTTTCAGGTAGCACAACAACCATTTGATAGCTTTCCAGTGAGACACTTTTGGATAATGCATAAACTGAGACAACTTGCTAACAACAAACCCGATGTCAGGCCTAGTGAAGGATAGGTAGTGAAGCTTACCAATGATTCTTGTGTAAAAGTGAAATGTCAACACCAAAATAGGCTTCAGAATTAGCGAAGGAGCAGGTTGATGTAATCGTTGTTGGGAGACCCTTGCATTCAACCATGTACAATTCATCCAGAAGATCCATGCCATATTTGTGTTGAGACAAATATATGTCACTTGGCATTGATATTACTTCAACACCAAAAAATTAATGCAATAGCCCAAGCTCTTTTAGAGAGAATCGTTGAGAAAGAGTATCAATGATGGACCTGACACTTCTTTCAATACTACTCGTAAGAAGTATGTCATCAACATATATGAGAATGTAGACAGTTAGCTCTACAATGTGAAGGATAATCAAATATGACTCAGATTTGGATTTAACAAATCCAATACTTGTCAAATAGTTGGTGAGCTTGGTGTACCACGCCTTAGGAGCCTTCTTAAGTCCGTATATTGCTTTTTTTAGCTTGCAAACATATGTTGAATGTTCAGAGGACTTAAAACCAGGAGGTTGTTTCATGTACACTTCCTTCTTCAAGTCTGCCTTGTAAGAAGGCGTTATTGACATCCAACTGATGAAAAGGCTATGAGCGTTGGACAGCAATTGCAAGGACTAAACGGACTGTTGCAGGCTTGACAACAGGACCAAATGTAGAATAATAATCCAACCGAGGCCTTTGCATGAAACCTTTGGCTACTAGGCGAGCCTTATACCTGTCAATGCTTCCATCAGGTTTATGTTTAACTCTAAATAACCACTTACAATCTACAACATTCCGAGAGGAATCACTGGGAACCAAATCCCACGTCTGATCTCTGATTAGAGCATCATATTCTGCTTTCATTACTTCTTTCCAATGGGGGTATAGTTGTGCTTGACGGTAGGAGTGGGGGATTGGTGGTGAGAGGTTGGTTTTGGCAAGAAACGTCTTGGGTTTCAGGCTATTTGTTTTTGATCGGGTAACCATTGGATGAGGAAAGGTGGCTGGATTTGGTTGCGATGGAGGAGAAAGAACGTGTTGGGGTTGGGATTCGGTTGAGGGGCTTGAACAGTTGTGGTAAATTTAGAGGTCTGACGGCTATAGGTTTGGATAATGGGTGGTTTCTTTTTGTTGCATGAGGAGGGAGGATGGGTTTTGTATGGGAGGAATAATCAGAGGTGCTAGTTGGATTTTTGAGATAAGGAGGAGAATTACATGAGCTTTGTGACACTGCTAGAGAAGGAACGGAGCAAGACTTTTCTATGTACGTAGACAATGGCAAAGGTAGTTCAAAACAACGTGACTCTATTAGGATATATGTGTGTGTGCCTTTTGGTGAAGATACGTCATCCTAAGTAATTTTTAAATTGGAATATTGGCAAAAGGATAATTATTTTCAATAAATACTGCATCTCTCGAAAGATAAACTTTGGAGGTGGTTGGGTCAAACCATTGATGGCAATAATATTATTTGAAAATCCCAAATAAACACAGGGCTATGATTATAAATCAAGCTTACTTTTTGAATATGGTTTAGCCACGGATAACATAAATAACCAAAAATTTTGATGTTTTCATGACTCGGTGATTCTTGAAATAAAATCTCATATGGAGACTTGTCTTTTAAAATTGGAGTTATCATTCTGTTAATTAGAAAAATAGCTTGATGACATGCAAAACTCCAAAATGTGGTTGGTAATGAAGCTTGGTGCATTAGAGTTTTGACAGTCTCGACGACATGGTGATGACGTCGTTCTACCAAAGCAACTCTTTGTGGTGTATCTAAAACATATGTGAATCAACCGAACCTTTTATTGTAGTAGTCTTAATAGTCCATTCATACAAACATAGGCTCAACTCATTGAAACTAAGTGGCTAGAGACAGTGATTTATCCAATATTACAAATAGAGTTTAAAACTAAAATAGAAAAGAGCAAATATAACAAAGAAAATTACACTAGTTACAGGATATAATGATTTCAGGAATGTAGAAAACAACATTTAACAAACTGATATGCCATAGATTTTCATCTCAATCATACAGCTTCATGTTCTTCCATTTCACACGTCAAGGAAATGTAGCGAATACCTGGTTACAGCAAAATAACAAGGGAAAATAAGCTGGGAGTTCAAGAAGAAACAGCAGCAGCAGATTCAATTAAGTAAACTAATAACAACCAGACTTGAAAACCAATTTTAAACTCGAAAATAAACCCAGAAATTATTTGTAACTTTCAGATACTAGAACCGACAGGAAGTTGAACCAATTTCCACCAGAAATTATAATGGATTTTATTATTTTGAAGACTCAGCTATTCTTCTAAAGTTCAGTATTTTTTCATCTCTCAAATTCTGCCTTGATAATGAAGAAACAATTCCCTTTATAGGGAGCTTTAGGGCAGCATAAATGAGTCCAGTTATATGCCCTTTAATCCTTTTCCAATTTTTGTTTTTGCTACTGAATCCTTGGTTTAAAGATCTGTTTGTTAAAACATCCCCATACCCACCTTCCTAGAGGTTTCCCCGATCAGTTACAATAGATTCTCCAACCTAAAATCCCTAATCTACCCTTGTAATCCTTGCTATTTATCCCAACATAGATATGGATCAAGTTGGACGCAAGACTAACCACATAAGGGGTTACCAAACCCGGGCTAATCCCTTTTTTTGGGCCTCTGATTAATAGAGCCCAATTCAATCTAAAAACCAACAAAAAAAGAATCAAGAAAGGGGAAACTTGGAGTTTTGTGTACTCCTAAAACCAAATGTTCTAAATAACCCAAAACAAGAGGGAAATTTGAGCTAAAAATTAAAATCAAAGAATCAAACAAATTAATAAAGATGCTGAAATAAACCTACATTGACAAATCCATGCCGAGGTGATTTAAGGAATAGAAACAATAAAGAAAAAGAAAAGAAACAGGAGAAGATGGTATGAGCAATAAAAGGAAAAAAGAAGAAAAGATAAACAAACAAACAAAAATGCCTAAGAGACGGCTTAGACAGTAGGAATAAAAAAATTCTTCACACCTTCGAATTTAGCCGATATTGATATTAATCGTGGGTTCTCGTTAAGAACATACGAATAAAATCAAACTCGACTCCAATTCTTTAATGAAACTTGCTGATTTTAGGAATTTGGGGTTTTAAGGTTTCCACCTCAGATTTGAAACTGGACGAGTTGTAGAGGGATTTGAAGGTCGTATATTTGGGTTATGGAAAGAGGAGGTTGTGGGGGTATTGTGGTGTGGATTTGGGGCTGATTAGAGGTGGCGCCGTCACCGAATATGTTGGGGAATTTTAATGGCGGAGCTAGGGTTTCTTTGAAGGTCTCCGAAGAGGTGATAAGTGAGACAGATGGAAGGGGGGTCGAGGCTTTAGGACAATTTTATACTATCAAGCAACTTAGTTCTCGTCCATTTGATTAAGTAAGATTAATGGCTGCAATTGAGAGGCTGAAAACAAGGTCATTTGGTTAACTGGGGGGGGGGGGGAGGGGGGGACCGGGTTGGAACGGATGTTTGGGGAAGTTTTGAATGATTTTTTAGGTAAAAGCTTTTGGGCCTGGGGAAATTAATTGATTGGCCAAAAAAATCAGACTTCTTTATTTCTTTTTCTTTTCTTTTCATTTTCCAATTTTTATTTCTTTTTTCAAATTAAATACATCTAAATTATCTTCTAAAAATGAATTAACCTGTCAAACTATATTAAAAAATTAAATAACTCCTAAATTAAAAGAAAAGCTGCAAAATTTAAAATTAAAGAGTTAAAATGCAACATGTACTATTTTTGTGATTTTTTCATATTTTTGTGAAACAACTAATTTACTAATTAATCTAAAATGTAAAATTAAATCCTAAATGCAAATGCAATGTATTTTTTTGTATTTTTTATGAATTAAATAAAAATTAAACATGCAGACAAAAATACAAATAATCGAAAATTTTCCACAATAATTCCTAAATAACAAATAATTAAAAGAAAAAATCTAATCCTGTTGGATTCTGTAGGAGTAACTCATATAAGGCAAAAATCACGTGCTCACACCACCAGAGTCCGGCGAGCCTCGGGGTAGCAAGGCTAAACAAGCATCATGCATTGTTACTAGATAATCTTTTCTTTCGCATTTTGATTTCTGCAATAAGATCTTCAATGTTCAAAATAACTATGGAATTTATCAAAGCATTTTCGATTTTTCTTATAAATCAACACCTTATCATTTTCTCTCATTTGCACTGCATTACTATTACTTATCTTGATGAACCATTGATTTCCACATGCAATGAGACAACGCAACAACAGATATTGACTCAGAAGAAGATGAAATACCAGAGGAGATCGTTAAAGAAGTTGAGAACTTTGAAAACAGGCCTAAGTCCAACCAGGAAAAGATAGAAGTTGTTAACTTGGGAGATGCAGAGAATGTCAAGGAAACACGAATCAGCTTTCATTTGTCGCCATCGAAAAAAGAAGGAGTACACCAAATTTCTAAAGGAATATGAGGACATATTCTCCCGGTCATATGATGACATGACTGGTCTAAGTACATCTATTATGGCCCATAAACTACCAACTGAGCCGACATGTCCGCTAGTAAAACAAAAGCTCAGGAAGTTCAAGCCTGATATGAGTTTGAAAATCAAGGAAGAAGTCACTAAGCAAGTCAAAGCTAAAATTCTCAGGGTAGTTGAGTATCCGACATAGTTGGCCAACTTTGTACCAGTATCAAAGAAGCACGAGAAGGTAAGAGCCTATGTCGACTACCGGGATCTCAACCGGGCCAGTCAAAAAGATGACTTTTCCCCTTGCCAAATAAACACATCTTGATTGGAAATTATGCCAAGCATGAGCTACAGTCGTTCGTAGATTACATGGCTAGTTACTTCTGGATGACTAGGGAATAGACTACATCCAATATGTCCAGAAATGCCATCTTTATCGGATTCATGCATACATGATAAAGGTACCCCTGAGCGAGCTTAACACAACAAGCTCACCATGGTCGTTCAACGCCTGGGGAATGGATGTTATTGGGCCAATCGAGCCTGCTGCTTCCAACGGACATAGGTTCATTCTAGTGGCAATTGATTACTTCACCAAGTGGGTCGAAGCAGCATCTTATAGAGCAGTAACTAAGAAAGTCATGGCAGACTTTGTCTGTGACTGCATTGTTTGCCGATTCGGGATTCCAGAGTCAATTATTACTGATAATGGCTCCAACCTCAACAACGACTTGATAAAATCTATGTATGAAACCTTCAAGACCAGACACGAGAATTCTACAGCCTACAGGCCTCAAATGAACGGAGCTGTGGAAGCCGCCAATAAGAATATCAAGACAATATTGAGGAAAATGATAGAGAAGCATAAACAGTGGCATGAGAAGTTATCATTTTCTTTGTTAGGGTATCGCACCATAGTCCACACATCAACTGGGAAACCCCCTATATGCTGGTTTATGGTACAGAAGTCGTCATTCTCGCCAAGTTAGAAATTCTTTCCTTAAGGATCATACAGGAAGCTGAGCTCAACAATGTAGAATGGGTGAAGATTCGTTACGAGCAGCTAGCTCTCATAGATGGGAAAAGAATGAGTGCAGTTTGTAGTGTTCAACTTTATTAGAACAGAATGTCCAAACCCTTCAATAAGAGAGTCAATCCTAGACAGTTCACACCAGGGAAGCTGGTATTAAAAAAAAAATCCGCATCAAGACGAGGCCAAAAAGGAAGTTCTCTCCCAATTGACAGGGTCTATATGGTTCACTGGGTTTTGACTGGAGGAGCCCTCATACTTGCAGAAATGGACGTAGAGATTTGGCCAAAGCCGATTAATTCAGATGCAGTCAAGTGTTACTATGTGTAATTTCAATGTTTTCCCTATATGATGTAAACTGAACTACCTCTAACCTGATTCCCGTTTAAGAGAGGATATGTAGGCAATCTTATGGGTTCGGTCACAATTAAATAAAAATTTTATTTCCCTTAAAATTGGAAACTGAGGCACAATTTTGAAGAAGATCCTCAAAATTCCGAAGTAATTTCAGTTGATTGTCGCACGAGCAGTAGACAGAAAGTCGACCCATCAAACTGGGGCATAATTTTGAGGAGGACCCTCAAAATTCCATAGCATGAGAAGTTGCAGTGTCTCAAACCGCATAACAGTCGTCCGTTCACCTAAAAAAAATTTTAATTATACATTTATGTTATACCCTTGCAAAATCATGCATGATTGTTATAAAAACTACTTTGTTTAGCAACGCTACCCCAATGATACATACAGGTCAAAGACGAGCAGAGCCAGCAGGGATAAGAACACTTTTTCCCGTTTATAGAACTCACAATTTTTCTTTGGATGCAAGCACAAAGATTACAAAATCATTCAATGCATTGTCCGCCCGTACACAAACGTTGTTCGAGAACATGATTCTCTGAACCATTGCACTTATCGACATCTGCTACCAGCATACTCCCATAATGTTCTACATGTCATAATGCTCCCAACAACCACAATGCCGCAACCAATTACCAGCTAAGAAAATCTACTGCCATTTGCTATTTTATTTTTTGCATAAGGCTACTATTCTGCCTTGCGAGTTTAAGCTCTACCTTTATCTTCATTTGCATTGCATAAGGCTACCATTCTTCCTTCTAACTTGCATAAGGCTACCATTCTGCCTTCTGACTTGCATAAGGCTACTATTCTACTTTTCGAGGTTAAGCTCTACCTCTATCTGCATTTGCATTGCATAAGGCTGCCATTCTGCCTTCCAACTTGCATAAGGCTACCATTCTGCCTTCCAACTTGCATAAGGATACCATTCTACCTTTCAACTTGCATAAGGCTACCATTTTGCCTTTCGACTGGCATAAGGCTACTATTCTGCCTTCCAAAGTTAAGCTCTACTTCTATCTGCATTTGCATTGAATAAGGCTAATATTTTTTCTTCCAATACTAAACACTATCTCCATCCATATTGCACAGCTGAAAGATCTCTATGTTGCACGGCTGAAAGATCGCCACATTACACGGCTAAAAGATCGCCACTTTGCACAGTTGAAAGATATCCATGTTGCACAAATGAAATATTACCATATTACACGGCTGAAAGATCGCTTCATTGCACGGCTGAAAGATCGCCACTTTGCAAGGCTGAAAAATTGCCACTTTGCACGGCTAAAAAATTACCACACTGCACGGCTAAAAGATCGCTACATTGCATAGCTGAAAGATTGCCACTTTGCACGGCTGAAAGATAGCCATGTTGTACGATTGAAAGACCACCATATTGCACGGCTGAAAGATCGCCACATGCTATCGCATTTCATGGGCTGAAACATCGCCAAATTATCCAAAGGCATCATCGTTCAGAGCCACCATCCTCATAGCCTGAGAACACTATGTCATGGCCTGAGGTTCCCTTTCAATCTTTTGCATATCATTATTCAAAGGCACCATGGTTCGGAGAAACCATATTCATGGCCCGAAATCATCATTTCATAGCCTACGAATCCTTTATTATATGCTTCATGGCAAGGACATCATGGTCTAAAGACATTAGAATAACTGTCTGAAGACAATATTCACGGTCCGACGGAAATTTTCATTATCTCTAAATTTATGCACAATATAAACTGGCAAGCAACATCCGCCTCAGCAGGAGAGTTTCCGCTCCAATGTTCCCCAACCATATTAGACCTGACCACTCCCGTAAGCCTCTCACTCACCCTGACCGAAACATTGCGTCTGTTTTCGGAAAGTACCTGTCGGCATATTTCGCCGATGGATCCCGAACTACATGTGGCGTGATTCCTGTAAGACCAGGGATATATAGGCAGCTCAGAAGCACGGGTGCGGCCAATTTTTCTTCAAGGCATTTCATTCGGTCAAAATTTGGCCATCATATCTTTACCCGACAACTCTTTCATCCTTCCGGGTAAAGAGGGGCAGCTGTTGCTACCTAATTTTTCATATGTATATTTTATATGCAAAGTACTTTAAAAATAGCACATGTGTGCATATATAAGCATGTCCAAATATCTTATTATTTTTTCTTAATTTTTAAAGATTTTTAAACCAATTTTTTCCCTATTTTTATTCATAAAAAACCCCAATAATTTTTTGTGATTCATTTATTGGAGTCTTATATTTATACTAAAACATAGCTGAGATAATTTTTACATATTTTTATAAATTCATTTGGTATTTTTTTAAAGCTAAATTGCATATAATTATAATATTGGTCCCTTTTAAGACTTAATTGTGTTTATACTTATAAAATTAAGTCCAGTATTTTTTAAATTGATAGTTGTATGTTATAAAACATTTTAGCACTTCTAATTTATTTCCAAATTTTAATTTACTATTTTTTATAAAATAAATGGGGAAAATGGTCATTTAAAATCTAGCCAGATTTTATTTCAATTGTAGCCCAATTCTAATCCAATTTAAACCCAATTACCCCGGCTCAATTCCAATTCATAACTGGCCCCAAACCTAATTAAATCAACCGACACTCGGATCCATACCTAGCCCCGTTAATCCCAACCGTTGATCACTTAGATCAACGGCTACCATTTCTGTCTTCCTAATTAAACCCAAAAGATCCCCTAAACCCTCTCATTATTCACCATACGCTACCTCTGAACTCCCTCCTCTCCCATATCCTCTCTACATACTCTCAAACCCTAGCAGCTGCCACCCTAATTCGCTCTAACCCATGGCCTTCCAAGGCCATCGAAGGCCTATGCCAGCCTTTCATGGCTCCTTTCTGTTTGTCCTTATGTGTTCAAGGCCAGACTATAAAGTACTCTGGTCCAGCCTTCGCTTGATTTTAGTTCATGGACCTTCTCTAGTCATCTTTGGCTTTTCTCCGGCCAGTTATGACCATTCGAGTAAGATCTTTGACTCTCTTGGTTAGATTGATAGCTTTCAATGACTTCTTTTTAGAGTTCTCCTTAAACCCTAATCTCTAAGGTTCTTTCGATTTCTTTTAACCTAATTCAGACCTATGCTTGTTTTGAACTTCTAAGCATTTTCTCGAAGTTCTTTAAAACTTTGCTTTCAAAACTCTATATCTGTTCCGATTAGGGTTTTCCTGATAAGTTATTTCAAATCTCTTCTCTAATTTTTGACATGCCTTGCTATGTTTTCTCATATTGTTCTTCTATCTGAGTTTGAATGATAAAAGCCCTAATTTCTTTTAGCTGTTTATTAGATGAATGCTTTTGTAGTTGAGTTTTGTTTGATTTGTTTGTTTATCATCTTTTAAACACAACTATTGTTGAAAAAACCTATTTCATTGGGTCTGAAACGGTTCATTTAGATACTTGACTCGATTTGAAGTTCATTGTTTCAGAACCTCTTTCTCTTTTATGTGATTCCTCTTATTCTAGGTATCTATTATCTTCAAAAACTGACTATGATTGAAACTCTAATTTTTTTTTTCGACGGGGTTTCCTTACTGGCTGTGGTGAGATCTTTGCATGCTTTTGATATTCTATGCTTTCTTCATTACTGATTCAACGTGACTTAACCTACTAGCCGATCATGTTTCGAATGTTGCTACCTACTGAATATTTTGTGCTACTATTGCATGTTATTTCTTTTGCCGATAAGTTTGGCCTCGCATGTATAGTGTTCGTGTACTCTATTTATATGCTGAGATTCCCTCTTTGAGTGATCTTCAATCTTGTGACTGATTTCAAACTTTCTTTTTGTGAAAATCTGATTTCACTCGCATGCTAAGGTTAATTGATTCCTTTCCTTGTTTTGCCTTACTGAATCCGTTCCCAAAATAAATATGTTTCTGTACTTAGACTTGATTACTTACTCAATTGTTTTACCACTTCTTTTATGGCAACTATCAGTTGCTTACAAATTGATTTCTTTCCTTATTATGAACCTGTCATTACCCGTTAAGCAAGTGATTCCTTAATTAAAGGCAATCACTTGTATAATTGATTCTGAATTTTGATTGTTTCTATGTTTGTAGCTTATTACTTCTCTTTTACTCATTTTCAAAAAGCTATAAATATCTTGTACTTCTCTTCTTTCAAACACACGAACTACTGGAGTTTAGAACACACATTTTACTCTAAAAACTCTCTCTCTCTCTCTCTCTCTCTCTCTCTCTGTTATTACTTGTGTTGCTACCTTACCTAGTCGGCTGAAAGCCAAGGTTAGGCTGTGGGAAATTTGTTTACTTTCTTTCTGCATTTTCTTCTTTACTGGTATGTTCTGATTAATCTTCAGAATCAACAAAAACATGTTTATTTACTATTCCTTGCACTCTTGCCTGCTCCCTGCTTGTGTTTAATCGAATTTCATTAATAAGAATGCTATAATCTGCCCCCTTTCTTTCTTCTGAATTTATGTTACCTTTATGTATGAACTCTATCAGTCACTTATGAATCCAAACCCCACATCCCCTGTGTTTGGTATCTTCGGTTGGTTTGGGGCATAACGGCATTGAACATTGTTGTGCATGACCCAAACCTGATTCCTTGGGATCATAACCCTTATATGTTGTGTGTTTTGGTTGGTTTATGGGCATGCCAGCTTCACTTATTGATGTGCATGTCCAGGCTTGACCTTTCTCAGGGTCACATGCCATCTGCAATGTATTCCCATACCCCTGCCCCTTTGTGTACTTGCTGATATTGCATAATTTTAGCTACTATTTTCAAACCACCCTTATCCCTTACTGCTCTTAATTCAGTTATAAACAACCTTCTGCTCCTGCACTTCCATTCTACTCTTAGACTTAGCTTCTTCCCCTCTTATGTGAGCTCTGCTTTAGGACCTATGAGCTCCCTTTGAACTTGGACACATAAGGGCTGGCCCTTTCACACTACACCCATCTCTATCTGGTTACGCAATTTGCGCGTAAGCAATGCCCGGGGTCCTTTGAAACTCTTCGGGAACTCTGATACATCCAGGTCTGAGAAAGGCTTTGAAATTAATGGCATTGGCGATGATACAGTTCATTGCATATCTCATATAGGAAGTCAAATAAGGCTTTCCTATGGTTGTAGCTTTTTCTTTCTTTCTTTCTTTTGTAATTCAGTATTTTTGGTTTGTAATAAGTTGTAATAAACATTTGAGGTTGTCTAGTGAAAAATTTCCGTGTAATTATGCATGCTTAAGGGTAGAAATCATGCCTATAAGATCTGTTGTTTAAATTCTATACGTTTTATGTTCAAGTTGCATTTAGAAACTATATCTATAGGATTACTTTTAAATCTGTATGTTCAAGTTGCATTTAGAAACCATGTCTATAGGATCCTACATGTTCAAGTTGCATTTAAAAACCATGTCTATACGATCCTGCATGTTCAAGTGGCATTTAGAAATCGTGTCTATAGGACTCACTTGAAATCCTGCATGTTCAATTTCACATCTAGATTGCCTATAGGAATTATCTAAATTTCTACATGTTTGTTACCATTTAGATATCATGCTCTTAAGGTCCAATTAGTTATGATCTAGCATCATGTTCAAATTAATATAATATATAGAAATCATGCCTACAGGAATTCCTATCTAAAAATCATGCATGCTCCCATTTCTACCTAGATATCATGCCTATAGGGATTAAATCAGTGACTAGATATCGTGTTTATAAGGGTTTAAAATTAGTAATCGTAGATATCATGTTCTAGGAATAAAAATCAGCGGTAGTGGATACTATCATCTGCAGAAACTGAAACTAGTTTAATTTAAAGTTCGTCTACTCTGAACCAGATTTTTTAGTAATTTAATCTCTTCTTATTAACATGACTTAGCAAGCATGCCTATATGATTTCAAACCAATCGTTTTAAATGGTTACTACTTTGCCGCATGCAGAATCAGTAATAGATACCATGTTCCTAATGGTCTCACCTAAACACTTAGGCAAGCCTTAGATAATAATAATAATAAAATAAAATTTTCTTTGTTAATTAGTAACTGCTCCAACCATCAGGCAGGCTTGATTTGGATTTTTTATCTAAGATATCTGATGAATTTGGCTCTTACTCAAGACGTTTAAAAAATTCAGACTTTGCTTTTTGTTTGAGTGATGTTATTTGTATTCACATACTTCAAATATTAAGTGACACTCTGTACAGCGGAAAGGTCAAATCTGAACAAACAACATCGCAATCTTGATTCTGCAGCATCAAATATTGGACCCACCTTGGGTTGCTGATTGAGGACTAATGATTCCCACCCCCACAAACAATTTCGAAACTTATTCACTTTTTATTTACATGTGCGGTTCGCTCGTTAATTTTTACTATTTAACCATAATTAAATATATGGATCCCGCTTCATTTAATTATTATATCGAATAATATACACTTTCAATTTTAAATTTTATTTACATTATTAAATTATCCAAAGAACATTTACAGATAAGTCATTTTAAAATATTAAATTTATAATTTTGAAAATAAGAGATGTTACCTCCTACAATATATAAAGATGATCTGATGCTATAAAAAAAGTAACACTAACAATGTTAATAACTTAAGCTCAATCAAGATAAGTAGTATTTTTTGATGCAAATACCGAGGATGCGTAGGTATTTTTTGGAGCAAATATGAGAAATTATCACGTCAAAAAAAAAAAAGAATTAACCTAAATAGCTGTCCAACCAACTTCTTAAATTAAAAATAGCCAGTGAATATATAAGATATACATAATTCATATGTATTATATGTATAACCGTATACAATCAACGTATAATTTATATATACCGGCTAGAAAAAATAACGTGAGAATCCAGTCGACTATTTGTTAAGAACTTTAGAAGGTTAGAGCATCGTGCTATGGTTGTTATGTCCAGATCATCAGGGTTGGTTCAAATGAATAATCGCAGGAAGAGGCTTTGATTAGAATGGGTATTGAAAAAAGTCAGATGAATTGAGAATGATAGGAGTGATTCCCAGATTAGGAAATAGTGCTAGCTTTAATCTGTTAAATATCTGTCTTTAACAAATGACTAGCTAATTACTCATTAATTAACACTCTGCAGTTAAATCAGCATAATTTGCCAGTCAGGAGATGCTTCTCTGATTAAGCTTATCAGAACCTAAGTGGACACAACTTCTTGATTGATATTTGATAGTTAATTAGCTCTTTACAGAATTGATATCTGCATCTCACTGTTTCTTTATTCAGTGAACTAATCTTTAGGTTCATGCAACCATAGTCTACCTAATACTCCACGTATTTCAATTTATATGATGAATTTTCCTTTTAGTATGCTCCAAAAGAAATACTAATACTCTTTTATATTTACAAGCAATTTAATTTTATTAAAATTTTCATTTTATCTTTAATGGGATGATTTATAATAATTTAATTTTAGAATTTCATATTTTCTTGATGAGTTAATTTTTAGTCGTATTATTTACGTGCTCAGTCAAACAAGACCACACGTAAAGAACATAGGAAAAAATATATGGAAATGTAACATGAGGCTTGTTAATGCCTGCATAAGCATATCATGTTGAGTTAGGGGTGTGCATTCGATTTATCGATTCGCTTTTGACTCTTATCGATAATTACTTA
This sequence comes from Nicotiana benthamiana, assembly GCA_034376525.1. Taxonomy (NCBI): domain Eukaryota; kingdom Viridiplantae; phylum Streptophyta; class Magnoliopsida; order Solanales; family Solanaceae; genus Nicotiana; species Nicotiana benthamiana. Next base: position 35,735,242 of record CM067327.1, read on the forward strand.
TCGATTATCGATTTGTACATATGCTTATCGTTATCTTTTCAATAAGGTTTCGATTTCGATGTATCGATTTTGGGGGCTTACCGATTCGGTTATCGATTACACCAATAAAAGAATTTGCGGGTTCCACGAAAAGTATATCGCTATAAACGCGCCTAACTAATATGGACAAAAAGAAGCTAAAATAAGACGAATACCATTTATAATATAAAAATTACGTCAACAAGCACATGCAACAAAACTAAAATAATGGATCAAATGTATGCCACCAACACTCCAATGGTATAAAAAAACAAAACAAAACAAAACACATCATCATGGCTAATTCTGTTTTCCATTAATTTGAACTTCATTATCTTGATCTTTAAATATGATCATTCCTTAAATGTGGTAGAGGAAATAATAGGGTAAGGGACTTAGGTTAAAGGAAAGGGTATAGATTAGGGAAAATAATATTGTATAGCCGCTTTCAAAATAGTAGCGGAATATATATACATTATGTATGTTATATTAATCTACACAAATAGGTAATTACTCATTTAGCAAGTGTCTAGGGGTGTGCATTCGATTTATCGATTCGATTTTTACCCTTATCGATAATTACTTATTGATTATCGATTTGTACATATGCTTATCGTTATCGTTTTAATAAGATTTCGATTTTTTCGATTTCAATTTTTTCGATTTCGATAACAAATAATCGATTCGATTTATCGATAAACCGATTCAAATGCACACTCCTATGTTGAGTCACACAAGAAGCTACCCGAGTTTTGTTTTTTAATGAATATAGAACTTTTTGTCTAAATTTTGTTGCGCAAAGTTATCTGGTACGAAATGTAGAACTTTTTGTCTAAACTTTAGTGTGTAAATTTATCTGGTGTGTAGGAGAGAGATGACATATAATCGATGTGCAGATATCCACTGAAATAATAGATATGCGTGTAAGCTGCTTGATGTTTTTTCAAAATATATGGATATTGGTAAGACACATACATATATATATATATATATGACTAGCAGATTGGCAGAAATACCTTAAAGTTTCGTTGTGAATGTCATTCTCCATGAATATTCTCTAGCGGGATGTACAAAAATACATGTATAGCCGATTCCAAATGAGGTAACTGTTTGATAAATAAGTTGCAGAAAGATTTGCTAATGCGCCAGTGACTGTAAATGCAAGTCATGAGACAGGAAGATAGAAACTTAGACATCTAAAAATGACATTACTGCAACAAAACCTTTCCCCACCTACTGATCACTCAAAGTTGGTTTTGTCTGAAAGTTACACAGCAGTGGGTGTACTTTCATTATAATAGTTTTTTCATTATTTAACACACACATGACTCATAAGAAAGCACAAAATATTGGTGCTCTTTGCCAACTTACGATAAAAAATATAATGTCCAACCATACATGACTTAAACTTCACTCTTACTCAAAAACTTATTAAAACACAAGTCTGCTAAAAACTTATTTCATATCATTCTGGTGCACTTTCATTAAACCTTCTTAAAGTACATAGCTTTTACTTTATTTTCTCAATTAATTAAGCTTTTTCCTTCTACTTTCCATTTGTGAGCCCATATCCACACTCTTTTCAACATGGGATGGCCAAAATATGCTAGAGGAAAGCTATCTTTGCCTGTAATTACAGGAATTTTCTGTACATTAGCATTTATTGCTTTATTGTACACTGAAAGGATTAGCACTTTTTCTTCTGGTTCTCTTTTTGGGGTTAAATCTTGTCCTAGACGAAATGTTGCAAAGTTCAAAAAACATCATACAGGTGCACCTGCAACTTCTTTATTGTATTTAATCATTTTTGGGTCATGTTGAAATTTCATTTTTTTCTTTTTGGATTAATAGGTGATAGAGAATTGAAGAGCAGTCCACTAGACAATCCAACGGACGATAGGTTCGAGTTCGATCCCGAGGAATGCAGCATGAATAATGGAAAATGGGTGTTTAATACTTCGATTAAGCCATTGTACACAGATAGAACATGTCCATATGTTGACAGACAATATTCTTGTACTATGAATGGTCGAAACGATTCGGATTATCTTCACTGGGAATGGCAGCCTGATGACTGCATCTTGCCAAGGTTAGCAAGTTTTTTTTTTGAAAATGTCAGTTTCAATCCTCTGTTTGTACAGGGTAATTTCCATGCAAATGAAACAAATACTTATATAGTACTGTCAATGTCATTAGTTGCTATCTCAATTTTTGATACAGAACATGTTAAACTAAATTCTTGACAATATATTCAGGTTTGATCCTAAGGTTGCCCTGAGAAAAATTCAAGGAAAGAGGATAATGTTTGTAGGGGACTCGATACAAAGAAATATGTGGGAATCTTTTGTATGTTTGGTTCAATCCGTGATCCCAGAAGGCCAGAAATCTATGAAACAAGGTCGTGTTCATTCTGCCTTCACAGCTAAGGTAATCAATCATATCGAGTCAAGAAGAAAAATCTATTTTATCTCAAGAACAAGAGTTTCACTGATTGTGTGAAGAAGTTTTACATGATCTATGCAATTTAACTGGTTATAACATGATAATACTCTTATTTTCCATATACTATGAAGAGTTACCTGATATTTCAGCTAAAAGTTAATTTGATAGTATAAAAATCTATACTCGGTTTAAACAACAACAACAACAACAAACCCGGAAAATTCTTATAAGTGAGGTCCGAGGAGGGTTTTGTATACATTCTCAGTATACAGAACTTAAATTACTTCAAGAATTTGCTCAAACGTAGGTTTTTGTTAATTTTCAAAATTTGCTACTTTTTCATGAAGAGTTTAATCAGTTATACAGAATGACACACATCAATGTAATTTAACAAGTTGTAACATGTCATTACTATAGCAGGTAAACTTAAACTTATAGAGTAAACAATCTAAAACGTATAAGTGCAGAGAATTAAAACTATTTCAAAAATATGCTCAAACTTATAGAGATTAGTTAATTTTCAGAATCTGCAGCTAAACTTGTCCTCACACTCTTCAGGAATACAATGCCACAATTGAGTTCTACTGGGCGCCATTCTTGGTGGATTCTAACACAGATATTCATATAAAAGCCGATCCAAAACAGAGAATAATCAAAGTGGATTCAATCAGTGAACGCGCCAAACAGTGGTTAGGAGTAGATATCCTTGTTTTCAACACCTATGTTTGGTGGATGAGTGGCCTTAAAGCCAAAGCACTGTAAGTATATATTCAAAAGTTCGAAACAAAAGAATTTTTTCTACTTGATGTTGTTTAGAAATGTTTGAATAAATGCAGATGGGGAGAATTTGCAAATGGAGAAGAAGGATATGAAGAATTTGATACAGCAATATCATACAAACTGGCATTGAGAACATGGGCAAATTGGATTGATTCAACTATTGATACTAACAAAACAAGGGTGTTCTTTACTACCATGTCCCCTACGCACCAAAGGTACGTTGCTCAAGTATTTCTTGAAAGAGTTTATAGTACGACGAAAATTGTATACCTAAAAGATAAGTACATGTAACTAACTATACATGATAGGTGGAGGTCGTTACCTTTAAAATAAAGCAGACAACCAAATATAACGTTTTAAATTACTACTTGTTTGAACTCAAAACTCACAGTAGCACTATACCAAAACATGCGTAAATTTTGCAGAAATGAAGATTGGGGTAACATGAAAGGTATAAAGTGTTTCAACGAGACAAGACCGGTGATGAAAAAGGGGCATTGGGGAGTCGGTTCGAACATCGAGATGATGAAGGCAGTGGCTGGTGTAATGGGGAGAATGAAAGTTCCTGTTACTGTTCTTAACATAACACAATTATCTGAGCACAGAATTGATGGACATGCATCAGTTTATGGTGAATTAGGAGGCAAATTATTAACTGATAAACAGAAAGCAGATCCATTACATTTTGCAGATTGTATACATTGGTGTTTGCCTGGAGTTCCTGATACTTGGAATAGAATGCTTTTTGCATATTTGTAGCCCACTAATATGAGGAGACGAAAGAAAAAATGTAAAAAAAATTCTCATGTTAGAAAAGCATAATTTGTTTTCTCCTTTCAGTTTCAAAATTGTTTCAATATTCTTGTAAGTACATTGAATCAATATGATATAAAGTAAATGAAATTTACACCATGTGTGAAATTGTAATTTCTGAGTTTCCGTGACTACCTTTATTGAAACTATAGCCATCAAACTCAACATATAAGTTTCTTTCTTCCATTTTTTCTTTTTAATTTTCAACTTCTTGGGATTGATAAGCCTTTCTCCGAATCCTACGTGAACGTGGAATACTTTGTGCACCGAGCTACCCTTTTAAGGTGAATCTGTATATAAGGAAAAGATGTCTCCAAGGGACGCAAGGTGAATACAACTACTACGATACTGCAATTTCAATCTCTTATACATCTTATCTGATAAATCCTAAATCTAATAGATGGAAAACTCAATGTCATTATTCTCGAATAACTTGGAGCCGAGTTTTTTTTTTTTTTTTGCACTATTGCGAATACGAAAGTGATGGTCAAACTCAAATTCACTTGTCAACTGCTCCTATAGGAAATAGGATTCACTACCAATTTCAAAGGAAATTTTTGCAACGGAGAAAGAGAGTGTATGAGACGAGAGACTATAGAGATATATTAGACAGTTTTGTCTAAGTAGACAAATGAAACTGTTGAATTTGAAATTACTTGCTCTATATACTCTTATCTAACTCATAGCATCATCTAATTTCGCAAAACAACTTAAAAAAATCTTACAACATTGACAAAACAAAATAATTTCACTAGAAAGACAAAAAATCCAATTAACCTCTAGCTACCTCGAGAACGAGAGGGTGAAATCAGGGTCTCTGCATAAATCTCACCTACTTCAATTTCGTAATGGACAGGAGTTGGCATCAATATTATCTCGTCTTTCTTGCATATAACCATGTTTGTGCTAGTCTCTAGCAAAATGTCACCATTATCAAAAAGTACATGGGATGGAAACACAGAAGATTGCTACCATTTGCCAAATGAAAAAGGATCAAATATATCCTTATACTACCGAAAAAGGTTTTGTTTATCGTGAAAATGGTAATAAGAATTAAATTTGATTGTGTAGTTCTAAAAATATGTGATCTATTTTTATGTTAGTTGTCAGGCAATAGATGCTAAGTGTGAGACTAGAAAAAAGATAAGAACTTGAAAATAGTATGTCCAAGCAAAACGAGCGGATGAGATCGGGGCCTCGAGCCTGGCTACACGGGGCCTCGAGGTCGAGCTCGATGTTGAGTTGTGGACAGCCGATGAAGGGATAACATTGTTGAGAGCTTTGTTAAAGGCTCTTTATGACCAATAACAAGCAATAAATGAAGAACAATTGAGGGAACACAATAAATGTAAGCAATAAGCGCAACTAAGTAATAAAATCATGAGAGAATGTGTTAGAGAGTAGAGAATATTCTTGTATTCAATATTGTGTATTCTATCTTTTGTATCATGTATTGTTTTACAAAATGACAAGGTTCACCTTTATGTAAGGGAGAATCCTAATACAATATAAATGCATTTATAACAAAGATATTCGGCTGGTACAACCTTTTAATGCCACGGTACGTGCTTGAACTAGCCTAATAGACTTGGTCAACTTTAGTCATGTGTCTTGGGAACTTCCCGTTAATCCATCATGGCTGCTGATTTGCACTGCCTCGAGGTCAATTACAGAACCCTCGGGGTCGAGCCCCGAGCTGAACTTCGAACCTTTTGTGGGCGATCTTTACGATGTGCCCCAATGGTCACAAAATCGAATCCTCTGATTTTTACCGTATATAAATAGTTCCCGCATTTCCTAGAATAAAATTAAAGTAAATGATTTCGAACTCTTTCTTCTTTGATACTACCGTCATGACGTCACTCTACTAAAGCATTAGATGCCATAGCTCAAAAGCCGCGCAAGAGTCGCTATCAACATGACTATTGAGAAAGCCGGCGAACCGCTACTGGTTCGGACCTTCTGCTTCCGAAAAGTTGCCCATACGTCCTCTATAAATACCTATATAGCCTTGTTATTCACACTTCTACAACATTTTCAATCTTATAGAGCTAATTTCATCATCTCATTCATTCTTTTCCCTTTCGCGCTTTCGTCCTTACTTCTTTTCTCAAAAAAACTTTTTATAGCTATGGGTAGGACCTCTAAAATAGTGCCTCAGAAAGAGGGCATCGCCTCTTCGTCTCGGCCATCTAGGGGTAAACCAAAAGTACCCCAAACTGTCAAACAATGCACCCCTACTAAATTCGATTTTGTATCTGATTTTTCCGTCGAGAATCCTCCTGCCACTCCAGGCCGATGCAAGCATGTGTCTCACCATATCAGCGTGGTGACCGATACAGATAGAGTGAAGGAAGACTTCCAATAGGGGCCAGTAGTGTCAGTTGAGATTCCTAGACCTACTGAAAGCATAGTAGACCATAAGACTGGTTTTCTCAGTGTATATGCTTACCCTTTTACTTTAGGTCCCGTAGATTCTTCGGACCCTTCTTCACCGTCGATGGGTCAGGTGATCCTCTATTTCTATCGTGAGTACCGGGTGATGCTTGGCCAAATTTATCCTTCATTCTGGAGGATAGTCTATATGCTCCGATATTTTTCTAGCCAAGTCGAGAGTATGGCCTTCACTCTCGATCACTTGATCAGATTATATATCCCTTGTTTCTTTTGTGGTTTGATCAAGCTTTATACTCGATCTATAATCACATCCAATAGGATGCCATTCCCAGAGGAATGAAACGCGCAGCGTAAGTGCCCCTACCTCGAGCATGCTTTATTTCCCTTTCATACCCTTTTGTAAAACGATCTTATTTAAATTATACAGCCATCGTTTGGTACCGTGGCACAGCTTAAAACCTATCGGGATGGATCAGATAGTTGGAGTCCAAATTTCCTTATGTTGAGCACTCTTGGTGTGATTTGGCCAGAACGCGGTGGTAGGCCAAGAGCCACGATATGCTTCTTACCATTACTTTTATTATGTTCCCTCACGAGTATCCTTTTGTTTGATGCATCTTATCTATGAAGGTCTCGGGTATAGATTGTCGATGAGGCCGACCCCTAGTTCTAAAGAGGACACCTTGAAACCTGGCAAGGGTAAGAAGAGGAAGAAGGACGCCACGGTCTCGACTTCGGCTACTATGGCCGAGTAGCTCCACAACCCTTGACTTGATAATATTGGCCGAGCTACCTGAATCTACAAGTATATGTTTAATTTGAAATGTATTTACAAGAAAAGAAATTACCAATGCATCATTGTAATGTTGAGACAAGGTCTCGATGTCATCATCATTGAACGTGAGAGTGTCCTCGAGTATGTAACCTCGAGTTCGCTTTTCCCTGGTGATGGATACTTTTGTTCTTCTGTGGGTTCCGGTGGGATGTCGACCCTCCCACGATCATATGGATGACATGTTGTGTCTCGTTTGTTTCATTTTTCTTGTTTGGCTCTTTTTTATGGAATTGATTTTTGGCTCGATCACTAAGGAACTCTCGGAGGTGCCTTTTGCTGAGCAGCCGGGCTACTTCTTCTCGGAGTTGTCTGCAATCCTTGGTCCTATGACCATGTGTGCCATGAAACTCACACACTAAGTTGGGGTTTCTCTGCGATGGATCATATAGTACCGATCTTGGGCACCTAGTGTCACTAATTTTACTGATGGCAGATACGATGTCTGAAATGTCAATGTTGAAGTTTCACTCTGATAGATGGGGTTCCTCCGTCAATCCTGTGTGCCTATTGAATTCGACTCTGCTTATGAGTCCTCAAGGATTCTGACCTCAGTCTGTTCTAAGATCATTTCGGGGTATGTTACGCCTTGGGACGTATCTCTTATCTTCGGTATACGGTTGGTACTTTTCCTTATTTGGCTTTGGCTCCTTTTCGAGAGTTTGCTTGGATATACCGAGCCCGAGGTGGCTCCCAGTTAGTCGTCCTCGACCCTAATCTTTGATTGGTATCGGCTGTGGACATCTGACCAGGTCACGTCGGGATATTCAACCAAATTCTACTTCTACTGCTTCAAAGCCACCGAGCTTCACTCATTCAGGCCTTCGGTGAAGGCATGTACTGCCCAATCATAAATACTGGTGGTAATTCTATTCACTCCATTTGAAAGCAAGATACGAACTCCCACAACATCTCGTTTTCCCTTTGTTTAATTTTGAAGACGCCAGATTTCCTTGTAGTTACCTTGATGGTACCGGCATGTGCCTGTCACGCCCCCACTTTTCTCACGAAATTGGGTTTATGACATATGGGAGGACAACTCGTTTCCTTTAGGGAATTAGGTTTGAGGAGTTTCCACCTAATGATTAAGTGCATTAGGACACTAAGAAGAACTTTGATTTGGAAAACTAAAGATTGGATAAGGGCTTGAAATTATCCCAAGGGGAAGGTGTTAGGCACCCCTCAAGATCTACTAGTGTGGTTCTGGACATACTATACTTATGACTTTAAGTGCAAATAACAAGTAGACAAATAAGAGTTACAAATATGAGAGGGAATTTGAAGCTGGAATTTGAAAGTAAAAATACAGTCAAAGAAGCTGGAATTTGAAAAAAAAATAGTTTTTGAAACTCTGAATGAAAAAAACAAGTAAAGGGAGGGGGGTCCTAGGTTTATAAATAATATGGATCACGCCACACAACACCCTGTAATCGTTTGTACACGTGGTGTTATTGCATGGTCATCATATACATATCTACCCTTTCCCACCCTGTTAAGGTATTAAACGCGGAATGGTCTCGTTTTACTTATTGCATGCTATTACCCGTCCCCAATCCTATCAGCCCCGGAGGCATTTGGGACTACTAGTCCTAAAAGGAAGGGAGATTTGGCCCTTATGTGGTTTTAAAAGGATAAAACTCTAAGGCGACATTCAAAAAACACGTAGAGCATATATGGGGAAACACATAGCAATTAAAGGCTCAAACAGGCCTCCTCAGCTTAAAGATAGTTTGTTTAGCATGTCTTGCACATACTAGTTATGGTCTTAATTAAACTTAATGGTTGTGGCATACTGATCTATTACATATTTCGAATAAGAAACCCGAGTTAGGCCTTCCTGCTAGTTGGAATTGATAGAATCTGATTCAGTTTACAACTTACCTTATGGCTTGCCTAAGTGTCAAAATTGTAGGCATGATATCTATCAGTTTCAGAAAAAAGAAGAAATTGTCAATTACAGGAATATAAATTCTGCAAGAGTTATGGTTACTACTGATTTTAGACTTATAAGCGAATGAACTGTTCTGATTTCGTTGGTTGCTCCTATAGGCATGCTTTCTAGTCGTTGTTATTTTTTAAACACTTTATAGTTGAAATAAGAGTGCAGAAGTCTTATAGGCATGGTACCTAGAATGTTGTTTGTTATTTAAGCCTACGCACAGGTTTGCCTAGTGATAGATGCAGATACAAAAATCCAGGAAGTCCTATAGGCATAATATCTAGCATGTTTTTTATTATTTAAACCTTTGAACATGTTTGCCTAGTGATAGATGCAGATACAAAAATTCAGGAAGTCCTATAGGCATAATATCTATGTGGTAAGCAGCATTTCAGAAATGACTTATAAAGATGGTCTCTGTATAATGCAGAAGTACAAGAGCCTATAGACATGATCCCTATATGAGATGCAAAAATGCAGAAGCCTATAGACATGGTCCCTATGTGAGATCCAAAAGCATAAGCTGAGAACAGGATATGAGTATAGAAGTGTAAACATTCCCTACGAACATGGTATCTACCCCTTTGCACGCATGATTGGCCATCCCTTTTTCACTAACATCCCTAATAGTTATTACAAGTTATTATTACAGCCCATAATGAATAAGAAAAGAAATAAAATTACATCCGAAAACTAAAAATTCCATCCAAGAAGATCCTGATTAAACTTTTATCTGAAGCATGAAGTAAATCAATCTCCAAAGATCAGATTCCAAAGCCTTTATCTTATTTGGGATGTGTTAGACTTCCCTAAGAGTCTCAAATGGACTCCAGATTGTGATCACACCCAAATATATTACAGAATTAAATCATAGTGCAGTGTGGAAGAGCTAACCTTCAAATGTCCAAGTTCAGAGGAAACTCAAGGTCCCAAAGCAAGGCTCACAAGAGGGGGCAGAACTTAGAAGCTAGGACAGAGTGTAAGTGCAAAGAGGGGATTCTGGGGGAAAGCAGATATAGGTTAGTGGTTATACCCAGCAATTGGAAGTGTTGGCACACCCCAACTAGCATGTTAGCCATATGTGTAAAAGTGTTGAATTGAAAGTGTCTAAAGAGTGTCGAACTCAACGTGTGTTAGTGAGAAAGGGGTCGTGCCCTTTTTATAGTGTAGAAGGCAAGTAGAATAAGGTAGGAGAATAATTGACAAGTTTCCCTTTAGTTAAGGGACTCTGTTTTCAAACAGGTTAAATAATTAAGGAAAGAGGTTGATCAAACACTTTTCCAAAGCAGCACAAGAAGGGTAAATACATAGAGATTTATATAAGGAAAAGTCTGATAGCACACGGTTTGTGCAAATAAGAAAATGCAATCAATCAACAGCCAGTAAAATCAGAAATTGTAGATTTCATGTGAATGAACCAGGTCAAAAAGATGGGAAAGATATTTACTTAAGGAAAATTAGTACTAATCAATCAAACCTAAAAAAAGGATTGTGAATCTTAAGTTGGAAAACCTTTTCGAAAGAAAGAATTTATCACACGTATAAAAGCATACAGCCACATTTAAACACGAAGAACTATTATGCTAATCAGTAGAAGAATTTAAAAGTTCAGAGTTGCAAACAAAGAGATTCAAACTCATCTCAAAGACTCAGACTGAGTCTAAAAGAGTCAAGGGTTCCAAAATATAACCCTAGTCCAAACACAAGGGAAAATCCCAAATCCTAAGGTTTCCATTTCGAATCAGATATAGAGACGATGAGGCAAGTAAATGAAACATGCTCAGAGATCTCTTTCAGAGACTCATGAGAAAACAAACAGATATAATAGCATGTTTGAAACAAATGAGTGAAGAAACTGATTCGAAGCATAGTGAGAGTAGAAGGCACATGTTTAAGAAAAAGCTGGGACTTAAACAGGGTTCTGAAGACAAAAGAGATAGTATAGCATTTAAGAAAAGCGGTAGAAGAAACATGTTTAAAGGAAACTCAACAAAGGTCCAGTAAAAGGCAAACAAAGAACTTAAGAACTCAGTAGGGAAACATAGAGTAGGAGAACACAACATACCAGAAAAGTATATCAACAAGACATATAGGAAAAACACAACAGGATGAACATGCGAGCATGGTGTAGAAACACAGTAGAAAGACAGGGCATAGAAGAATATATAAAAGTACGACCCAGTACAATACCACTCAGTGGTGTCTGGGGAGGGTAGTGTGTACGCAGCCTTACCCCTACCCTAGGGTAGAGAGGCTGTTTCCAAATAGACCCCCGGCATAAATCCCCAGAATTTGCTCCTGGGGAGACTCGAACTCACAACCTCTCGGTTGTAAGTGAGGGTTGGTTACCATCAGACCAAGCCCCTCTTGTCGCATAGAAGAATATATATAGTAGAAAAAAACATAAGAAGGCAGTAGGAGTACATTCACGAAAAATATACACACGGAAAAAGAAAAGGAAAAGCCGGATAAACATTTTGGACTTTTAAGAAACCCTAAATCGAATAGAAGTAATTTTTGAAAGAAAAATTGGAAAAACGTTCAAAAAACTCAAGTAGAGCACAGATATATAACAAATATAAGAAAAAATCAGAAAAAACCTCGAGTAGTTGGTAACCTTGAGCGGACAGTTCAAGAGGGAAAGGCATGGAACCGTCGACTACACTGTTGATTGACTGGTTTTACCGCAAATATGTCTTTTTCGGATTTAGGGGGTGATAATATCGAAAGGGCGCAACCAATTATTATAAGCGTTGTTATGGTATTTTGTTCAGCACGAGTGGAATATGATGTTGAATATGCAGTTTCAATAATTACAACAAATTGTCATGTATTTGCACGTTCATAAAGTAATAATTACAATAGTTTCTCCTATTTTACAGCAGTGTTAAAGGAAAGCACTAAGAGAAATAAAAACATGAAACAAAGAGCCAAGTCAGTTTCGAGATAGAAGAGGAAAAGTACTTAAATGCATTTAAACAAACAAATATATATAAAGAAGCATAAAGTCACAAATAGCATGAAATGGTAAAAGCCTTAAAGAAACCCCTTTTTCTCGCGAAATCGGGTTTATGACATATGGGAGGACAACTCGTTTCCTTTTGGGAATTGGATTCAAAGAGTCACCACCTAATGATTAAGTGCATTAGGACACTAAGAAGAACTTTGATTTGGAAACCAGAGATTGGGTAAGGGCTTGAAATTATCCTGGGGGGAAGGTGTTAGACACCCCTCAAGATCCACTAGTGTGTTCCCGGTCATACTATAATTGTGACTTTATGTGCAAATAACAAGTAGACAAATAAGAGTTACAAATATGAGAGGGGGTTTTCACATAATTATTCAAGTAATTTGAAGTTAAAATGAAGTTAAAGAAGTTGAAATTTGAGAGGAAAAGCAATTTTTTGAAACTAGGGTAAAAGAAAGAGAAGAAATTTCACATGATTGCTGGAAGTAAAATGAAAGTGAAAAAACAATCACAGAAGCTGGAATTTCAAAAAAAAATAGTTTTTGAAACTCTGAATGAAACAAACAAGTAAAGGGAGGGGGATCCTAGTTTTATATATAATATGGATCACCCCCACAATACCCGGTAATCGTTCATACACGTGGTGTTATCGCGTGGTCATCATATCCATATCTACCATTTCCCACCTTGTTAAGGTAATAAACGCGGAATGGTCTCGCTTTACTTAATGCATGCTATTACCCGTTCCCAATCCTGTCAGCCCCGGAGGCATTTGGGACTACTAGTCCTAAAGGGAAGGGAGATTTGGCCCTTTAGTGGTTTTAAAAGGATAAATCTCAAAGGCGACATTCAAAAATCTCGTAGAGCATATATGGAAAAACACATAGCAATTAAAGGCTCAAACGGGCCTCAACAGCTTAAAGATAGATTGTTTAGCATGTCTTGCACATACTGGTTATGGTCTTAATTAAACTTAAAGGTTTCAGCAGACTGATCTTTACATATTTCATATAAGAAACCTGATTTAGGCCTTTCTGCTGGTTGGAATTGATAGAATCTGATTCAGTTTACAAGTTACCTTATGGATTGCCTAAGTGTCAAAACTATAGGCATGATATCTATTAGTTTCAGAAAAAAGAAGAAATTGTCAATTACTGGAATATAAATTCTGCAGTCATTATGGTTACTACTGATTTTAGATTTATAAGCAAATCAATGATTCTGATTTCGTTGGTTGCTCCTATAGGCATGCTTTCTAGGCGTTGTTGATTTTAAACACTTTAACATTGAAATAAGAGTGCAGAAGTCCTATAGGCATGGTATCTAAAATGATGTTTGTTATTTAAACCTACGCACAGGTTTTCCTAGTGATAGATGCAGATGCAAAAATTCAGGAAGTCCTGTAGGCATAATATCTAGCATGATGTTTATTATTTAAACCTATGAACAGGTTTGCCTACTGATAGATGCAGATGCAAAAATTCAGGAAGTCATATAGGTATAATATCTATATGGTATGCAGCATTTCAGAAATGACTTACAAACATGGTCTCTGTATAATGAAGAAGTACATGAGCCTATAGACATGGTCCCTATATGAGATGCAAAAATGCAGAAGCCTATAGAGATGGTCCCTATGTGAGATGTAAAAGCACAAGCTGAGAACGGGATACATGAGTATAAAAGTGTAAATATTCCCTATGAACATGATATCTACCCTTTTGCATGCATGATTGACCCTCCTCTTTTAACTAATAGCCCCAATAGTTATTAAAAGTTATTACATCAGCACAGAATGAATAAGAAAAGAAATAAAATTACATCCGAAAATTAAAAATTTGAACCAAGGAGAGCCTGATTCAAACTTCTGTCTAAAGCATGAAGTAAACCAATCTTCAAAGATCATATTCAAAAGTCTTTCTCTTATTTGGGATGTGTTAGAGTTCCCTAAGAGTCTCAAATAGACTCTGGGCAATGCTCACACCCAAATATATTGCAGAATTGAATCATAGTGAAGTGTGAAAGAGACAGCCTTAAAATGTCCAAGTTCAGAGGGAACTCAAGGTCTCAAAGCAAGGCTCATAGGAGGGGGGCAGAAGTTAGAATCTAGGAGAGAGGGTAAGTGCAAAGATGGGATTCTGGGGAAAAGCTCAGATAGGCTGGTGGTCACACCCAGCATTTGGAAGTGCTGGAATACCCCAACCAGCCTGTTAGCCACATTGTTTGGGAGATAGGATCCCTTAAAGGATCAAGTCCAGACATGAGCAACAACTTGGATGTTGCCATGTTCTAAACTTTAAGTCAAACACATAAAAGGGAATAGGGGTACAGGGATGCACAACAGAAATAGATGCAAGGAGAACCATACATATTTAACACTGAGCATAGATAGCAAAGTGGATAGGATTGTAAAAACTGTAACATAAACATATTGAGATGAGGCTGAAAACTAAATTAGAACATACTAGTTTCAGGGAAACAAAAAAAGAAAGCAGTAGTCTTGTCAAGACAAATTGCAAGCAAATAATCAGAAGATTTAGAAGAGAGCTATGAGATTATATATGTAAAAGTGTTGAAAAGTGTTTGAAAAGTGTCGAACTCAAGGTGTGTTTGTGAGAAAGGGGTCGTGCCCTTTTTATAGTGTAGAAGGCAAGCAGAATAAGGTAGGAGAATAGTTTAAAAAAATCAGTTGTCAATCAATTACACAAGTTTTTCTTTAGTCAAGGGATTCTGATTTCAAACAAGTAAAATAATTAAGGAAAGAGGTTGATCAAACACTTTCCAAAGCAACACAAGAAGGGTAAATACACAGAGATTTATTTAAGGAAAAATTCTGATAGCACACAGTTTGTGCAAATAAGGAAAGGCTATCAATCAATAGCCAGTAAAATCAGAAATTAAAGATATCATGTGAATGAACTAGGTCAGGAAGATGGGAAAGATCTTGACTTAAGGAAAATCAGTACTAATCAATCAAACCTAAAAATGGATTCTGAATCTTAAGTTGGAAAACGTTATCGAAAGAAAGAAATAATCATACGTATAAAAGCATATAGCCACACTTAAACACGAAGAACTATTGTGATACTCAATAGAAGAATTTAAAAGTTTAAAGTCGTAAACAAAGAGATTCAAACTGAGCTCATAGACTCAGAATGAGTATGAAAGAGTCAAGGGTTCCAAATAGAACCCTAGTCCAAACACAAGGAAAAACCCCAAATCCTGGGGTTTCCATTTCGAATCAGATACAGAGACAAGGAGGCAAGTAACTGAAACATGCTTAGAGATCTCTTTCAGAGACTCATGAGAAAATAAACATATATAATAGCAGGTTTGAAACAGCAGAGTGAAGAAACTAATTCGAAGCATAGTGAGAGTAAGAGGCACATGTTTAAGAAAAAGCTGGGACTTAAACAGGGTTCAGAAGAGAAAAAGAGATAGTATAGCATTTAAGAAAAGCAGTAGAAGAAACATGTTTAAAGGGAACTCAACAAAGGTCCAATAAAAGGCAAATAAAGAACATAAGAACTCAGTAGGGAAACATACAGTAGAAGAACACAACATACATGAAAAGTATATCAACAAGACACATAGGAAAAACACAATAGAATGAACATGCGAGCATGGTGTAGAAACACAGTAGAAAGACAAGGCATAGAAGAACATATATAGTAGAAACAAAACATAAGAAAGTAGTAGGAGTACATGCACGAAAAATATACACAAAGAAAAAGTAAAAGAAAAGTCGAATAAACATTTTGAATTTTTTAGAAATCCTAAATCGAATAGAAGTAATTTTTGAAAGAAAAATTGGAAAAACGTTCAAAAAACTTAAGTAGAGCACAGATATATAACAAATCTAAGAAAAAATTAGAGAAAACCTCTAGTATCTAGGGTTTCAGAAGAACCCTAAAACGAGAAAGGTTTTGTAAAGGTCCGATCTTGGTCGGAAAGGTCAGAAATAGGCTCAAAATGATTTTGATACACCGGAGCAAGGCCAGAGAGTCCATGAAACCTTAAATCGGTGAAGATCTAAATCGGACACCATCGAGGTCAGACTTCGAAACTTCGAACACCAAGCATTCAATAGTAGAGGGAGATGATTGTAGGCCATCCATGGCCTGAGAGGCCATGGATTCTAGTGAGTTTGAGGTTGAAAATGGTAGAAGACTATTAGGGTTTCAGGAACCTTTGAGAGGGTTTTAGAGAGGAGAGTATTTGGAGGCGGTTGAGAGAAGAAATGAGGGGATTAGGGTAGTCGTTTAGGTTTAATTATGGAAGGGTGGATAGGAGTCGTTGATCTCAGAGATCAACGGCCCAGATAAAAAAGGCTTGAGTAGAGTAATTTAAAATGGTTTAAGGATTGGGTTAATTGAGATTGGGCTGGTCCGTTTGGGTTCGAAATTGGGCCAATTAGGGGGGCCAATTTTGGCTATAATTGGAATAAAATGAGGCCAGATTTTAAATAGCCAGTTTTTCCTCTTTTTATTTTATAAAGATAGTAAAAACATTTGGAAATAAGTTGATGGTATTGAGTTAATTAATAATTTATAAATATTAAAATAAAAATAATAGATCCAATTTCATAATTATAAAATGCTATTAAATCTTAAAATAGGCTAAAAATACAATTATATGGAACTTAGCTTTTAAAATACCAAATAAATCTATAAAAAGATATAAAAATTACCTTAGTTATATTTGGGTATAAACATGAGAATAGGATAAGTTATTCACCAAAAATAATAATTCTAAGAATAATTATTTGTTTTTGTACTTCTAAAATGAGCAATAAATCGATTTAAAAATATTTCAAATTTTGGGAAAAATACTAAAACACTTGGGTATATTATAGATGTATATATATGTTATTTTGAAAGTATTTGCATGTAAAAAATATATATAGAAAAAAATTGTGGTATCAATAGTGCCTTTATGAAAGAATCTGCCAGGATAGCAAATGAGTCTATTGAATTCGGAGCTAGGTTGTGGTACCACATCATGGAACTTTTCGAGAGTGTTTCCCCCAACTCTTTTAGCAGGACGGATTCGATGTCGTCGTTCCTTAGGTCGTTTCACCTCACTGCACAAGTGTAGGTAGTGACGTGCTCGTTAGGGTCCGTTGTACCTCGGAAGATCAGGCATTCTGAATTTCTTCAGGATGGGATTCTGAATTTCTTCGGGATGGGCTTTGATGGGCATTTTACAAGAATGGCTTTTGTACGAATTTCTTCGAATTGACACATTTCATGATCGAGGGTGTGCCCGGATCTGATCAACCCTCGAGTTGTAGGTCTCTAATTTTTTGTCGTTGGCTTCTATCATCTTTTTGCCCGACTCGATCCTCTTTGTAAGGTCCTTGAGCATCTTTAGAATAGCAGGATAGATTGCTAACATGTTGCTCGACCTTTCAGGTACCTGTTCGGTTCAAGGGGTCATCTCTGGGGCTGTTGTATTTGGGGTTTTTGGGTGGCTTTGCAGTTGAGCAATTGCAGTTGTTGTGCATGTTGATAACTAGGGAATATGATGTATTTTATACTCCTTCATGCTCAAGTTTTGATTAGAAATGTGTACAAAATAGTCCCAAAGGCTCACAAGTTGTTCTTGATTGCAGGTTTGATCGATAAGGTGACAAGGTGTAGAAGATCAACTCAAAAAGGAGTGAAACTTGCACAAGTACCAAGACAAGATAAAGCTCAGGCAAAATAGAGCCATTTTGTGTGGTCCGGACAAGTGATGTTCATAGAGGCTACTATTCAGGCAAAAAGGCAATGCGGTCGCACAAGGTTTTGTGCAGTCTGCACTAGGATCAATGCGGCCACACTCGAGTTAGTGCAGTCTGCAGAAAGAAGGTTCAGAGAGTTGCCAGTTCCAAGTTTTAAGCCCAATGCAGTACGTGCTCTATTTCATGCGGACTTTGGCGCTTCTTGAGAAAGAAAATCTAAGTCTCTGAAATTGGTCCAACAAGGAAAAGGGGCATACTCAAGAGATTGATAGCCCCAATTAAAGGGTTAAACCTAGAGATAGTAATACCTAACTTGAACCCTAATTGCTTGTGCAAATTTGCATACCCAATTGGTCTTGAGAAAGTCAATTCGGGAAAAATCACTCAAACTACTGAGAGGTATAGAGTGAGTAGAATCGAGCAACGGTTATATCATACTCCCTAAATGTGACAATTTAGCCTTAGACTCAAGTATCTTTCAATTGACCACCTAGGCGGACATCACTACCCTAGTGCCTTTTATTAATTTGAACAACTCACAATAGTTTAATCTTAGCTTAATTTTCGTTTAGTTGATCATTGTAGTTTTATAAAATTAGAGTCATAATCAAAACCAAAAATACGTATAAGTGCAATTAAGAGCAAATACACAACTCCGCTTTAGATAGACACCCGACTCCAATATCTAGCTCCCTGTGAAAATCGATGTCAACCTTAATCTGGTAAAGGATGCTTCGACCTCTCTTGCTACTCAATTGTAGTGCAGGGTTAGACACGATCAACTTTTTGGTGCCGTTGCGGGAGAGCTAACGGTTTTGGCTATCTATTTAAATAGTTTTGTATATTGTTCTTCTTTCCTTCTTTGTTTACTAATTCGAGTGTGTCACAACTTCAGGTACAAAATGGCATTAAATGCTAATGACCCTCTTGGAAATTTGATTGCGGGCGAGAAGGTTGATGATAATGGAGAGCATAAGGTGCCTCTTGTACCTCCAGGACAATGAAGAGGCTGTCAGGCCAATGTTAATGAAAATGTTCCAGACCCTCTTCTGCCACCTCCAATAGCAGTTCCTCAAGTGCTCCCAAACCAATGCTATGGAAGTGCAATTGTCTCACTCCAGATTCGGGCAAGCAATTTCCAAATTACTATGTGATGCTGACATTGTTGGAGCAGCGTGGGTATTTCACGGGCGCTACAAATCAAAATGCTTACAAATATCTCAAGGGGTTCGTGGATACATGTTGGGGGAGCAAGCAAACTAATGTGTGTAGGGATACACTCCAGTTGAGACTCTTCTTATTTTCACTTAGAGGAAAGGAGTTAGATTGTCTTGAGTGACTTCCCAACATTATATCACTACTTGAGATGAGTTGGCGGACAAGTTCATTGCAAAGTTCTTCTCGCTCGGGGCATATGACAGCCTTGTGGGATGAGATCCTATCTTTCAAGCAGGAGCCCTCCAAACCATTGCATGAGATTTGGAAGAGATATAGAACCATGGTGAAGGAATGCCCCAACAATGATATGACGGAGAATATGTTGCAATAAACTTTTTACTGGGGTATCAACACAACAATCAATGCATAGTGAATCAACTTGGTGGGGGTAATTTCATGAAATTGACGTATGATGAAGCTTGTGCCATTCTTGATGAGATGGCCAACACGTCCTCCGCTTGGAAAAGTATAGCCAATGTGCCCAGGGTGACCCTACAGTCATTTATTTGCACAAAGAAATTGATAGCCAAGTTGACAACAACCATGAACCAACTAGCAAAGGCATAATTACAACAAGTTCAAAATCCTCACCATGTGAATGCCCTGGAGGGTGTTAACATGCTAGTGAACCAAAGAAGACAAAGAGGTCAATAGAACCAAGGGAATTCGGATCAATTTTACGATGATGGTAGTGGGTTCCAAGATGATGGATGTGATGGGCAGAATGAAGAGGTGCAATGTGTGAATAATTACCAAGGCCAAAGTGGCAATTCTTCCAACCAACAGCAACAATAGAGATCCCAAGGCAATTGTATCAATAACAAGGCAACAACAATTGGAATAATCAACAACAAGGAAACAACAATTGGGGAAACAATAATCAAAACCCAAACCGGGGAAATCAAAACAACAATCAGAGCAATCAAGGAAACTGGGTCATTAACAATAGCCAGGGTGGATGGAACAATAACTAGGGAAATCAGGGGCAAGGTTTTCAAAGGCCCCCAATGTTCCAACAATCGAGCAATCCACCACCTTTTCCATCCCAGGGTCCTAGTTCTTCTAGCAATGATAAGGGTAGAATTGAAATAATGTTCGAACAAATGATAAAGAAGAATGCGGATTCGGATGCTCAGTTGTCTTCTCACAGTACTTCCATCAGAAATTTGGAGGTACAGCTAGGCCAAATCTCTCGGTCCTTGAATATACGCACTAAGTATGCTCTACTAAGTGATACAGTAGTGAACCTAAAGGGTAGAAACAATCATGTTATGGCGGTAACTACTAGGAGTGGACGAGGCGGTGATGTGAATGCCTCCAAACAAAAGCAAGTTTTGGGTGATGAAGTTGAGTTGTAAGAAAATGAAGTTCCTTTGCTAGTTGAGAATGTGGTTGATGAAAATGTGAACGAAAAAGTGAGGATTGATATTCAAGATGCCGACGTGGAAACAAAAGATGACGCAAACCCGTCTAGAGAACACGTAATAGACATACCGGAGCTGGTTGTGCCAAAACCCAGGCACCTTTGCCTAGGATACCTCTACCTTATCCTCAAATGCTAGCCAAATAGAAAAATGAGAATCAGTTCAAAAAGTTCATTGACATGATGAAGAGCTTATTTATCAATGTGCCTTTGGTAGAGGCTTTGGAGCAAACGCCTGGCTATGCTAAATTCATGAAAAATTTGGTGACCAAATTTGTGACTGGCATCATTCTGTGTGAGCTATCTTCTAACCAAAGGAAGAATCTCAAATTTTTAGTTTGGATTTCTATTGAGATGAGTTGTATTTGTTCAAGATTTGCATGGATGGTGTGATCCGAAGGTATGTCTCGGAGGAAGAGAAATTGCGTATCTTAGAGGCTTGTCATTGCTCTCCCTATGGTGGCCATCATGGTGGGGCGAGGACAGCTTCCAAAGTTCTTAGTTGTGGGTTTTATTGGCCAACTTTTTACAAAGATACAAGTGATCTTGTGAAGAGATGTGATGGTGGGTGGAATTTTGAAGAAAGGTGAGATGCCTCTCACTACCATTCTTGAGGTTGATATTATTGATGTATGGGGCATCGATTTTATGGATCCATTGTTAGCTCGTGTGGAAACACTTACATTCTTGTGGCGGTTGACTATGTTTAAAAATGGATCAAGGTCATGGCTTTTCCCAACAATAAAGCTAGGAGCATGGTTGCATTTCTCAAAAAGAGCATTTTTACAAGTTTTGGCACTCTTTGTGCAATCATAAGTGATTAGGGGTGATAATCGGCATAAAGTATGTATATTTTGATATATATCGCCTCGCATTTTGCTCTTGTTTCGATGATTTGAGATGTTAAACATGATGATTTGTGCTAAATTATGGTTTTCTATGTGCAAGAATCATTCGGATGCAATTTAGGACGAAAGGGTGCGAATTGGAGCAAAATCGGAGCAAAAAGGTAAAAAGTCAATTTTAAGGGCCACATCCCGTGTGGGGCGCTCACTATGGCCCAGTTTCCGGTAGTCAAATATTTTTAGCACCAAGGCCAGTTCCCCACGCTGCCCTGGACACTCGAGTCATTAGAGTATCCTATTCTGACTTGTACTCGATTATTTTAACCCCAAGACACCTCGAATTGATATAAAAGCCATACTAAACCCTATTTTGAGAGAGAGGACGTTTTATTGAGAGTAAAATACAAGCATAGAGCCGTCGTGGAGGCCGGAATTCATCAAGTTCCACCTTTCTTCCTCCAAACTTAGTAATTTTTATGTTTCCTTGTATGATTTGTTGTTTGGCTACCATGTCTATGTGGAGCTAAACTTCACGTTCTAAAGTTGTGGTTCTTTCATGACCATTGTTATTTGGATATTGATTTTGATTTCTTAGTTTATAATATTGGTTTATTTATTCAATATTGCACTTAATTATTTGATTGCTTGATCACTAATTGAACACCATCTACGAATCTTGAATTGAACTCGTAAGTGAAAATTCTAGTTGCATATAGGATTGAGTAGAGCAAGTTCTCGAACCTGGGCATTGGGGAATGGATTCACGGTTAGGACAAACATATACCTAATTGCCTTGCTTGGTTGATACATAGGAATTATAAATGCGTTCTTGTTGATTCTAGCTCTATAGACATATATGCGTTATTAGCTTGAATAGGCGAGTAAGAACTCGACAGATTCTTATGAGCCATATTAACCCTATCAACCAATAAACTAGATAAATTAGTTAGTCATTTCAATTGAAGAGTACAGTAGGAATGTTAGATAGACCATAACCCTAGATCGTTTTCATTACATTGATATCATAAAAATATGCTCTTTCTCTGTTCAAAGTTCATTATTTGTAATTCTTTATTTTAATTGGTTTAGAACAAAATATTTCTAGGTTTAATTCTTCTTTAGATAATTAGGATAGTCTAATTTAGTTAATATTAAATCATAATTCCTCATGGGTTCGACATCCGACTTTTAGTCACTTTATTACTTGAGGAACACGTATACTTGCGTGTGCGTTTGGTCGCAACAAGTTTTTGGCGACTTTGCCGGGGACTTAGAAATTAACTAATTTTCTAGACTAGACTTTTACTTTTATCTTTACAAGTTTTTTTTCGTTCTCTTTTTGTATATATTTTTATTTTTATAATAGTTTGATTTTTCTTTTAGTGTGTTTATAGTTCTCTCAACATGACATCTGAGGATGAAATATTCTGAGGTAAAGTTATTGATGAAGACGATTGGTTGACTGAAGACTTTTATGGCCCATCTTTTTGGGCTTGTTATGACCTAAACTTTGTCAATACCAATCTTTTTGTAAGGATTGGTATTGCGAGGGATATTCTCGATTAGGAGAATATGTGGAACGACGTTGTCTTCTAACAATGTTTGTGAATGATTGGTCTAAGGAGGGAGATGAATTTGCACATAAAATTGATAATTTTGGCTTGATTGTACGTAACTTAGATGCAGATTTGAGTGCAAAGGTTGATGCGTGTAACGCCTAACAATTTAACAATGAGTTGTGTAACGCTGAAAAAAATCTTCTAGCCCAAATTGACGAGCTAAAACGAGAATACCAATTACTAGACTGTGTTTTTCTTGAGGATGCCATTATTGAGAAGAGTGCTCTAGAGTTATGTGAGGGGAGTAAATAACATTACTTTGGGAGACTTGAGTGTACGTAAATATGGAGATGCAAATAGTAGTAAAAGTCATAAGTTAGGGCGCATTGGACCTCATTCCAATCATTTTTTCACATTGTGTTTAGGTAATAAAATAATAATCGATACATCTGAGCCTACGAGGGAGTTAAATGGTGAGTATGTGAGTGTCTATATTCTTGAATTTGTTGTGACAAAAAACAAAAATTACATTCCTCATCTAAAGATCGAGAAGTACAGAGTAAAAAATTTATTACTTGGTATGGTTATCTTTGTAGCCCCACCAAAAGAGCATAGCATAAAACTTGACACCAAATTAGAGGTACAATTCATAAGTTCAAGGTGGAGGCAAAAAGTGGTTCACGTCGTGCCATAACGTTAAATTAGGCGCTTGTTCGGAGGCAACCCAGCTTTACTTCTTTCTTTTATTTTTGAATTTTTTTCTTATTGTATTATTTTTGTAGTGTTGTTTTATTTTGTAGGATTTTGAGCATAGGGAGCAAAGCCATTGTAAGTGTGCAAAAGTAAGCTATGTAGTTGGAACTAAGTGTGGGGTGTTCGCATAAAGGATCATACCTGGGAGAAGTCTGAGTATCCCGTGAGCTGTTAATGCTTCAGTTTGTGGCCTACCAGGGAGTCTTTTTTCCCTTTTGTTATGTACAGTTTGCATTGAGGATATTGCACAATTTTAAGTGTGAGGTGAGGAGATTGTTTGAATAATTTTTTCGTGCTATGCTATGTTAACTGTAGTATTCTTTCTTAGTGTAGTAGATATTATGTAAAGAAAAAAAAATATTTGAAAAAAAATGAAAATTGAAAAAAAAAACAGAAATAGCTTGGAATTTTCCCGATGATGAATCTTTTGGACAATTTTCTTGAGGGATAAAGTCTGATTATAACACCTAGAAGGTTTTTTTTAGAACAGTTAGGTAGTATTCCTTGATTTTTCTTTGGCACCAGTTCTTTTCCAATGGTGTAGCTCGAACTAGGTATTCTAGTTTAGTTTTTTTTATTATTATTATTATTTTTTATTAGGAGTAGGAAAAGAGAAAGTGAGGTGCTTTGAGATACCTATTAACATGGTTGGTGTTGGAAATTTAAGATATGGCATGCGCTCTGTCTTTCTGCATATATGATTTAAATTGTAATGCCCAAATAAAGTAAGTAACCTACTCTTCGATGCCTTCTTCTTAGTTGATTGACTTGTATGCTACCTAGTGCATTATTGCTTTAAAATTCTCAACTTGCTAGCTTGCTTGACTTGGGAGTTGCACAGAACCGTCTTGAATGAGTCAAGTGTCATGTGTGTATGAGGATTGTTGTTATTTTGTGTTGTCCTGTATAGTCTAAAACTTGCCCCGTGTGTTAATCAACGTGAAATCATTAAGTTATGCTTGTCGAGGAGATGATGTAGGTGTTTCTTGCTTGACCATGAAGGTGTTTGTCGCTTATAAATAAAATTTTCCCATTGCTAGCCCTTTGAACCTATAAACAGGTTCCTTGGCATCCACATTACAAGCCATACTCCTACTTTGTTCTTGATTTGAGAATGTTGAACCTTTAACTCCTAAGGCACTTAGTCGCTAAAAGAAGTAAGGGGAGAGATTTTGGGAGTTACTTTCGAGTGGAACCATGGAAGGTCCCTTAAGGTGCACTAAGATTGTGAATAAAAGTCACTAGCTTAAGAAATTCAATGTATGGAGTGTGTGTAGAAAAAATTATGCAAGAAAAAGCAAATAAAAGTTCAAATAATGTGAAAAGATACACACCTCATAATATTTTTTTCATTCATGCTAGTGAATCCACGGAGGTGCTTAATTGAAAAAAAAAGGGCTATGTTATACATGGTATATGACAAGTGAATGGATTGAGAAGAAATTGAGCTTGATTTTCTAGTGTAGTGTATGAAAGTGCTTAGGAGGGTTGGTCACTATAGATAAATATATCCTACCCGTCCCTCATACTATATTACAACCTTAAAGTCCTAATTGATCCTAGATTTGGATAGCTTAGATTAGTAGAAATATACACTACTGGCAAGCTTATGGTACGACCACGAGATTCACATGAATTCTTTGTGAGAGCGAGTGAATTTTGTTCAATTGTGTGATGTCCTTGAATTATGTTCAATGAAATATTTAAATGTGGACTTTGATAATCACTCTTTGGTTTGTGGTGAGGGCACTTGATCTCATGGTGGATTGGTGATGTTGTAGACTTTCTTTTGTTGGGTGAGTGTATAAGTTGAGGATACCTAGTGTAATGAGTCATCTCTTGAGGTAAGGTCGTTGCAGAGAGGTTGGTTGAGTTGGTTGAATAACATTGTATATACTTGGGATAATTTGAAAACGTGAAGAATATGAAATTTGTGTGTTCATACTTAATTGCCGATATAGATCATAGTCCAAAGGTAGGGTGTTTGATTGAATTAATTGTGAAGTGCTCTTTTCATAGTTATAAGAATGTTTTGGGGGATTGATTTAGTTCCATTGCTTAAGGACAAGCAAGAGTCTAAGTGTGGGGTGTTGATAATCGGCATAAAGTACGTATATTTGATATATATCACCTCGCATTTTGCTCTTATTTCGATGATTTGAGATGTTTAATATGATGGTTGGTGCTAAATTATGGTGTTCCTATGCGTAGGAATCATTCGGATGCAATTTGGGACGGAAGGGCATGAATTGGAGCGAAATCGGAGCAAAGAGGAAAAGTCAATTTTGAGGGCCACAGTCAGCGTGGGGCGCTCGCTGTGGCCCAGTTTCCAGTAGTAAAATATTTTGAGCACCAAGTCCAGTGCCCCACGCTGCCCTAGATACTCGGTTTGCTAGAGTACCCTCTTCCGACTTGGAATCTGTTATTTTCACCCCAAGATGCCTCCAATTGATATAAAAGTCATCCTAAAACCTATTTTGAGAGAGAGGATGTTTTGTTGAGAGTAAAACACAAGTATAGAACCACCGTGGAGGCCAAAATTCATCAAGTTCCACCTTTCTTCCTCCAAACTTAGTAATTTTTGTGTTTCTTTGTATGATTTTGTTTTTTTGGCTACCATGTCTATATGGAGCTAAACTTCACGTTCTAGGGTTGTGGTTCTTTCATGACTATTGTTATTCGGATATTGATTTTCATTTCTTAGTTTATCATATTGGTTTATTTATTCAATCTTGCACTTAATTATTTGATTGTTTGATCATCAATTGAATACTATATATGAATTTTGAATTGAACTTGAAAGTGGGAACTCTAGATTGCATATAGGATTGAATAGAGCAAGTTCTTGAACCTGGGTATCAGGGAACGGATTTCGCGGTTAGGATAGACATATACCTAATTGCCTTGCTTGGTTGATGTACAGGAATTATAAATATGTTCTTGTTGATTCTAACTCCAAAGACATATAGGCGTTAGGTTAGCTTGAATAGGCGAGTAAGAACTCGACAGATTCTTATGAGCATTATTAATCCTATCAACCAATAAACTAAATAAATTAGTTACTCAATTTAATTGAAGAGTACAATAGGAATGTTAGATAACCCATAACCCTAGATCGTTTTCATCATATTGATATCATAAAAATCTGCTCTTTCTCTGTTCAAAGTTCATTATTTATATTTCTTTATTTTAATTAGTTTAGAACAAATATTTCTAGGTTTAATTCTTGTTTAGATAATTAGGATAGTCTAATTTAGTTAATAGTTAATCACAAGTCCTCGTGGGTTCAACACCCGACTTTTAGTCACTTTATTACTTGACCCGCATATATTTGCGTGTTCTTTTGGCCGCAACAGGGGGTCGCATTTTTGTAATAGAGCTTTTGACACCTTACTTGCAAAGTATGGAGTCAACCACAAAGTTTCTACTTCTTATTATCCTCAGGCGAGTAGCCAAGTTGAAGTCTTAAACAGGGAAATCAAGAATATTCTATCTAAAACGGTCAATGCAAATAGGACCGATTGGTCTAAGAAGTTGGATGATGCTCTATGGGCATATATGACAGTTTATAAGACTCCGATTGGTATGTCTCTATATCAGTTGGTGTTTGGGAACGCTTGCCATTTACTGGTGGAGTTAGAACACAAAGCCATATGGGTCTTAAGGAAGTTGAACCTTGATTTGGATGTAGCTGCTAATCTTCGGGTGGAGCAACTCAATTAACTTGGCGAATTTAGATTTCATGCCTACTCCAATTTATCCCTGTACAACGATAAAATGAAATATCTTCACGATTAAAATACTCGGAGCAAGGATTTCAAGGTGGGGGATTTGGTGCTCTTATTCAACTATCGGCTACGTTTGTTTCTGGGAAAGCTCAAGTCAAAATAGAGTGATCCTTTTGAGGTGGTGTGTGTGACCCCGTTTGGTGCTCTTGATTTAAAGAACAAAAGTGGGGAAGTTTTTAGAGTGAATGGGCATAGGGTCAAGCAATACTTGGGAAAAATTGCTGACAGCCACGTGGGGGCACTTCTTTATCTCAAATGCTTTGATGCTAACTTGCATCATGCCGCAACGTTAAATCAGGTGCTTCTTGGGAGGCAACCCATGTGTTTTTCTTTGATTTTCATTGTAGTACAGGATTTATTTTTGGATTGACTGGTTGTGAGATGTTACAGGATCGTGTTGATGCAGTGCAGGACATAATGGAAAAATTGTTCAAGTCTCTGAAGTTTTCAATGCGGACCGCACTAATGAAGGATGAAAATACCAGCTCTCTAAAATCTGCCATTGTTGCCACATTACATTTTGTGTTGTCCGCGGTAGACCACGACAGCTACAAAGCATTTTGTGCGGACCGCAGTAGGTTGCCTTCTAAAACTTGGAAAACTGCTATGTGGTGCGGACCGCAATCCATTTTATGCGGTCCGCATTGGGTAGGTGAGATGGGCCCCAGGATGTTTTCTATAAATAGTACCTGAGGCCCTCTTTTTAAAATTTTTGATCTTTTCATTCTCAGAGCTCTAAAAACTATTGTTCATCCCTACTCATTGCACGTAACTGATCATTAAGGATTAATCATCATTATACCATCTTACATCTGGTACTCTCATCTCTTGTCCATTGTTAATTTTATAATTTATATTAGAGTTCGCTTAGCTTTTCTTCTGTTCTTTGCATATTTTCCTTCGATTTGGTGTCTTAGGGTAGTTAATTTCTTGTTTAAGTTAGGATTAGGTAGTTAATACACTAGGCAAACACTTAGGGACCCTGCGTTAGGTGTAAAATTGGACTTAAAGTCAAGATTTCATAAACCCTAAGTTAGTGCTGCAACTGGGCACTCAGTGCGGACCGCACGGAAATTTGTGCAGTCCACAGTGCCCCTGTGCAATTCGCAATGGCATTTTGTGCGGACCGCATTGAAGAATGTTCTGAACCTGTTCATGGAGGACTGCCACCGCATTGCGCTTAGTGTGGTTCGTGGTGCCTCAATAAGGACCGCATTTTCGTTTTGTGCGGCCCGCAGAGCAATTATTCAGAGAGTGGGTAGTCTGAACCCCACCTCTATGCGGACCGCATTACCATTTTGTGCGGTCTGCATTGGTCCTTGTGCATTGATATTGCATTTTGTGCAGTCCATAATGCATAGATGCAAAGAGTGGGTAGTTTGAACCCCACCTCTGGGCGGACCGCGATGGATTTTGTGCTATCTGCATTGGCCTATGTGCGGCCGCACTGCATTTTGTATGATCCACACTGTGCAACATCTACTACTATCTGCAACTTTTTCTTTTCTGCAACTGTGAACTTAATTACTTCTACTGATACTAACAAGTCTAATGGATGTTGTTTGCAGACAATAGTGAAACAAAGAGGCAAGGGTGCTAAAGAACTAGGCAGAGGAGAATCCTACCAGGGAGGGAAACAGAAGATGATAAGATTGACTCCCAAGCCCAACAAAACATTAAAAACACATAGAATCTCATTAAAGCTGCTGGCCATTGACCAATCTAGGAGTGAGTATGAGCCCTCTCGGGATATATCTTCAGACTCCGTGCCGGAGTACATCCCTGACTGGCCGGAGAGGAACAGGCTAAGAGACACTTCTCCTCCTTCCCCTACTGCCCAAGCTTCAATAATGTATTGTTTGGGTCTCTCCCATAGCTTGATTATTCAGAGAGGGTGCAGTAGGAGAATATGAGAAATTAGAAGGAGAAGAGGTAGTAGGAGAAAGGGGTGAACCTCAGGTGAGATGTGCTGCTAGAACTAGGAAACCGGAGGTGTGGCAAGACCAGTTTGCGAGTGAGGTGGCTTACCATAAATTCAGGGAATGGTGACCGATGAGGAAACTGATCCCAGAGCGGAGTTTTGTTGATAGAGACCTACTGCCTTACAACCCCAATGTGAGGAGGTAATTTAGGGAGAGAGTAGGCTGGGAGTATTGGGTGAATGTGTAGATGCTAACGAGTACTTGGTCAAGGAATTTTACACCAATGCTGCCCACATCAAAAAGGGCACCAAAGTGAGCAAGGTATAAATTTTGAAAGTGTTGTTTGATGGGAAAACAATAAATGATTATCTAGGCTTTGATGAGGAGGATGAGGCACTGTATTTAGCGAAGATGGAATTGAGCAAGGAGGTTCGTATTTGGTTGACACGGTATCTGGAAATCCCAGGTACCACCCCCGATTGGTTGAATGCGGGAGTAAAGATTTTAAGAAGAAGTTTGAACTTCGAGGCCAAGGGGTGGGAAACGTTCGTGTGCAGCAGATTGGACCCAACTACCCATAACAACTCACTCCCTCTTCACCGGGCAGTATTAGTAGCATCAATCATGGCGGGGTACCATATCAACATTGGGAACGTGATGTCTCGGGTGATTATACATGTAGTAACTAGAGGTGACAGAAACTACCCCTTTCCCAGCTTCTTGACCATGTACTTTAGGGACCTCAAAGTTGAAAACTCGAACCTTTAATATTAATGTGAAAGCAAAGGCCCCGTTCTCTTGGTATAGCATGCATGGTGATGACAACCCTAAAAGCAAGAACTACAAGGGAACAACCACTACTCTAACTAGCCAGTTTAAAGAGCCAGTTGTGGTAGTGTATCCTACTCAGCCTGCTTCCATCTCAGCAAACATTTCCCCTAGTCCATCTACTTCAGTAGATCTAGATATACCCTCTACCCGAGCCTACCCAGTGACTGCACACCGTCTGATCCAGGATCTTCTCAGCATCAACAATTGGATGCAGACAGCTTCATCTAAGTTGTCTATCCTCACATCTACAGTAGTAGCTCAGTCGGCACCTCCACCTCTATAGGTCCCACAGTCTATTGAGGATGCCCTCAAGGATATTTTGGACAACCAAAAGAAAATCCTTTGTATATGCTATTTGCTGATGACATAGTCTTGATAGACGAGACGAGGGTCGGTGTTATTGAGAGGTTAGAGGCATAGAGACAGACTCTCGAGTCTAAGGCTTCCAAAATAAGCAGATCTAAGACAGAATACCTGGAGTGCAAGTTTACGCTGAGCCGAGTGAAGTAGGCAGGGACATGATAATTGGATCTGAGGTCATCGCCAAGAGGGACAGTGTCAGATATCTTGGGTCGGCGATTCAGGGGGACGGAGAGATTGACGGGGACATCACTCATCGCATAGGAGTGGGGTGGTCAAAGTGGAGGCTTGCATCAGGAGTCCTGTGTGACAAGAAAGTTCCACAGAAAGTCAAGGAAAAATTTGATAGAGCTGTGGTTATACCTGCGAAGTTGAATGGGGCGAAGTGGTGGCCAGTGAAGAACTATCATGTTCAGAGAATGAAGGTTGCGGATATGAGGATGCTCAAGTGGATGCGCGGGCTCACCAGGTTAGATAAGATTAAGAATGAAGTTATTCGAGAGAAGGTGGGGGTGGCCCCGACGGATGAGAAGATGCGAGAAGCGAGGCTGAGGTGGTTCGGGCATGTACAAAAGAAGTCCTGATGCCCCAGTAAGGATTTGTGAGCGGCTGGCGATGGTCGGCGTACGGCGAGGCAGAGGGAGGCCTAAGAGGTATTTGGGAGAGGTGATTAGGCATGACATGGCTAGAATGCGGGTTTCCGAGGACATGGCCCTTGATAGGTAAGTCTGGAGGTCTAGTATTAGGGTTGTAGGATAGGGGCTCCTAGAGTTTTTCGTACTCCTCACTCGGGGTTAGGTGAGGCTTGGCAGGGCTATCCATAGATGATTTGTGTATTGGATTGTGTCTTCTTTGTGGTAGTTATTTATGGTAGTTACTGTCTGATATTACTGCATGCTATTTTATTTATGGTTCTTATGATTAGATAATTATTTACGCTACTTCTGCTGGAGTTACTAATGCTATTTTATTTTTGATTTTGTTTTTCCTTTCCTTCACAGAGCCGAGGGTCGATTGGAAACAGCCTTTTTGCCCTTTCGGGTAGGGGTAAGGCTCGTCTGCATATTACCCTCCCCAGACCCCACTTTTGTGGGACTATACTGGGTAGTTGTTGTTGTTAAAAGAAAATCCTTGACATACAGAAGGTTCTTACAGACGCTGTGGAGTCGCATGGAAAAGCTCTTAAGGAGCTTGCTAGGGAGGCTAAGAAGATGAGAAAGACGCAGGCTTCCAAGGAGTCCGTAAAGGAGTTGAGGGTTGAGGTTGACAGGATGAAGGTAGATCATCTGCCTATGGATTTTTTGTTACAGGACCCTGTGCCAGTAGCTCATCCCCAGCCAGAGCAGTCCCAGAGTCCTCCCAAGAGGAAAGGGGTGATTCCCTGAGTAGATGATGTAGTCATCTAGTTGGCAAATCTACTAGAGACCTCCTTCAGTCAGCCACAGGATACAGCTCATGAATCTGTCAAGTCCCAGGCCCTAACAGTAGAGCAACAGGTCATAGGGAACCCGTCTGAGGTTCTCAAGCGTACTGAGGACCTAGGGACCACTCAGGATCCCATGTAAACAGATGAGCCATAGAGAGTTCTGTATCCTTTTACCTCTATTTTTGGTGCTTATTTTGCTTAGTTGGCATTGAGGATAATTCCGTCATTGATTTGAGGGGATAGGCCCTACATTGATTTGTTGGACGATTGTATACATTTGACAGAATTTATGCTTTCTTATTTTTCATCTTTGGTATATATATAATTTCGGTACTTCATTACATTTTTCGTACTTTTCACTTTGGGTCTGTATATAAAGTTAGGTTACATTGTATATATTCATCCCCCCTATTTTATATTCGATTAAATCCCCTTTTGTATATATTTAATTTACTCTCCGTAGTTTTTTCTTTCTTACCTTCTTACTTATGTTCATATCTTCTTGTTTTGATCGTTTGCAACAAGCCTTTGGTTTTCTTAATGTCACGATTCTTTCCAAAGGTGGAGTTTGTGCGAACCGGATGGCTCTTCCTAATGATGGATGGCGGACAACCTTCTTAAGGGTTTGATTCCATTTTTATTTTTTCTTTTAGTAGTTAGTGGTAAGGGTGCCTCAAGCAAAGTCTCTCTTGGGCCTAGCACATTTGCCTTTGATCTCATGGTCAAAAATAAATTATTGTGTTTAAGATGGTGAAAATCGTGACCTTGAGACTCTTGCGTTGACCGATAATCATCAAGTGGATTATAAGGACCATTGTGCGCTCAAATCTTATCTAAGGTCATTGTGGACCCTTCGACTCTATGTCTTTAGTGATCCCATAGCTTGTGTGTTAAGGAATTGCATTGCAAGTCCAAGTCCCGAGCCATTACTCTAGAACTTGTCCTAAATGTTTGTTGAAGCAAAATCCTAAGTGAATTTTGACTTGAGATATGATTATAGGCTTTCCTTGATCCAAATGATAGCTTGAACATTTCCATAGCCTACCACTGATAAAATCCCTAGTCAACCCTTTGGAGCCTTAGACCTTTTTCCTTCAAGAACTATGATACAAGCCTTTAACCATTCTAAAAGATACCTTCTCTTGGCACCCAATCTTTCCTTAGCACATGGCAAAAGTATAAGCTTGGGGGGAGAGATGAGGATGGAAACAAAGTGGTAAAAATGTACAAAATGAAGAAAAGGAAAGACAATGAAAAACAAGACAAAAAGAATGCTCAATGTAGAATTGAATAAAAAGGGATTAAAGAAAAGCAAAGAATAAAAGGTGTGGAAAATTGAGAAAGGAGAAAAGATTTGAAATGTATAAGAAAGAGTGATAGTATGTCTCTCTAACCCTTTAGAAAGAAGTGGAATGACTCAAAAAGTCCAGTGAATTTGTGCCAAAATGAAGCAAGAGAAGTGCTTAAGGGAAGATGGAACCTACTGAGACCAAACATTGCCTACCTGAAACCAAAAGCCTTCACTATCTCTTCACAAAAGACCTATATGATCTCTAGTTTAATAAAACTTATATTAGTGGTGACTTACATAAGGGGCAAGCATATGATACTTAGAGCCAGGCTTGTGACGTTTTCTTGAGATAGAGAAGAGTGAATTTCCATTAACCTCGTTCTGGGTGCCATTATCCTAAAGGCGAGGTTTGCTTAGGGAGAATTGAGGATAGGTGAGTTTGGGTTCCACAATGACCAAAGTAATAGAAAGAGTTCTTTGATGTGTTGAGTCAACTCTTGATGCTCTTGTGTCGCACTTAATCCATGGTATTTAAAAGAGTAAATGTTGTGAATGATTCATTTGTATTGAGGGAAATTGTTAGTCCCAATTGATGCTAGGTGAGGTCACTTTAGGACGACTAAATTTTCTTGGATTTCCTCTTAAATGGTGGGTCTTATTTTGTTTGCTTAAGGACAAGCAAAACCTTAAGTTTGGGGGAGCTTATAACTAGGGAATATGATGCATTTTACACTCCTTTATCCTCAAGTTTTAATTAGAAATGTGTACAAAATAGTCCCAAAGGCTCACAATTTTTGCTTGATTGCAGATTTAATCAATAAGATGACAAGGTGTAAAATATGAGCTCAAAAAGGAGTGAAACAAGTACAACTACCAAGACAAGACAAAGCTAGGCAAAAGAGAGACAGTGCGGCCACACACCATTCTGCGCAGTCCGCACAAGTGAGGTCCAGAGAGGCTGCTATTCAGGCAAAAAGGCAATGCGATCGCACGAGGTTTTGTGTCGTCCGCACTGCGATCAATGCGGTTGAACTCGATTTAGTGCGGTCCGTAGAAAGAAGGTTTAGAGAGTTGCCAGTTCCAAGTTTGAAGCCCTATACGGTCCACGCTCCATTTTATGCGGACCGCACTAGAATTCATCACGACTACACTCGATTTTGTGCGTTCCGCATTGCCAAGTTCAGAGAGCCATTTATTCAAGTTCAGAGCCCTAGTGTGGCCACACGTGATCTTATGCGATCCGCACTAATCCCGCATGGGTATTTTTTTCCAGATTTGTCAGCTTAATATAAATAGTTTTTCCCCATTTTTAGAAAGGCAGATAGTTTGTACTAAAGGCTGCGCTCGTGGCTTCAAATATTTTAGTTGTTTTAAGTAATTTTAACATCATTTCAAAATTGAATCTTCAGGTTTAATTTAGCAATTAATTAATATGAGTTCTTCTTCCTCTATTTCTTTATTTTCTTCTCTAATTATGAGAACCCAGACCCATAAGCTAAGGTTGTGGCTCAGCCCTAGTATGGGTAATTGATGGGTCTTGTGTTTTAGGTCTTGATTGACTATGGGTGTTTGATGCTTGGACTAATTATATGTTTAGTTGCTGAATTTGTGGTTGCAAACAGTAGTTTGTGTTTAGTTGACTTTGGCTCTTCTTGAGAAAGAGAGCCTAAGTCTCTGAAATTGGCCCTACAAGGAATTGGGGCGTACTTAAGAGATTGATAGACCTAATTAAAGGGTTAAACCTAGAGATAGTAATACCCAACTTGAACCTTGATTTTTTGTGCAAATTCGAATAACCAATTGGCCTTGAAAAGTCAATTCGGGTAAAATCACTCGAACTACCGAGAGGTATAGAGTGAGTAGAATCGAGCAATCTCTCTAAATGCAACAATCTAGCTTTAGACTCAAGTATCCATCAATTGACCACCTAGGCGGAAGTCACTACCCTAGTGACTTTTAATCATTTGAACAACTTGAAATAGTTTAATCTTAGCTTATTTTAGTGTAATTAACCATTGTAGTTTTATAAAATTAGAACTATAATCAAAACCAAAAATGTGTAGAAGCGCAATTAAGAGCAAATACACAACTCCTCTTTAGATAGACACCCGACTCCAATATCTAGCTCCCTATGAAAAATTATCCCAACCTTAATCGGGTAAAAGCTGTTTCAGCCTCTCTTGTTACTCAATAGTAGTGTAGGGTTGGACATGATCACCTGTAACATTTCAAAAATAATGTGAAGGCTAACCTCTTGCTCCTCCCGAGCTGGGGTTTTTTGAGCTTCTTGTTTTATTCTTGTTGTTCGCTCTTGTTAGTATGGGAGCTTATATCGATATGTTGAACATCACGTGAGACCATATCTGTGGGGAACGTCTCTGGTGCGTCCTCAAGGTTTTTCAATGGTACACCAATACATGAAACAGCCATACCATTCTCTCAATGGTCTTCAAGACCGTTATTTTCATATGCATTTACTGAGTTGGACATTTTGACCTAAAATCAAAGATTCGTGGACAAGAAAAAGCCTGAAAAATAGCTTTCCGTTATGTCTTAAACCAACAAGAAAACAATTACTATTAATTTTTAGCCTCACGGTGGGGCGCCAAACTGTTTACCGTAAAAATGGTAATAACAATTAAATTTGATTGTGTTGTTCTAAAAATACGTGATCTACTTTTATGCTAGTTGTTAGGCAACATATGCTAAGTATGAGACTAGAAAAAAAGATAAGAACTTGAAAATAGTATGTTTAAGCAAATTGAACAGATGAGAATCGAGGCCTCGAGCCTCGCTACAAGGGGCCTCGAGGTCGAGCTCGATGTTGAGTTGTGGACAGCCGGTGAAGGGCTAACAATGTTGAGAACTTTGTTAAAGTCTCTTTATGATCAATAACAAGCAATAAATACAGAACAATTAGGTGAACACAATAAATGTAATCAATAAGTGCAAGTAAGTAATAAAATCAAGAGAGAATAAGTTAGAGAATATTCTTATATTCAATATTGTGTGTTTTATTTTGTGTATCATGTATTGTATTATAAAATGACAAGGGTCTCCTTTATATATTAGGGGGAATCCAACATAGTACAAATGCATTTATAACAAATATATTCGACTGGTACATCCTTTTAATGCCACGGTACGGGCTTGTACTATCCTAATTAACTTGGTCAACTTTAGTCACGTGCCTTAAGAACTTCCCGTTAATCCATCATGGCAGCTGATTTGCACTGCCTCAAGATTGATTATTGAGAAACCTCGGGGTCGAGCCTCAAACTGAACTTCGAGCCTTCTATGGGCGGTCTTTACAAGGTGCCCCAATGGTCACAAAATCGGACCCTCTTATTTTTACCGTATATAGGTTTAAAAATACCTTATGTTATACTATTTAGTCATTTTAGCCCCTACAGTAATACTATCACTCAAATATACCCCATAATTGGATGTACTGTCACGTGTCATCACAAAATTAAAATGACCCATCCCCCTTTTTTACCCGCTTCATTTAACTTCTACCCATGATCCAAAGTCACCCCTTTTACCAGCTTCATTCTTCTTCATTAAATAAAAAATAAAAAAGAGAAACAAACAAAAAACAAAAACTTTGGACCATCATAAAATAAATCACAACAAAATACCATATCCTCAATCAAATCGGCATCGGCGGATATTCCGACGTCTACAAAGTTCGCAGTTGTTCCTATTCTGTCACCATCTTCTTATAAGAAAGCTACCAATTACAAATCCGCCTCTCAAGAAATAGAACCCTTGCAAACCCTTCAGAATTCACCAAACTTTGTCCAATTGGATCCAGTATCCTAATAACACAATAGTTCAAATAATCTTAGTAGTACATGCTGCCAAGCTCATTGTTCTACAATGTTTTAATTTATACTCCTTCTTTTAGGATTCTTAAATTGGGTTTAATGAGTTCACTAATATTGATAAGAAAGAGGATTCCACTTGTTTTAGTTCCTTGACAATTTGGATCTTAAACACAATCAAATGATAGGTGAATTTACTTTGATTTTGATGAATAATCTGGCGTTAACGTCCTTGGATTTGTTACGGAATTTGTTCACTAATGAAGTCAAGAGTGCTATTGGGAATTTATGGAGATTGGAGAAAATGAGAATGGGGAATAGGTTATTTGGAGGTGCACTTCCGTTTGAGATTACGAAGTGCAGTAACTTGAAGGTTCTTGATCTTGAGGGAATCGAACAATGGAGATGTTCCTATATGTTTTGGTAAACTTAGAAGTTTTATGATTTTGTCATTGGGAAGGAATTAGTTTTATGGTTCCAGTCCTTCTTGATTATAAATTTGACTAATCTTGAAAATCTAAACTTTGGAGGAAATGCTCTCAATGGAAGCTTGCCTGAGGAACTAATGGGTTTGACCAATTTAAGCATATTGAATCTTTGTAGAAACAAGTATTCTGGCAGTATGCCAGTTTCTGCATCGTTGGTTGATCTCATTAATAATAGATGTTCTAGGTTGAGCTTTTAGCAGTTTTCAAAGTTTTATGGGTCCGGTTATGGATAGAGGTTAAA
This sequence comes from Nicotiana benthamiana, assembly GCA_034376525.1. Classification (NCBI taxonomy): domain Eukaryota; kingdom Viridiplantae; phylum Streptophyta; class Magnoliopsida; order Solanales; family Solanaceae; genus Nicotiana; species Nicotiana benthamiana. Next base: position 35,773,128 of record CM067327.1, read on the forward strand.
TGAAGCACGTAAAAAAGGGAATGGGTCATTTTAATTTTGTGATGTCACGTGGCAGTCCGACCAATTGAGAGGTATATTTGAGTGATAACATAACGGGACCAAGCAAAGCAATCAATGTTGTTAATAATAAATTGGATGAGTTTTTTCCTGAGTTCGGGGGTTAATCCCATTCCTAGGTATATCGTTAGATCTGGAAGATGCTCGATCAGGATAGCATGTTCGAGTTCTTTGACTGTTGATTTTGTTGCATACGCTCCTCAGGGTCAATGAAGGTCGAGGAGTGAGAAAGTCTTCTCCGTCATCTTCGTTCGAATGCTCACAAACCACCTATTCCTCGGGGGTCATCCCGTTCCCTGACTCATCCTGGACGGGGAGAGTCGATGTTGGTGACATGTTGTTTACTGCGAACATCTCCTTTGTTGCATGTTGTTCTCCGTACACCATTGTTATACCATCTTTTGTTGGGAACGTCATCATCTGAGGAAGAGTTGATGGTACCACCCATATGCTGTGTATCCACGACATTCCAAGTAAGGCATTACCCCATGTCACCTTCGATAATATGAAACTTGGTATTTTGAACTGTACCAGACACGTTGGATGGGAGGATGATTGCTCCCTTCATTTTCTCACTTGCCGTGTTGAATCCATTGAGGACTCGAGAGGTGCGTATGATCTGATAGAGCAGTTTAAGTTTCTCTACCAACTTCTACCTAATTATGCTGGCCGGTCTATATGAATCCACGAGCATACGTTTAATTTGAACATTATTCAAAAGAAAAGAAATTATCAGTGCATCATTGTGTGGTTGGGACAAGGCCTTGATGTCTTCTTCTCTAAATGTAAGGGCATCATCGGGTATATAGCTCTGATTTTGCCTTTCCGTTGCAACAGACACTTTGGGCCGTTCGAATGTGGGTCCCTGTAGGATGTCGGTTCCTCCAATGATCATGTGAATGATGTGATGAGGTTTTTCTGGTCCATTCTTTCCGTTCACCTCTCTTTCTTGAAAGTGGTTCTTGGCTTGATTGCTAAGGAATTCTCGGAGGTGCCCTTCGTTGATCAGCCAACTACCTCCTCTCGTTGCTGCCTATAGTCCTTGGTCATATGACCGTGAATGCTATGGTATTCGCACATCAAGTTGGGGTTCCTTCAGGAAGGATCTGACTGTGCGGGCTTTGGCCATCTAGTATCCTTGATTCTACCCATGGCTGATACGATGTCTGAGACATCGATATTGAAGTTGTATTCTGATAATCAGGGTGCCTCCATTGGCCTCAAATGTCTATCAAACCTGGTATTGCTCATAAGCCTCCAAGAATTTTGGCCTCGATCTACTCTTCGATAATTTCGAGGTATATTCCACCTCAAAGTGTTTCTTCAATCTGTGAAATATGGTCGATACCTTTCTTTGCCTGATCTCGACTCCCTTTCTATAGAACTTGGTTCCTTTGCTATGAGTCTGCTTGGCTATACAAAGCCAGAGAGGGCTCCCAATTGGTCATCCTCGACCCTGATCTTCGATTGATGTCTGTTGTGTACATCTGCCCAACTCACGGTGGGATATTCGATCAAATTTTTCTTTAGCTGCTTTAAAGCTATCGAGCTTCATTCATTCAAGCCCTGAGTGAAGGCTTGCACTGTCAAATCATTAGAGACTGGTGGTAATTCCATTTTCTCCATCTGGAAGTGAGATGAAAATTCCCTCAGCATCTTTTTCTTATTTTGTTTGATCTTGAAGATGTCGGACTTTCTTGTAGCAACCTTGATGGCACCGGCACACGCATTCACAAAAGAATCTGCCAACATGGCAAACGAATCCATCGAGTTTGGGGGTAGGTTGTGATACCACATCATGGCCCTCTTCAACAGTGTATCTCCAAATTTCTTCAACAAGACGGATTCAGTCCCGTCATCCTTTAAGTCATTCCCTTATACAGCACAAGTATAAGCTGTAATATGCTCATTGGTATCCGTGGTGCCTATATACTTTGGGATATCGGGCATTCTGAATTTCTTTGGGATAGGTTTCGGAGCCGCACTTGACGGAAATGGCTTCTGCACGAACTTCTATGAATCTACACCCTTTAGAATCGAGGGTACGCCCGGATCTGATCGATCCTTGAGTTATAAGTCTCCATCTTTTTATCGTTAGCCTTTATCTTCTTTTCTCCTAACTTGATTCTTTTAGTCAATTCCTCGAGCATTTTTATGATTATGGGGTCAGTCCCCGAGCCGCTTTCATCGGGTCTTTCTGGCACTGGTTCGTGCTATATGTTTACTAGTTCGCCGGTGTTAGGGGTTCTGTTCTGACATTGAAGTTGAGCGATGGCGATTTGCTGAGCTTGCAGCATCTCAAACATCACCGGGAGGATGACTCGTCCTTCTTCCGGCCTTCGTGTTTCCTGGCCTCCAGCCTGGGCTTCCATGTATCCATTCCTCATGGGGCATGCGCCTACTTCCGTGTTTACAGCGTTGTGGGAGCTGATATTAACTGGCTCCACTTTTGGCACTCCCTCAGGGTTTACAGGTGGTACACCAAGCCATATGCCGTTGTTTTCTCCGAGTCTTTCACTATTATAAGTAGGTGCATTTTATGTACTAGACATATTTTGGCCTGAAAAAAAAAATTTGACAAGAAAAAGTGCGAAGAACAAAGTATGTTACTAGAAAACTAGCACCAAAACAATCACTATTATTTTTAGTCCCACAGTGGGCGCCAAACTGTTTACCTTGAAAATGGTATTGACAATTATATTTGATTTTGTGGTTCTAAAAATATGTGATTTGTTTCAATACTGGTTGTTAAGCAATAGATGCTAAGTGTAAGTAATGAGAATAAGATATGTAAACTAATTCTCTCGCAAGACTAGGCCTCGAACTGGCTGGAACGGGAGGCCTCGAGGTCTAGTTAGGGCAGTTAGCAAGGAACAACTGATGAAGAAACAATGATATCGAAGGCCTCATAGCCTTTTACGGTTAATAACAGGCAATAAATGTACAATAAATGAACAAGCAATAAATTTGTAGAGTAATTGTTGAGTACATTCAGGCAAGAAAAGCAAAGAACGCTCTATTGTATTTAATATTCATGTCTGTTACAAAATGATAATGGTCCCCTTTATACAGGAGTGCGAATCCCAACATAGTACATGTCTAATAATGACGAGAAAATGCTATTGACCTAGCTGTACAGTGGCTCAGTACGGATTTGTACTATTCTAACACTTAGTTAGCTCTAACCACGTGTCCTTAGGAGCTTTCCCACCTTTCCATAATGATCATCGATTTGTTCTGCTCCGAGATAGACTACAGTGAACCTTCGATATGCTCCCTCGAAGCACGTGCTTCAGGGTCACACTTCAAATTGTGCTTCGAGCTTCTCGAGATCGGGTGTGGAGTGCCAAAGTAATCCCAAAGTAGAACTCTCTAATTTTTTTGCAACAAGAAAAAGATGTAAAAAAATGTTTTTATAAAAAAAAAGAGAGAAATACGAAGAAGAAACAATCAAATATATGTAAATAAAATAAAATAGGAAAAATAAAGAGAAAAAGAAAATCTGTTCTGTGGTTTTGGTAGGGCTTTTGACCTCTTTTCAAAATTCAACAATCTCACTCTCTGTGATTTCTCACAACAATTAACATTGTAATGGCGAAAGCAATACCAAGAAATCAACAAATTCGCTATTTTCTGTATCACTCCATTTCTTCAACAAAACCTTCATTTCACAGCCTTTCAAATGCTCTCTCCCACACCAAACCCCTACCCCTTTCTCCATTGGTAAGTTTTCAACAGTTTTCCGAATCTCAAAGTAATCTTTTTTGTTTAATTTTGGGTATTATGCTGAAAATTTTCAATTTTTTTTCTTGTCTAGTTTCAGATTATTGGGCTGAAAAAAAAGTAATATTTTTTGTTTAATATTTAGGTATCTTTGTACAGTCTTTGTTTGTATACTTGAAGATTGAGTTTTTATAGAGTTTGATTGATGGGGCTGAAATTGTTTATCTTTTGTTAGGTGGGGTTGCGGAATCTTGGATTACAGGCTATGCGTTCGGGTCGATTGGGGAGTGGATTGAATTGTTACAGGTTTCTTTGCACCTCCAATTCTGTTAATCAATCAAGTTCTGGGTCCAGTGGATCCTCCTCTGGAGCTAATTCTGAAAAGAGTGAAAGTTCTGGTGGTTCTCAGAAAACTTCTGAACAGGGAAAGCCTATTCGGGGCAGTGTAAATTTCTTTCTTTTTTATTCACTTAGAGATATAATGCATTTTTGTAGAGGCAGATTCAGGATTTTAAGTCAGTGGTATGGAATGTGACTGCACCCAATACTCAGAGGCGGATGAAGCCTTATAGCACCTGTTTCATCTTAACCCAATACTTTCAAATTGCGAAATATAAAATTCACTAAAATTGCTATAAAATAGGTCAGAACCTATAATTTTAAAAATATACAAGTTATGATAAGAACCTTAAATGTTGAACCTATATTGTTTAAATCCGCTTTGCCACTATTCCTGTGCTGATATTGGGTGCAAGGTTAGTATTGATATAAAATATTCGAAATTAGTATCAACATTTTTTTTGAATAGAAGTTCTTGGTATATGCATGTAATTTATGTATATAGCGAGTCGAATAGTGTGTTGTGAAAACCTGCTGCCTAACACTTGCATTGGGATTACATTTATGTGTATTTTTAGTAAAAAGTATATTTAATCATATGGAGCTGCTATTTTTTTCCTGTATTTATATTGAGCTTGTAGCTCAGGTATAAGCTTCTGAGTTTTTGCTTACATAATTTGCAGGATCAATAGTATCGAATTTTCTGTTCTGCTTTTCATTGGGATTACATTTATGGCTGTAAAGGCTTTTCATTTCTGCTTATAATAGCTGCATTTTTTATGAAAAAATATAGTACAACTGCTTATGCAACTTCAACTGTTTATAGTACAGCTACATTTATGTGTATGTTCTAGTAAAAGATAGATTTGATCATATGGAGCTGCTTTTATTTGCTGGAATTAATTGGGTATTGAGCTTGTAGCTCTGGAATAAGCTGCTTGCTTAATTTGTGTGATCGAGTCCCAATTTTTCTGTTCTGCTTTGGAGTAGCTGCATTCTTGACAGAAAAATACTATGGATGTTAATACAACATCATCTGTCTATAGTAGGGTGTAAATTTATTTCATATTTGTTGTTTCGTAGAGCCTGCAATTGATAAGTAATTAATTGACATATGCAGCCTGTTTCATGGATGAGCTTCTTTCTGCTTATTTGCACTGGAGCAGGATTGGTTTACTATTATGACAGGGAAAAGAAACGGCATATTGAAGGTAGATTACTATGGTGAGTTGTATTAGTTTTAGGAAAAGAAACTTTGGCTTGCTAATCACATAAAACCTTGTTTTTTTTGGGGTTCATTAGACTTCGGGTTTAAAGGCACCATGGAGGAGGATTAATATTTATTACACCGCGTGTCTGATTAGGCTGCTAGTTACCTGTCAGTATGTATGCATTTAGGTTTTCAGGTTGTAACACTGCCTTAATCTGAGTATAGTGCTACAATGGTTTTGTGTGTGTGCGCGCCAGGTAGATACGTTAGAATGCAGAGTCTGTAATTGCAGAATGGATATCAAAAATCAACTTCAGCATGTTTCTTTTCTGCATGTTTCTTTGACATGTAACCATATCATTTACGGCCAACCCTCTCTATAATAACCTCTTTTGTTCTGATACTTTTTGGCTTTTATAGTGAATGACTATTATATACTTATAACAACATTTGAAGTTTAAATATATTTTGGCTATAGATAAAATTATCCAAAGATCAACTATGTGTTCTTTTCCAATGTTACATATAAAACATAAGAAAATTATTCAAATTTAAAATCTCAAAAGATATGCATACTTCACTTGTTAAATATTGAAGAAAGCTAATAAAACAGCAACAACATACACAGTATTATCTCATACCTTACGCAGACCTTACCCCTATCTTGTGAGCATAGAAGGGGCTGTTTCCGAGAGACATAAGCACTACATTAATGAAAATATAGACAAGAAAGGACACTATCAAAAATTCATATAAAAGTAGAATAAAAGCAACAAGATAGTAAGGTGATCAACAATGAAAGAAAACAACGGTTAGTCATAAAAACCTACTACCTAACAGAAAGCGAGACTGTTTGCCAATACTACTGTCATGAACATCCTAGACTACCTACTCTACTAACCTAATCCTCGACCTCCCTACCTTCCTATGAAAAGTCATGTCCTTGGCCAGCTGAAGTTGTGACATGTCTTAGGCATACATTATTAATAAATTTATAACTAGACATATAAATATTTGAACTCTAAGGCATACATTTTAAAGCTACTTAGGAAAATAAATTTTTTTTGCTTAATGAAAGAACTTTATTCTTTTCAAAAAAGAAAGAACTTTATAATTATAGCTTGTTTCGAAGATTTCATTATCTTACGAGCGATATAACACTTGAATTGGTGAAGATTTGTGTCTAAATTTTCAGCGAAAAGGTACCCAATGACTTTCCCTTCAAGACAATCTAAGAGCATAACAGTTAAATATTCTATCTAAATATTTTCTGGTATTGTTCAAGTGGAAGAAGAAGTTCAGGGATAAGAAGGACCTGCACATGGTGCTTATCAACATGGAGAAGGCGTATGACAAGGTCCCAAGGGAGGTGCTACGGAGGTGCTTGGAGGCGAAGAGCGTGCCGGAAGCCTACATCAGAGTAATCAAGGACATGTACGATGGAGCTAAGACTAGGGTTAGGACGGTGGGTGGCGACTCAGACCATTTTCCAGTGGTTATGGGGCTCCATCAAGGATCGCGCTTAGCCCTTCTTGTTTGCCTTGGTGATGGATGCTCTAACCCGACATATTCAAGGGGATGTGCCTTGGTGTATGCTATTTGCTGATGACATAGTCTTTAGACAAGACGAGGGTCGGTGTTATTGAGAGGTTAGAGGTATGGAGACGGACTCTCGAGTCTAAGGGTTTCAAAATAAGCAGATCTAAGACAGAATACCTGGAGTGTAAGTTTAGCGCCGAGCCGAGCGAAGTAGGCAGGGACGTGATGATTGGATCTCAGGTTATCGCCAAGAGGGACAATGTCAGATATCTTGGGTCGGTGATTCAGGGGGACGGAGAGATTGACGATAACGTTACTCACTGTATAGGAGCGTGGTGGTCAAAGTGGAGGCTTGCATCAGCAGTATTGTGTGACAAGAAAGTTCCACAGAAACTCAAGGGGAAATTTTATAGAGCTGTGGTTAGACCTGCCATGTTGTATGGGGCGGAGTGCTGGTCAGTGAAGAACTCTCATGTCCGGAGAATGAAGGTCGCGGAGATGAGGATGCTCAGGTGGATGTGCGGGCTCACCAGGTTAGATAAAATTAAGAATGAAGTTATTCAAGAGAAGGTGGGGGTGGCCCCGGTGGATGAGAAGATGCGAGAAGCGAGACTGAGGTGGTTCGGGCATGTGCGGAGGAGAAGTCCTGATGCCCCGGTGAGGAGTTGTGAGCGGCTGGTGATGATCGGCGTACGACGAGGCAGAGGGAGAGGTATTGGGGAGAGGTGATTAGGCATGACATGGCTAGAATGCGGGTTTCCGAGGACATGGCCCTTGATAGGAAAGTCTGGAGGTCTAGTATCAGGGTTGTAGGATAGGGGCTCCTAGGGTTTTTCGTACTCCTCACCCAACCGGGTGAGGCTTGGCAGTGCTATCCATAGATAATTTGTGTATTGGAGTGTGTCTCCCTTATGGTAGTTATTTATGGTAGTTACTGTCTGATATTATTGCATGCTAATTTATTTATGGTTCTTATGTTTAGATAATTATTTACGCTATTTCTGCTGGAGTTACTAATGCTCTTTTGTTTTTGTTTTTGTTTTTGTTTTTCATTTCCTTCACTGAGCTGAGGGTCGATTGGAAACAGCCTCTCTGCCCTTTCGGGTAGGGGTAAGGCCCGTCTACATATTACCCTCCCCAGACCCTACTTTGTGGGACTATACTGGGTAGTTGTTGTTGTTGTATTGTTCAAGTGGAAAAGATATCATGTGAAAATCTTGACATCTTATGTCTTGTGCAAAATAGAAACTTTATTCAATGGAAAAGATTGTGTGCATATTTTTAAAATTACTATTAGTAACCTTAAAGATTCTATATGGCTGTTATAGAGGGGTAATTTTACAAAGAGTGTTCTGCTATAAATATGGTTGTTGCTATTATAGGTAAAAAGCTGTTATAGAGAGGTAAAATATAACTTAAAAAATCGGTTCTAAGGAAAACTTGGCTTTTATAGTTAATGGATGTTATATAGTGATGTTGTTATAGGGAGGTTTAACTGTACATGAGGGTTTCTATTGCTAAATCTCTGATTATGCTTGTTTGTTGGTCCACTACTCAAATCTTGTGCCCTTTTTAGAATGGGGAGAAACACCTACCAGAAAGTGTTATTCAGGAAGTTAGGTTTTGCATAGAAATTGGTGGTGTGGTTTTTCCTCTCTTTCAACTCTTCATAGACTGCTAGTGTTGGATGTCGATCTCTGGGTGAAGAAGAAGCGGAGGGGCGCCCAGGGTCAACCGCGGATTAGATGGGGCGCTTTGTCTAAGGAGAAAGCACAGGAGTTGGAAAGGAGGTTAGTGGAGGGCGGAGCTTGGAGAAGTTACGAGGAAGCGGACGCTATGTGGACAGTGACGGCGAACTTGGTTAGGAGGGCAGCACGGGACGTGCTCGGGATAGCCAAGGGATATTCAGGCAGACATCAGGGTGATTGGTGGTGGAACGAGGTAGTCAAAGGAAAAGTGGAGGTGAAGAAGGCGGCATTCGCTAGGTTGGCAGGGAGCACAAGCGAGAAGGAGCGGAGAGCGAACAGGTTGGTCTACAGGGAGGCGAGAAGAGAAGCTAAGATGGCAGTCACGGAAGCTAAAAACGCGGCGTTCGGTCGCATGTATGAGGAACTAGGGGAGAGAGGTGGGGATAAGAAGTTATTCCGGTTGGCTAAAGTAAGGGAGAGGAAGGCTCGTGATCTAGACCAAGTCAGGTGTATCAAGGACGAGGATGGTAGAGTTCTGATGGGGGAATCGCGAGTCAAACAGAGGTGGCAGGCGTACTTTCGGGACCTTCTTAACGAGGAGGGGGATCGGAGCATAGAGCTAGGGGAGTTGGGGCATTCAGAGCGCCATAGAGACCTTGGGTACTGCAGGCGCATTAGGGTAGAGGAGGTCTTAGGGGCGTTGCGTAGGATGAGTAGGGGTCGAGCGACCGGGCCTGACGAGATCCCGGTGGAGTTCTGGAAGTGCATGGGTAAAGCTGGAGGGGAGTGGCTCACTAGGCTGTTCAATGCGATTTTCAGGACTAAAAGGATGCCGGATGAGTGGAGGTGGAGTACAGTGGTGCCCCTGTACAAGAACAAAGGGGACATCCAGTGCTGCAACAATTACAGGGGCATCAAATTAATAAGCCACACGATGAAGGTTTGGGAGAGGGTGATTGAGGCGCGGGTGAGGGAGGCGAAAACTATATCTGGGAACCAGTTCGGTTTCATGCCGGGACGCTCCACCACAGAGGCGATTCACCTAGTCAGGCGGATGGTGGAACAATTCAGGGATAAGAAGAAGGACCTTCATATGGTGCTTATCGAGTTGGAGAAGGCGTATGACAAGGTCCCGAGGGCGGTGCTATGGAGGTGCTTGGAGGCGAAGAGTGTGCCAGAAGCCTATATCAGAGTAATCAAGGACATGTACAATGGAGCTAAGACTAGGGTTAGGACGGTGGGGGGCGAATCAGACCATTTTCCTGTGGTAATGGGGCTCCATCAAGGATCGGCGCTGAGCCCCTTGTTGTTCGCCTTAGTGATAGATGCTCTAACCCGACATATCCAAGGGGATGTGCCTTGGTGTATGCTCTTTGCTGATGATATAATATTGATAGACGAGATGAGGGCCGGTGTTAGTGGAAGTTTAGAGATATGGAGACAGACCCTTGAGTCTAAGGGTTTCAAAATAAGCAGATCTAAGACAGAATATCTGGAGTGCAAGTTTGGCGACGAGCCGAGTGGGGTAGGCAGGGAAGTGATGCTTGGTTCTCAGGCCATCGCCAAGAGGGACAGTGTGAGATATCTTGGGTCTGTGATCCAGGGGGACGGAGAGATTGACGGGGACGTCACCCATCGGATAGGAGCGGGGTGGTCTAAGTGGAGGCTCGCTTCAGGGGTCCTGTGTGACAAGAAAATTCCACACAAACTCAAGGGGAAATTCTACAGAGCCGTGGTTAGACCTGCGATGTTGTATGGGGCGGAGTGCTGGCCCGTGAAGAACTCGCATGTTCAGCGAATGAAGGTTGCGGAGATGAGGATGCTTAGGTGGATGTGTGGGCACACCTGGCTGGATAAGATCAAGAATGAAGTTATTCGTCAGAAGGTAGGGGTGGCCCCTGTGGACGAGAAGATGCGGGAAGCGAGGCTGAGGTGGTTCGGGCATGTTCGGAGGAGGGCCCCGATGCCCCGGTGAGGAGCTGCGAGCGGCTGGAGATTGTTGGTGGTCGGCGAGGGAGAGGGAGGCCTAAGAAGTATTGGGGAGAGGTGATTAGGCAGGACATGACCAGAATGCAGGTTACCGAGGACATGACCCTTGAGAGGGGAGTCTGGAGGTCTAGAATCAAGATTGTAGGTTAGGGGCTCATAGGTGATTAGTGTTTTAGTATGGTAGTTACTGCTTGTTATTATTGCATGCGACTGTATTTATGTTGCTTATGCTTTCATAATTATTTACGTTATTTTTGGCGGGAGTACTTATGCTTTATTATTTTGTTTTGTCTTGCTTGTGTCTCTAATTTTACCTTTGTTTTCTTAATGCAGCTTTCCCTTTTTTATCCTACACGCCGAGGGTCGATTGGAAACAGCCTCTCTGCCCTTTCGGGCAGGGGTAAGGCTCGTCTACATATTACCCTCCCCAGACCCCACCTGGTGGGAATATACTGGGTAGTTGTTGTTGTTGTTGTTGTTGTTGTTTGGTAGAGGAAGTACTTGCATTTTCAATAGTGTGGTACTGTGATGGTACCACAAAAACACTGTTAAATGGCCTTCCGTTTTCAATATATTGAAACTATCACCATAATTTTCATCTTACGGTTACTTACAAACAAAAGTATCTCAGTTTAATGGAATAAACCACTGAGGTTTAGATACTCATTTTATGAAATTTTGGGTTTTTAAGTGGAAAAGGTCACATGAGGTACTTCATCTTGCTTCAAATAACAAAAATTTGTATTTGCTAGTAATATTTTCCTTCCCCTGTATTGACAAGATTCTTTTATGATTATCCAAATAAACTTAAAGACCAATATTTTACCTTTCCATTTTGTTCCTTTTATTCAGGGAGCTTTAAGTTTCCGTACTAAAGTTTTGCACATAGTAAGGTCATAGGCTTCAATATGTGTTCTTGCTCTCTAATTTCCTACCATTCTAGTTTGCTAATTAAGCTTGTTACTTGTTACAGATATCACCACTGCCTCAACTTCGGTAAAGCAAGGACCTTCTGCAGGAAAAGCAGCCATTGGTGGTCCATTTAATCTCATTGATCATAACGGAAAACCAGTAACTGAGAAAGACTTCTTTGGCAAGTGGACAGTTGTATATTTTGGTTTCACTCACTGTCCAGATATATGCCCAGATGAGCTACAAAAACTCGCTGCTGCAGTTGATAAAATTAGTAAGTCTTTACATTATTGTTCTGTGCGCAAAGTCGATGAAGTTTCACATGATTATTGTGATTGGTCATTTCATCAACCACATTTTTTTCTTTCTGTTTTATATTTGCTCTTCCTCTCGTGTTTCAAGTTAGTGTCTGATTTTCCAAGTTTTAATCAAATCTTGATTCCCAATTTGTTTTGTCAAAGGGAGGTAATAATGACAGAACTAAAAGGACCCTTTGATTGCCATTTCTTGATTTGGTGAAGAAAAGCTGATCGTGCGTATAAGTACCATGTGAACTATGAGCATGAATTGAATGAACTCAAACAATTAAACTTTTTCCTTGCTTCAATTGTAATTTCATGTTGTGCATCAAATTTTTCAAAGTGGTTTTAATATTCTCCGAAAGGAGATGTTCATTCTGCTACCTACAGGAGAAAATGTAAGTGTGAGAATGCACGGGAGAAAAATATTATTGATATATTTATCACAATGCTACAATGAGCCCTATATATACACACATAACATATCTTACTCCTAATACATATAGGATTAGGGTGATTCACTCCTATTTACACTATTATTCTAACACTCCCCATCAAGCTGGTACATACAAATCATATGTACCGAGCTTGTTACATATGTAGTTAATATGAGGACCAGTGAGGGACTTGGTGAAAATATCTGCAAGCTGATCATTCGACTTCATAAACTTTGTAGCAATATCTCTCGAGAATATCTTTTCTCTAACAAAGTGACAGTTAATCTCAATATGTTTAGTTCTCTCGTGGAACACTGAATTTGATGCAATATGAAGAGCAGCTTGATTATATCACACAAGTCATCTGACTAATCTCACCAAATTTCAACTCCTTGAGCAACTGTTTGATCCAAATTAACTCACATGTTACCATAGCCATCGCTCGATATTCTGCTTCTGCACTAGACCGAGCATTACATTCTGTTTCTTGCTCTTCCAGGACACCAAATTTCCTCCTACTAAGATACAATATCCGGACGTAGAACGTCTATCAGACGGTGATCCTGCCCAATTAGCATCTGAGTATCCAACAATTTTCTCATGGCCGCGATCCTCAAACAAATAACCCTTTGCCTGGAGCTGATTTTATGTACCGAAGAATGCGAACAACTGCATCCCAATGACTATCATACGGAGAACCCATAAACTGACTCACAACACTCATAGAAAAGGAAATGTCAGGTCTTGTGACTGTAAGATAATTTAATTTACCAACCAACCGTCTATATCTTGCAGGATCGCTTAGCGGCTTCCCCTGTCCTGGCAGAAGTTTAGAATTCGGATCCATTGGAGTGTCAATAGGTCTAGAACCTGTCATTCATGTCTCCTCAAGAATATCTAAGGCATACTGTCGTTGTGAGACCACAATACCTGAGCTAGACTGAGCGACCTCAATACCCAGAAAATATTTTAGTTTGCCCAGATCCTTAGTCTGAAAATGTTGAAAGAGATGTTTCTTCAATTTAGCAATATCTTCCTGGTCGTTGCCGGTAATAACAATGTCATCAACATAAACCACCAGATAAATACAGAGACTCGAAGCAGAATGTGGATAGAACACAGAGTGATCAGCTTCACTCCGAATCATGCCAAATTCCTGAGATAACTGTGCTGAACTTACCAAACCAGGCTCGAGGAGACTGCTTTAAACCATTAAGTGACCGGCGCAAGCGACATACAAGACCACGAGACTCCCCCTGAGCAACAAACCCAGGTGGTTGCTCCATATAAACTTCATCCGCAAGGTCACCGTGTGAAAAAGCATTCTTAATGTCGAGCTGATAGAGGGGCCAATGGCGAACAGCAGCGCGAACAGCAGCCATGGAGAGAAAAAGGCGGGGTAAAGCTATCTTAGCCACGGGAGAGAAGGTATCACTGTAATCGAGCCCAAATATCTGAGTATATCCTTTGGCAACAAGGCGAGCCTTAAGACGATCAACCTTACCATCCGGACCAGCCTTGACTGCATACACCTAAGGACAACCAACAGTAGATTTACCTGAAGGAAGAGGGACAAGCTCCCAAGTACCACTCGTGTGTAAAACAGACATCTCGTCAATCATAGCCTCTCGCCATCCTGGATGAGACAATGCATCACATGTAGACTTAGGAATGGAAACAGAGGACAAAAAAGATAGAAAAGCATAATAAGGTGATGACAAACGATGATAACTCAGACCGACATAATGGGGATTGGGATTAAGAGTGGTCCGTTTACCTTTCTGAAGTGCAATCAGTGGACTAGGAAGAGACAAATCCGCAGTAGAAGCAGGGTTAGGTGCAGGACGTGAATCAGTTGGGCCTGATGCTGGGTGCGGACGACGATGATATGTCAAAAGCGATGTTCTTATGACAGGGAGTCTAGGAGGAGCCAGACTAGACTCCTCAACTGAGGGAATGGGTAAGACTTCAGTAGTGGAAGGTAAAGGAGAATCTACAGTAGGCTCCGTAAAGGTCGGTATAGGTAAGATCGCAGATATATCAGGGAGGTCAGAATGGTCAGAAGGGGTAAAGAAAGGTTTAGACTAAAAAAATGTGACGTTAGAGGACATAAAGTACCTACGAAGATGAGGTGAGTAACAACGATATCCCTTCTGAACACGAGAATAACCAAGGAAGAC